>CM076583.1:722405209-722614098 GCA_034641835.2 Pinus albicaulis | reverse complement strand
GTTAAACTTGTTGGAATTTATGAGAATTCTAGAACAATACAAAGAGAGTAATACTCTCCTTCAAACACAGAGAAATTAAAAAAAATTGCTTCACTGGTAGACAGAGTTTGCACACACTTAAAATTCTATTTCATTAATAAACAAAACTGTTACAAAATTCTTCCTCTGTTGAGGGATTACAAAAATGGACTGCTACAATAACACAGTGCCAAAACTAACTCTCTGTCTTACCAAAACTTCGCACAAAAAACAGTGCTCTGCAAAACTCTGTTTTTCTTTTAACAATACACTGTTGTGTGTATATTTTCGCACTGTTGTGCCTTTTTTCATTACATTGCATAAAAAAACTTTCATTTAGCCTTCGGGCCTTTTTATATATGGCACACTACGTAAAAACTTATATAAAATAAAATTAAAACTACATGTAGCCCTTTCGGGCCCACCTTACAATACCGCACATATATATGTATTGAAATATGTTAAAACCATAACATCAAAGGTTTACAACATAGCACTTCGTCGCACGATAAACAAAAACTTTATAAACCCCGGATTTCAAAACTGTTAAATCCGATTGCAATAAAAAAATCGCGTCACAAATGTGTGTGACATCACTCAAGCTCGAAATCTCGCGATCGCAATGTTATTGGCCAGTGCTGGGCCCCCTCGGATTTCAAATGGTTTTATGAGCCGGGTTTTATAAAAAAATCACTTAGCAAATGGGTTGGGTGACATCAGGCCCAAATGTAACGCGAAAAACCTTACACTGCATTTTATCAAAGGTTTCGGGTCCGAAAATGGGTTTCGTTGAGATGGCTCCGAATTTGCGCGATAGAGCACGATTGGTCCACGTTATTTGTGTGTTGGAAGTGGGGCCGGTGCTGTCGTGGCCCAAACCATTCAAACCAAAAAAAAGGCTTTGTCGCGCACACAAAAACAAAAATCTTTAAACCAAAGAAAAAATCGCGTACAGAACAGAACCCTGTTTTCAATGTAAAGGACTGTAAGGGTTTTAAGAAAACGAATTTGACAGTTCAACTAAAATAGCAAGTGGCCAGAGACAGAATCCCTTCAGACAAAAATAGAAGGTGGCTTTTGACTGCACAGCAGTTGAAGTTAATACTTCAACACTCCCCCTTAAGTTCAACTGCTGGGTTATTAGTCATACCCATGCATTTCCTCAAATATTCAAAACTTTTCTGCCCCAATGGCTTTGTCAGTATATCTGCAAATTGCTCCTCAGTCCTGCAATGTTTTAAAATAATTTCTCCATTGTTCACTAGCTCCCTGATGTAGTGAAACTTAGCATCATGTGCTTTGTCCTTTTGTGAAACATAGAATTTTTAGACAATGCTATGGCTGAGCTATTGTTACAATAAATTACTATGCCTTTTACCTGTTCTTGACATAAACTCCTCAACATTCTTCTCATCCACACTGCTTGACATGCTGCTATTGTAGCTGCCACATACTTTGCCTCTACTGTAGACAATGCTACAATAGGTTGTTTCTTAGAAGCCCGTGAAATGGCTCCTGAACCCATGTGAAAAACATAACCAGAAGTACTTTTCCGGTCATCTACACTTCCAGCCCAATCACTGTTAGTGTATCCAATTAATTCTGAATTTTCTGAAGTAGTATATAAAATTCCATACCTTTTAGTTCCTTTAACATACCTCAGAATTCTTTTTGCTGCTTGCCAATGTGTTTCTTTTGGCCTCTCCATGAATCTGGAAATTAAACTAACAACATGCATAATATCCGGCCTAGTTGCAGTCAAATATATGAGGCTACCAACTATGCTCTTGTACAAACTAGGATCAAAATCCTTGTTGTTGTCCTCTTTGCTGATTTTTAATCTCATCACTATGGGAGTAATTACTACCTTGCAATCCTGCATGTTAAATCTCTCCAGAACTTTATTAACATACTTTTCTTGAGAAATAAAAATCTTATTTTCATTTTTCTCTACTTCTATTCCTAAGAAGTATTTTAGCAAGCCCATATCAGTCATTTCAAATTCATATTTCATGACCTTTTTAAAATTTTCAACAAGGTAATCATCATTACCTGTGAATATCACATCATCAACATATAAGACAACAACCAGCATCTTACCATATTTCTCCTTGATGTATAAGGTGGGTTTTCCCTCACATTTTTCAAAACCATTTTCCAGTAGATAGGAATCTATCCTACTGTACCATGCTCTTGGTGTTGTTTCAGCCCATAAAGAGCTTTCTTCAATCTGCAAACTTTGTGCTCTTGGCCTTTCTTCTCATAGCCTAGAGGTTGTTCAATATAAACCTCTTCCATTAACACTCCGTTTAGGAATGCTTATTTCACATCCATTTGGTAAACTTTCCACTTGTTTTGTGCTGCTATGGACAGCACTGCTCTCATGGTTTCCATTCTTGCAACCGGTGCGAAATTTTCCTCATAGTCTCTCCCATGTTACTGCTTATAACCTTTGACAACAAGTCAGGCCTTGTGTCTTTCAATCTTACCTTCAGCATTACTTTTGGTCTTGTAGACCCATTTAACTCCAATCACCTCTTTACCTTTTGGGAGTTCAATCAAATCCCATGTCTTATTTCTTTCTATGGCATTAATTTCTTCATCCATAGCTTCTATCCATTTCCTATCTTTTATGGCTTCTTCAAAATGAACAGGATCATCAACATGACAATATAAAGAAAATAAAGAGTTCATACCTTCATTTGCTGCCTCTTGCTCATAAATTTCATTTAAATTTCGGAACTTCATTCCTCTTTCATTTGGTGTACATGTGCTTGAAGTAGCACTCAAATCAGCTCCTTGTGGTGTGCTTGGAGAAGCACTCTCATTAATTCTCAAGGGTGTTCTTACTCCAGCTTGTGGTGTCCCTTGCTGCCCTTGTGTTGGTGGAGGTAGTGGTGCTAATGATGGATGTATTTCAGCCATATCATCCTCATTTTCATCATGAGACAAACAGTTTTTA
This sequence comes from Pinus albicaulis, assembly GCA_034641835.2. Lineage (NCBI taxonomy): Eukaryota > Viridiplantae > Streptophyta > Pinopsida > Pinales > Pinaceae > Pinus > Pinus albicaulis. Next base: position 722,611,118 of record CM076583.1, on the reverse strand, counting down.
ACATTCATTGTTTTCTCAATGCTTCCATCCCAAGCTTCTTCTTCAATGAACTGAACATCTCTACTCACAATAAATTTCTTGGTGGATGGGTTATACAACTTGTAAGCTTTGGATTCCTCACTGTATCCAATAAAAATACATTTCTCCCCCTTGCTATCCAACTTATTTATCAGCTGATCTGGAATGTGTGCATAAGCCACACAACCAAAAACTTTCATGTGGGTGACTCCTTGTTTTATCCCACTCCATGCTTCTTCCGGAACTTTATTCATCACTTCTTTTGTTGGGCATCTATTCAAAATATACACTACACAATGTACAGCTTCAGCCCAATAATCATTTGGCAAATGTTTTTCCTTTAGCATACTCCTTACCATATCCATGATTGTCTTATTTTTCCTTTCGGCAACTCCATTTTGCTGTGGAGTGTACGTTGCTGTAAATTTATTGTGTATACCATTTTCTCTGAAAAAATGCAAAAATTATTTAGAGATGTACTCACCTCCTCTATCAGTCCTAAGGACTTTGATATGCTGCCCACTTTGGTTCTCAACAAGTGCTTTGAAATTGCAGAATTTTTCAAACACTTCACTTTTATTTTTCAAAAAATAAACCCAAGTTTTTCTTGTAAAATCATCAATAAAAGTTAACATAAAGTGGCTGCTTGCAAGTGATGGTGTTTGCATTGGTCCACATAAATCTGAGTGGACAATTTCTAAGGGTGCTTTTTCCCTTATGCTTTTTCCGGATGGAAAACTTTCTATGTGTTGTTTACCCAAGATACAACCTTCACATATGTTTTCCGGTTTCTCAATCAATGGTAATCCTCTTACCATTCCTTTCCTATGTAACAAATTAAGACCTCCAAAGTTGAGATGTCCAAATCTCAAGTGCCATAATTATTTTTCATCCTTTGCTTCTCTTTGGAAAGCCTCTTGTGTCACTGCTGCCATTTCTTCTCCATTTTTCAAATCTGCCCTCATCCTGAGAGGGAACATTCTGTTCCTTGTCATCCTTATTTCAGCAATACATTGTTTGCTTGGAGGTTTATCCATGATGGTGCATACATCATCTTCAAAGAAAACATTGTAGCCCTTTTGAATGATTTGTCCAATGCTTAACAAATTACATTTCATTCCTGGTACATAATATACATCAGATATGCTCTTCTTTTCTCCCTTCTTTGTCAAGACATTTACTATGCCTTTTCTTGTGACAGAAATCTTACAATCTATTCCTAATGTGACTTGAGACTTCACATTTTCATCTAACATAGAAAACATAGCAATGTTTCCTATCATATGGTTGCTACATCTTGAATCTAGAAACCATAAATCTTCACTCTTTTCCTCAGCCATATTACATGCTAAAAACAATTTATCTTGGCTGATATTTTCTCTAGTGAAATTTGCACTGGGTCTATTACCCATATCATTCTGCTTCTTCCTACATTCATTTGCATAATGCCCATATTTTTTTCAATAATGACACTGGACATTGGATTTTTCATACCTTTGTCCATGAGCATGTTGTTGTCCACTTTGTTGGCTACTGCTTTGGCCTTGGTTCTGATTTTGATTGCTGCCCCTTCCTTGAGAATTTGTTGGGATGTTTCTTCCTCCTATGTTTTGGCTTCTACCTCTTCCTCTCTTGTTTCCTCTGCCTTGACCTATTCCTCTTCCAAAGGACATTTGGGTCTTGAAGGCATGCTCCAAATATGAGTTTTCATTTCTACCCAATCTCTATTCATGTGTCATCAATGATGCATGAAGCTCATCAACTGAAAAGTTTGAGAGATCCTTTGTCTCTTCTACGGTGGTGACTATAAGATCAAACCTTGAGGGTAAGCTCCTCAAAACTTTATCCACTATCCTTATTTCTTCAAGTGTCTCTCCATGAGACCTTATCTGTGTGACCATACCAATCACATGTGTGAATAATGAGTCTATGTTATCAGACTCCTTCATGCAGAGAGTCTCAAAATCTCTCCTCAACAATTGTAGTTTTGTTGTCTTCACTTTCTCCATGCCTTGATAGGCTGTCTTGAGAGTTTCTCATGCTTCTTTGGATTTCTTAGCTGCTGCTATCCTTGGAAACACACTCTCATGTACTGCTTGATAGAGATAGAAGAGGGCTTTAGAGTCCTTTTTCTTATTGCTCTTCAACAAGTCCTTCTCTGCCTGTGTTAAGGCATTAAACTCATTTTCATCTACTGGTTCTTCAAAACCATCCTCAACAAGTTCCCATAAGTCTTGAGAGGCAAATAGGGCTCTCATAGTGATTTCCCAATAATCATAGTTCTTCCCATTGAACTGTGGGAGCTGAGCATTACCAATACTCATGCTTGTGCTGGCTCCTGCCATGCCTAGCACTCTGAACTATGCTTTAAATCTTGACTGTGAATTTTTTAAAATAAACTGACTGTCTTCAAACAGTAACACAAATTCTATTTTGAGAAATACCTTGGATTTTAGTTGAGCCTTCACATTTCTGGAAAAACTGCTACAACAAAAAATCCTTCCTTCAACTTCTTTGACACCTTCAAAGAGCCTGGACTAGCTTTGATACCATGTTGGAATTTCTGAGAATTCCAGAACAATACAGAGAGAGTAATACTCTCCTTCAAACACAGAGAAATTAAAAAAAATTGCTTCACTGGTAGACAGAGTTTGCACACACTTAAAATTCTATTTCATTAATAAACAAAATTGTTACAAAAGTCTTCCTCTGTTGAGGGATTACAAAAATGGACTGCTGTAATAACACAGTGCCAAAACTAACTCTCTGTCTTACCAAAACTTCGCACAAAAAATGCTTTGCAAAACTTTGTTTTTCTTTTAACAATACACTGTTGTGTGTATATTTTCGCACTGCTATGCATTTTTTCATTACATTGCATAAAAAAACTTTCATTTAGCCTTTGGGCCTTTTTGTATATGGCGCATTATGTAAAAACTTATATAAAATAAAATTGAAACTACATGTAGCCCTTTCGGGCCCACCTTACAATAGTGCGCACATATCTATATTGAAATATGTTAAAACCATAACACCAAAGGTTTAAAACATAGCACTTCATCGCGCGATAAAAAAAAAATTTATAAACCCCGGATTTCAAAAATGTTAAATCTGATTGCAATAAAAAAATCGCATCACAAATGTGTGTGACATCACTCAGGCTCAAAATCGCGTGATCGCAATGCTATTGGCCAGCGATGGGCCCCTCGTATTTCAAATGATTTTATGAGCCAGGTTTTATAAAAAAAATCACGTAACAAATGGGCTGGGTGATGTCAGGCCCAAATTTAACGCAAAAAACCTTACACTGCATTTTATCAAAGGTTTCGGGTCCAAAAATGGGTTTCATTGAGACAGCTCCGAATTTGCGCGATAGAGCGCGATTGGTCCACGTTATTTGTGGGCTAGTAGTGGGGCCGGTGCTGTCATGGCCTAAACCATTCAAACAAAAAAAAAAAGGCTTTGCTGCGCACACAAAAACAAAAATCTTTAAACCAAAGAAAAACTCGCGTACAGAACAGAACCCTGTTTTCAATGTAAAGTACTGTAAGGATTTTAAGAAAATGACTTTTACAGTCTAACTAAAATAGCAAGCGGCCAGAGATAGAATCCCTTTAGACAAAAATAGAAGGCGGTTTTTGACTGCACAACAATTGAAGTTAATACTTCAACAAAACTTGGCAACGATTAGTTATGTCATTTGTTAACATTCCACTATTATGACTGCCAGTGATAATTATAATCTCTCCATTCATAGATCTGCATATCATTCATAGATTTGCATATCGAATTATTAATTTTTCTTTTGATGGCCATAGAAATTCTAGCCATATTTATTAAAGTCTACTCAACATAAGAAAGAAAAACTCAAGGAAAGAGAAAAAATTCTACTCAACATAAGAAAGTAAAACTCAAGGAAAGAGCAAAAAGTCTGCATAGTAGATTTGCATATCGAATTATTAATTTTCTTTTTGATTGCCATAGAAATTCCAACCATATTTCTTAAACTGTACTCAAGATAAGAAAGAAAATCTCAAGGAAAGAGCAAAAAGTCTGCATAGTAGGAACTATAGAAATTACCACTACTGAAACAATTAAACTTGGTATACATTCGTAAATTGTAGAGACATCTCCAAAACTAGCTGATGCTCCTGACGAAAGCGGTGCTCTACAAAGCGGTGGTCTGCAGGTATTGAAGACTTATTTCCTTATTTCTTATCCTAGCAAAAGTTGTGGTATGCAGGTATGGAAGACTTATTTAAGCACGTATTGAAGACTTATTAGCCCAGATGTCACAAAACACGGGCGGTGGAAAAACATGTGTCAAAACACAGGCGGTGGAAAAAAACGTGTCAGCAAAGCTTACCAGTCTATTCTTATAAGGGTGGCATGATGGAATGTATAGACACTATAACATTTGTTGCTATCGATCTAATGTTGGCATTAGTTGGATTAGTTCGATTTTTTAAATGAAAAATGAAATATAGTATAAGCTTTTTTCCCTCTCCGCCTTGGCAAGAGGACAAATAAGACCTCAAAGTTTCTTATTTGCTGAAATATCGGCCGGAGAAATCTCATACACTGGCCAAATGGTGCACATAATAAAACATTGGGTTATAGGGACTAATATACTTCTATTTGCATGAACAAACTAATAGAAATATCATTTTCGATTGCAATAGTTCCTGCCATGCCGCAGGTGGCAGGGACTAATAACCATAAAAGCGGCATACATTATCAAGTCTAGTTTCTTGCTGTTTGAAGAAAATTTCTAAGAAAATACACAGAAATCATGCTTAGAATTTATTGTTTCCTATTTTAATATTTAGATATTATCCTAATATCTTTTCTAATCACTAAGATTGTGGATCCAATATGCAAAATGAAAATATCGGTGTTTTTGGCATTTTGTTCTGTTGGAATTCTTTTTAGGTTTGGTCTTCATAATTTTCAATGTATCAATATGTATTTTATCTATAAAAAAAATGGTCATAGATGAATCACTTACTTAACGTAGTTGAATCCAAAAAATGATATCTAACATAATGCACTACAGAAACCCCTCATACTGAATTATTATTATTTTCTAGCATGTTCTTCATGATTTTTTTTGGTCAAAATAAAATTTAAAAGGGCATGTTCTTTGTGACCCTCGTGAAAAAAGAAAATTTGAATTTTTGTATGTGCCATTTGTCCTTTCAAGTTGCCAAGCCGACCCTCCAAAAAGACAAGTCGACCTACCCAAAGGAGTGTCTCTTCACATGAACAAAAAACTATATATTGACACATATCCTCCACCATTTGGTATCCAATTCAATGATCATTTGTTGAAGTACAAGTCAAGTGTGCGGCTATATCTCTGTGATAGTTTGGGCATCATCTTTGTGATAGTTCAAACATCATCTTTGTAACAATTTGGACATAATATCTGTGATAGTTTAGGCATCATATTTGTAACAATTTAGGCATCATCTCTATGACAGTTTGGGCATCTTATGTCTACATGTCTATGACAATTCGGGCTTCTTGTGGAAATATCTATGTAACAGTTTGGGCTTCCTTGTGGAAATTTTATGTGATGATGTGAGTTAATTAAGGGACCATAATTTTGAAATATGAAAAATATTTAAAGGACATGTCCCCTATATGGTTTGTAAGCTATTTGAGGCATATATCATTTGTGACCTATGGAAAGACTTCATGTTGAGTTTTGGTGGAGGGTTGACTTGGAAATTGGACCTTCTAGTCAAGTTAGATGTGACTTGGATTTATCTTGTTGACAAAAAATATATAAGGAAAGGATTAATGGGTTTTCCCATTGTGAATTTTTCCCTTGCCTTTGGCTTAATTTCCTGTGTCTCTTATCTTTTTGTGCATTGTAAGTGTATAATTTCTTGATGACCTAATGAATGAAGTAAAACATTTAATGGGAAACACTTATAAATAGTTACAAGTAATTATCATGCTAAGAAATCATATATTTCATTCGAATTTCAATATGGTATCAGAGCCAAGGTGAAGGTGAAGGACAAAAGAAACATAAGGGTGAAAATAAGTAGAGGAATACTTGCTTTGGATCTATAAATTGATACTAAAATCTTAGGCATAAAATCAACATTATAATATGAACTATGTGACAAACCTCTCTATGTTATGTGACAAACATTCTTTGTGATTAGTATTCTCTGTATTTGAGGGCCTAAGATCCCTATCACTAATTTATGTGTATAGGTCTGAGATCCCTAAAGTAATTCTTTGTGGAAAAGGAATAGATCACATGTAATTTATATTTGTGCTATCGGTACGCATTCCTGTGCAATAAGAGAACTCAATTCTCTATGCTATCTTTGAGATTACAATCAAGTTGAAAGAGGCTGACTTGGAACTTGTTTATGCCAAGAATTATTTTAGGACAATGAAGTGTTTTTAAAGAGAAAAAAGAGGTATAACCACATCAAAGAAAATATTAAGGTTCTCAAGATTGGTAGCAAGTCCTCACTACACTAATCTAGAGTATATAAGAAAATATGAATGTTCTCAATATTGGTAGCAAGTCCACACTACAACAATCTAGAGTATATATTTCCAGTCTAAACCTTTGAAAAATTTGAGCCTCTATGAATTTATGTCAGGATTGATCTATTTTATCTCTATGGAACCCTATGAATAGGTCCAAGCTACCTCATGGCAAAGTGATCTTCAAAGTCTAAGGCATCCAAATTTTCTGAAGTTTGAATGGACATGTTTAAGACCGGTATAGAATATTAGTATGAATGGTGAGCTTGAAGCATAAGAAGAAGACCATGCATTACATCTAAATCCCTCTCTGTGATTGAAGAAAAATAACTCCAAGCCTATGTGGGACAATGACATAACTATGTCTTCCATTGAATCAAATCCAAAGTCTACACAATTATGATCCCTATTTGTGGAAGAAAACTAGGGTCGAGTCTCCTCAAGGAACAACACAAGTATTAACAAGGTGAATGAATTGTTTCATGATTGTGTGGCCATAAGATTGAGGTAACCCTGGCCACGATGGACTATGAAAGAGACAAAAACTTTAGTCAAGTTATGCCTAGGATCATGAAATATTATGCAACAAGGACTGAGGATCATCAATCCTCAAGCTTATAATGTTATTTTTGAAAAAATTTGAAGACGAGGTTCATTTCTGAAGGTGGAAAGGTAGGGTTGAGATAATACTTCTCATAAGGTATGTATAATATTTTGTTAATATATATCAAAATCTATGGATAAATTTATTTCAAATTTCTCTTGCATCTATTAACTACTAGATTCATTAATAGGATGATCTCAGAAATATGTAATCTTCGTAGTATATGTCAATCATGTTACTTGGATTGCTAGATATTCTAGGTTATAAAGAAAATCTCATCTAGGAAATAACTATATGCTAACAATATTACTGAAATACATTATTAACATCTGATGCATTTTAAAAGGTTGTATCCTATCCCTCTTGAGGACAGAAACACATTCAATATGACACGTACTTGGATCCTTCCCTTTATAAAATGAATTAGTTTTTAAAGTTATATAATAATAAAGCTCCATCTCAAGTATAGAAGACATGCAAATGACAATTATAGGATTTGTAACTAACACTGGTAGAAATTGAAATTATGAAAGTTGGCAGGTTTTAGAGATTTTTGATAATGAAGCGTCTAGGTTTTTTAAACCATAGCTAAAGTACAAATAAGAAAAATCTTCAGGATCAAAACCTAGGGCTAATTGTTTGTGCTGGAAGAAGAAGCCCTAGCTCTTGAGAAATACATAAATGAAATCATGTTGATATAAGGGCTATTAGGTGTGTGCTACATTATTTCCATGACTAGCCCCATGCACAGACCTACCTATGGTTTTGTGCATGGGTTTAACACATGGTTTTGGGTATGATGTTTTCCTGTCCATGGTATTTTTTAGATTCAGTCCAGGGAACTACAATAATGTTCTAATATAGGGTTAATGGATTGGGTTTATGAATGTTTCGGCATGTATATATATGTATTGTAACATTGAAAGGAACATAATGACAAATCAAGTTGGTAGTCCTGATTTTGGGTTCTAGGGGAAAATATTTGTGTATATTTGATTTATGTTTTATGCTCTCACTATTATTTTCTGTTTTAATAATTCATTTGCAGATAATTTCTATACAGGGTTAAAAACTTCAAGAACTAGGATGGTTACAAGAAGTATGATATTAAAAAGGAGATTATTCTCTTCTCAAATTATAAATACCATGCATCTCCTTTCTTTGTTTACTACTATTATTATTGTATTTATCTTTGGATAGTATTTTTTACTTTTCTTAATTATATTTTTTCTTCCATATCCTTTTCCTAATAAAGTTTACAAGTAAATATAAAATTTTCCCAAGACTTGACAATAGATGAAAGAATGGGAAGAACATAGCAAAGCACAAAGATTTTTCGAATTATGAAAGAACAAGAATATAGAAAGAGCGAGAAATATGAAGTATGCGCGAGATCTAGCATACACCTCATAGTAGCATAAGGTTTTGTCGGTAAGAAGGAGAGATTCATTTTAAGATGATTACCTTACTTAGAAAAGTTATCCTATATTTTTAATAAGCCTCGTGATTAAAGAAGACCTTATACATTGGGAAAGTAAGAAATATTGACTTCAAAGGAAGCTGGAAGAAGAAATTGACATGAAGGATCTTACAACTTGGGACTTGAGGTTACATCGATTGGATAGGCAGTGTTGATGTTAAGTATAGAACTACTGGTGATTGGAATCTGGTATGGTTTCTTGGAAGAGAATGAAGCAAGATTCAGTTGCACTGTAGAGGAAAAGATATATAAGTTTATGCAATTAGTTGTGAAACAATTTGGATTTGTAAAATGTTTGATTAACTATTTGAAAACATGTTGTACTCCTATGGCTAACAAGTGCAGAATTGCACCCACGTTTCACCACTATAATTATTCCATGTCTGCAACTAAACACGTTCCTACCATGTTAACATATAAATACAAGATTTTTTGTTATGTAACCAGATCAAAAAATAGATAGATCAATGACTTCAGAATTAGCCTATTCGCCGGGGAAACCTCCTTTACATCACATAAATGAACAATTCTTGAATGATGCAAATGACTAGACCTCCTTGCAATATATAGGAGTCTAAGGGGTCACAATATAATTAGAACCTACATAACAATAATAATATAAGGACAAAAAAATAACAAAAGTGGGCTTCTATGGGGCATAACAATAACAATATGGGGGCTACATGGGCACAACAATAACAATAGGGGGCTACACAAATAATAACAATAAAAGGGATACCCTAGTATTATAGGGACCTTACATGCCCCTCTCCTTCAAAAAAATGTTGTCCTCAATGCTTGAGTATTTCTGGATGTTTCTCTATAAAATTCTCATCCTTCCATGTGGAATTATTATAAGGTAAGTTCTTCCACTTAATGAGATACTCTAAAATTAATCGATTTAGTAGATTTCAGGTTATTGTTTCCATGAATGCTTCAGGCTCCAATATGATTTTTCCTTCTTGTTTAAATTTTGGAAATATTGTTTGAACTGGGAGCTTGTCACCAATAATCTTCTTTACACATGAAACTGGGAAAACTGGGTATACTCGGGAAGATGTAGACAACTCCAATTTGTATTCCATAGTACCAATATGTTGCAACACCTTGTAAGGACCATAGTACTTGGGTGATAATTTATTATCATTCTTAGCTTGCTTGAGGGACAATTTTTTGTAAAAATTGAAATGGATCTTAGGGGGGGGAGGTCCCCAAGATATGAAGAATTGAAATTCCAGAATAAAAGAGAGGAGAACACATAGTAAACAAAACCAAAAATTATTTTTTTATTAAAACATAAAATAACTGTAAAGCTACATTGTGGTGGACAATCCATCCTTTTACAAAATGTGACTTGTTACAGTGTGCGGCCTAGAAAATGGACTTCGATGACGTGTGGGTTTGTGGATGAACCATAACCATGAAAAACGAAGATCCGACGATAGAGATACCCTGTAAGTTTTGTGACCAACTGATGCATGGGCATTAGGCACAATAAAAATACTTTGTATTTTAATAGACATAGGGGGGTCTCATGTTTTTTCTTTCTTATGTAATTATTAATATTTGAGTGATTTTTAAATAAATATAGTGAGGAATTGTAAATGTTCCCAAGTGATTGGAGAACATGAGAGAAGTTGATTTGCTAGGAATGTGAAGAGTCAGTTTCAGTTTTTTTAGGGATTTAGGCTAAATTTAGGACTTCGGGAAATTCAAGATTTTTTGTTGAGTCATCGAAGGAGCTGAATCAATTGATTATCAATTTGTATAATTGTAAGCCTCAGTTGCATTCAGAGCTAGAGACCTAGAGAGATCTACAACGCTATGCAGAGTAGGAAGGATAGGAGGCCATCGACTTGAAAATCTGGCCAGAACCAAGAAAGTTTTTGTATTTGAGTTCATATGTATAAATGAAGAATTGTTCTGAATTCTGTGTGATTTTTATATATTTCGATTTTGTGTGGCTGGCAATCTAGTACTAACTTCAGGATAGATCGATATTACTAAAGAAAATTTCCATAGACCCTTGAATTGGCAGTATAGATCTACCTAGATGTAGTATAAGCTTCCCATGTAATTACACATTGATGGTGTGACCACAGTGTTGTGTGTTCGAGTTTGAAGTCTGCATAGGGATTTTTTATTGTAAATGAAATCAGTGGAATTAGACCACCAAACTCAAGTATTGAACATGAACAAGCCATGCGTGGAAGGTATATGAAATTGGGTGTATTGATCATTGAAGACTCGACTACACATGATGAGAATTGAACTGAGTTTCAATCAGATTATGCAACAAAAGTATATCCGATCGAGTAACCAATCTCAGATGAAGATTGGAACAGGGATGAATTGTAATTGGTGAGAAAGTATCTGGTTGTTTATACGGTACTGATATCTGGTTCTACACCCGTATTCCAGCACCATTTGGAGCGAAGGGACAGTGAGGGGGTTGAGGACCTCCTACACGGTTTCCACGTAGTCTTTAAAAAGGGGAAAACGAATCAAATGTACATGTCAGAGAAAAGAAGTGATGGCGCAATTTAGATGCGGAACCGATAGTTGAGGAGTGCAGTGTTGAAGAGTTGGGCGGAACCACAAGTTGAATGGAACTAGAAGTGATGCACAGTAAAGGCAGGTTCAGAAAACTATGAATGGGTTTCACGTAGCTTCAAGCTGGTAAATGGTATTGAGAAAAAAAACACGATATACGCCAGCTATTGACACATGCATTTGAGCGGTATTCTAATACCACCCATTTCACGTTTTTTTTTTAACAATAAAGCTCTGCTCTAAAAAAAATGTGAATCCTGTCAGATCCGGGTTGTGGAAGATCTAAGGGTATTGAGGGGGTTGAGGACCTCCTACACGGTTTCCACGCAGTCTTTAAAAAGGGGAAAACGAATCAAATGTACCTGTCAGAGAAAAGAAGTGATGGCGAAATTTAGATGCGAAACCGATAGTCGAGGAGTGCAGCGTTGAAGAGTTGGGGGGAACCACAAGTTGAATGGAACCGGAAGTGATGCACAGTAAAGGTGGGTTCATAAAACAGTGAATGGGTTTCGTGTAACTTCAAGCTGGTAAATGGTATTGAGAAAAAAAACGCGATATACGCCGGCTATTGACACGTGCATTTGAGCGGTATTCTAATACCACCCATTTCGCGTTTTTTTTAATGATAAAGCTCTGCTCTAAAAAAAATGTGAATCCCATCGGATCCGGGTTGTGGAAGATCCAAGGGCATTCGCATCGTGAAGATGCGTGGAGGTTAGTGAAGGTCAGTTTTGATATAGGGCAAGTAACTATTGTGGGCCCGGACAATTACATGTGTTGGCATTGAATTTTAATCCAAATTCGAATTTCATATGAAGATATGCATGGTCTAACCAAGGCGAAACGTGAAGTTGCAAGACTGGGAATTGGATGGTCACAATTGGTGAGTTATAAACTTTGTAATCTAAAGTTTAATTAATTGGGTTCCACAATGGTGAGCGCCATATAATGTCTTGGTTTATATGTTAATATATGTAGTGAGGCCGAGACTTGTATTGACTCTTAGCAAGGCCAAATGCTTAATATGATGAGTGGAATTGCTTATGGTTTCAACCATAAGCTTCAATTAGATAGCTTCCGCATGTAAACTTGAATTCTGGTCTTTATGGATATATGGTTTCATAACTATTGGTTGGAGTTAGCTTCTGCATAAGTATTGATACGAGAGACTATAATCCTGGGGAGATGTGTAGTTTGAAAACCAAGAGAATTTTAATTTAATATCTCAAATCTCAGATTTGAGATATTAAAGCTTCTAGATATATAGAAGAATTTGCCAGGTTGATAAATATTGTGAGTTTGCACAGATTGTGGATTTATTTGGGCAATTATTTGAAGCGCATTTTATATGCATCGATAGAGGACAACATGGGTAAGCAGGGGTACCCTGCCATCATGTGGTATCAGAGCTAGAATAGCTCTTTGAAGGTTCAAAGTTTTATTAATTGCATGTGTGATGAAAAGAAATCAGATTTTTGAAAACTGATAAAGATTGCAGCATACAGAGGTGCAGTGTAGGTGAAATAAGAAGAAAGATTATACATAATCTTGAAGGTGATTTGATGAGCATTATTTGACTCTGGTTTGAAGAATTGTTTGCATAATTTAGATTGCAGGCAATTGAAGAAATCTCAGCAAAAGAAGATCACAGCTTTGAGAGCAGTGATGAAAGATTCCATTAGAGGATTCTAAAGTGAAGAAGAAAGTGTGGAAGAACCTGGAGAATTCCCAACAGAGGTTGGAGGAAAGAAGAACATATGTGTTCTTGAAAAGTTGCAGATCGAAGCCTAGAGAGAGCAGAAGAGAGTGCTCAGAAGGTTCTAGCAGGAAGGGAACCAGTACTTTCCAAAAGCCAGATCCGGAGGAAAGGATTGGTGAGGTAAGTGGCAGCAGGAGAGCTTGTTGTTGCAGAGGCTTAGTGCAGCTTGTGAGTAAAGAACTCATGGAAGAGAAGATGACTTCCAAATGTCATAGAGGAGATAGCAAAGGTTCTGAGAGAGGCCACAATAGAAAAGAGGAAGAAGATGCTAGGACAAATGACATGAGGAGGAAATTGACTGATGCAGAATATTTGAAGGAGGTAGCTAAGATCAGAGAATAGTTTAACAAACTAGAAAAGATGATAGAGGAAAGCTATAGAGTTGGTTGTCTCATGAAGAAGAAAGTAAAGTGGCATGGGCTACATATGAAAAAAGAGCAGATGATACATGCTCAGCAGAAAGAGATACTACTCAGGATGATTGAGTATTTGGAGAAGGACTTGAAGACTAAAACTTCAAGTGAGACCAAGAGGTCAAATGAATTTAGATCTGATGATTTTTTTATGTTTGCAGAGAAGCTAAGAAAGCTTGAACAGAGGATGGATGTACAATTGGGATGTGCATAACTCAGAGAAGCTAAGGTGAGGAGAGAAGTTTATGTTTGTGAAGCAGAACAGAGTACAGATGAAGAATGGAGATCTGCAGAAGATCTTATGAACCATGGTGGAGGTTTAATACATCAAGAAGTTTGTCTTGCTGAAGAGGAAATTAATGATGATTTCCTGAGTTACTAGACAAGTCCAGATCAGCTGGATGATGTAGAACCTTGTATTTTTGTAACTGATAATTGTGATGTGATTATAGGTTTTGCAGAGGAGGATGAGAAATCTTGTGAAGCTGTCACAAGTATGAAGAAGTATCTCTCAGAAGATGAATACTCTGGAGAAGAATGCAATGTTGGAGAATGGCTCTTGACTGAAGGAAGCAGTGATACATTTATGATGGAAACTGTTGCAGCACAGGAAGAAATTCTTGTGAATGAGGAAGGAGAGGGTCATTTTGAAGAACTGATATGTGAAACACCAGTTGAGGCTATTGAAGCTCCTGGTCTACAAACTGAAAGTTTGTGTATGAATGCAGGGACTGTAAGTGATGATGAAGTTCTTAAAGAATGCCAGAGAGAATTTGCATTGTTGGAATATTTGTTGGAGAATTCAGAGTATGAAAGAGAGATTGCAGAAGGAAGAGTTCACTACAGTGAACAGGAAACCATCATGGAGGCAGATGGTGTGAATGAAAGACTTGTTGACAGTCTTGGGAATTCTTCAGAGAATTCTTTGGGAAAAGTGAATCAGCATACCGATGTGCTGATGGAGATGGAAGAAAATTTAGGACAACATACTGAAATGCTGGTAGAGGAAAGAAAGGCACCGAGGCCTTATGATTTTTGTCTTAATAATTGTTTTGTGAATGCAAAATTTGTTGGTGACGGAGAAAAAATGACACCATTGGACAGTCAAATAAAGGAAGAGGAGAATTATGTGGAACACTTTAATCCATGGAATGAAGTTGGATTGCTGGAGATTATGCTAGACAACTAGGATTCAATGCCAGAAGGAGAACCTCAATTTCAAAATTGGGGATTGTAGAATGTGAAGACGCAAGGGAATGAGGACAATGAAGACTTTCTAGGTCTTGGAAAGGATTTGGAACAGTGGAAAGAAGATTTGATGATTGAATCATCAAATGAGACCATGGGGTCTTATGATTTTAAAATTGACAAGTTGTGTGTGAATGCAAGTATTGAAGAAGACAGTTCATGTGATGAAATTGTATTCAATGAAGCTGAATGTTTCTAATTAAAGTATGATGATGATTGTCTTTTATAGGAAGATCAGATTGAATTACTACAGCAAAAGGAATTCATAAATTCCTTGTTTTGTGAAAAGGATTGTTTCAATGAAAATATGACAGCTATGTTTGAAGATGAATTTGTTACTGATAATGACAAGGAGGAGCTGATTTGTCTGATGGACAAAGAGAAGATTGGAGGACATATTTTTGGGACTGCTACAGTAGTGGAGAATCAAAATTTTACTCTGATTGAAGATGAGGACACAGTACTTGAAGAACTTGAATTTATTTCCAGAATCAATCAAGAAGATGGAAGACAATCACTGAAGATTGTCAAGGAAGAAGAAGAAGAATATGCTGAAACAAGTTTGCAGCACATTGATGAAATGCTTGAAAAAAGATGGCTGAATTGTTTTCTAAAAACAGTTAGAGAAGAGAATGAAATGGCAGAGCAACAGATTGAAGTGTTTCCAGAGGAAATGTTAGAGCAACAGTATGAAGTGTTGCCAGAAGAGGAAGAGACACAAGGAATTTGTAATTTTGGTGTTTGTTTTATGATTGCAGGTACTGATGGAAGGACTAAAGAATGTTTGGTCCAGGAAGAGAGGAAGAGAGATGATAACAATGACTGGAAATTTAAATACCAGTCCAGAGGATTGCTGAAGTCAGAGAATGAAGAAATTGTCATGGGTGACAATCAAGAAGAGTTTTCCTGTTGCAGAAAACAAGAGGCTATGGATGATTGGGTGGCAGCTAGGGCTCAGCAATTAAAGGCAAGAGCCAGAGTAAGAGCAATAGTAAGAACTAAGCAAATAAGAGTTCAACAAATAAGAACTCAGCAGGCAGAAGTAGAGGTAAGAATTTAGCAATCAAGATGGAACAGTATCCAGCAGTCAGAAGAAATATTAGACAGGGAAATTGAATTTATGAGAAAGCTGATGGTGAAAGTGTCTCAGAGGAAGATAGCAGCAAGAAAACAAAGAAGCAGAAGCAGCAGCAAAAGAAGGACAGAAAGAGAATGTAAAAGTGCAGCTAGTGGGGAAAGACAGAATAAGATATGGAAGCCTGGAGGAGTACAACAGAAGGATATTGCAACAGATGATCAGTTGCAGAAGAAAGTGTGGGATCTGGGAAGGCAAGGACTGAAAGCACATGATCAAGAGATCATGATTAAATTTAACCTGGGGAGTCTGATGCAGGGGCACTAGGCACAATAAAAATACTTTGTATTTTAATAGACATAGGGGGGTCTCATGGTTTTGCTTTCTTATGTAATTATTAATATTTGAGTGATTTTTAAATAAATATAGTGAGGAATTGTAAATGTTCTCAAGTGATTGGAGAACATGAGAGAATTTGATTTGCTAGGAATGTGAAGAGTCGGTTTCAATTTGTTTAGGGATTTAGGCTAAATTTAGGACTTTGGGAAATCCAAGAGTTTTTGTTGAGTCATCGAAGGAGCTGAATCGATTGATTATCAATTTGTATAATTATAAGCCTCAGTGGAATTCAGAGCTAGAGACCTAGAGAGATCTGCAGAGCTGTGCAAAGTAGGAAGGATAGGAGGCCATCGACTTGAAAATATGGCCAGAACCAAGAAAGTTTTTGTATTTGAGTTCATATGTATAAATGAAGAATTGTTCTGAATTCTGTGTGATTTGTATGTATTTGGATTTTATGTGGCTGGAAATCTAGTACTGACTTCAGGATAGATCGATATTACTAAAGAAAATTGCCATAGACCCCTGAACTGGCAGTATAGATCTACCTAGATGTAGTATAAGCTTCCCATGCAATTACACATTGATGGTGTGACCACAGTGTTGTACGTTCAAGTTTGAAGTCCGCATAGGGCTTTTTATTGTAAAGGAAATCAGTGGAATTAGACCTCCAAACTCAAGCATCGAACATGAACAAGCCATGCGTGGAAGGTATATGAAATTGGGTGTATTGATCATTGAAGACTCGATTACACATGATGAGAATTGAACTGAGTTTCAATTAGATTATGTAGCAGAAGTATATCCGATCGAGTAACCAATCTCAGATGAATATTGGAACAGGGATGAAATGTAATTGGTGAGCAAGTATTTGGTTTTTTATACGGTATTGATATCTGGTTCTACACCCGTATTCTAGCACCATTTGGAGCGAAGGGACAGTGAGGGGGTTGAGGACCTCCTACACGGTTTCCATGCAGTCTTTAAAAAGGGGAAAACGAATCAAATGTACCTGTCAGAGAAAAGAAGTGATGGCGCAATTTAGATGTGGAACCAATAGTCGAGGAGTGCAGCGTTGAAGAATTGGGTGAAACCACAAGTTGAACAGAACCGAAAGTGATGCACAGTAAAGGCGGGTTCAGAAAACAGTGAATGGGTTTCGCGTAGCTTCAAGCTGGTAAATTGTATTGAGGAAAAAAATGCGATATACGTCAGCTATTGACACGTGCATTTGAGTGGTATTATAATACTGCCCATTTCGCATTTTTTTTTAACGATAAAGCTCTGCTCTAAAAAAAATGAAAATTCGGTCGGATCCGGGTTGTGGAAGATCCAAGGGCATTCACATCATGAAGATGCGTGGAGGTTAGTGAAGGTCAGTTTTGATATAGGTTAAGTAACTATTGTGGGCCCGAACAATTACATGTGTTGGCATTTGATTTTAATCCAAAGTCGAAGTTCATATGAAGATATGTGTGGTCTAACCAAGGTGAAACGTGAAGTTGCAAGACTGGGAGTTGGATGGTCGCAATTGGTGAGTTTTAAACTTTGTAATCTAAAGTTTAATTAATTGGGTTTCACAATGGTGAGCGCCATATAATGTCTTGGTTTATATGTTAATATATGTAGTGAGGTCGAGACTTGTATTGACTGTTAGCAAGGCAGAATGCTTAATATGATGAAAGGACTTGCTTATGGTGTCAACCATAAGCTTCAATTAGATAGCTTCCGCGTGTAAACTTGAATTCTGGTATTTATGGATATATGGTTTCATAACCATTGGTTGGAGTTAGCTTTTGCATAAGTATTGATATGAGAGACTATAATCCTGGGGAGATGTGTAGTTTGAAAACCAAGAGAATTTTAATTTAATATCTCAAATCTCAGATTTGAGATATTAAAGCTTCTAGATATATAGAAGAATTTTCCAGGTTGATAAATATTGTGAGTTTTCCCAGATTGTGGATTTATTTGGGCAATTATTTGAAGTGCATTTTATATGCATCAATAGAGGATAACGTGGGTAAGCAGGGGTACCCCGCCATCACCAACTGTAATACTAATAGTGTGCGGCATAGCAAATTGAGTTCAATGACAATGATTTTGTGCGGTTGACCCATCATCGTGATGCTCATTGTTGATGAAGTAGCAGGTGCCTACATAGCTTGGGGTGGTAGGGAACGTCTTCAGAGAACCTAAGTTGAATGTTGCTATGCTGAAACTGATGAATGTGAAGCAAGTGCCTACAAAAGCTGGGTGGGAGGGCACATTTCCAAAGGGAACTCGCTCTGAATGCTGCTCCAGATTTAAAATAGGCATAAATCGATCAATATAACTCAGAATATTTATGATAGCATGTCTTTATAAATAGAATGATCATTCTGCATCTTTCCATATGATTGAAATCCCTATCTGGACAATATGGCAACTCAAATTTGCGCTGCAACTATTATGCCATCGCAAAAATTCTGGAAAAAAAATTAGTAGATTTTAAATCAGTGATATCTCCCTCATCCGAACTCCAATTTGACCATTTTTTCTTTTTGAAATTGGGTGATTTTTCAAGAGGAGCTCAGATATGTAATCATGTTTCTAAAATTATGTATAAAACTGCAAAAAATAATAGAAGAGTCACAGTCCATGAATTGTCGTTAGAAAATTTTCTGCAACACAGTTGACTTTAAATCAGCGATATCTCCCTCATCCAAATTCCAATTCGGTCGATTATTTTTTTGAAATTGGAATTTTTTCATAAAGAATGCAGAGATATTTTTTTTTTTGGGTAAATTTTGCACCAAAATTTTCATATATGACCTTCAAACTCGCCGCCCAATAAAAAATTCCTACAAAAAAATGAAAAAAACAAATATTCCCACTTGCCCCAAGAAAGTGTTATGTGGAGGTTGGGGCATTGCATGATGTTTACTGAAGTTTTATTCAAAGCTTTGAAACTAAAATATTCTTCAAAACCTCATTCCCATGTATTCATATCCTGGATCTAATACCACTTATCAGGATCTTGGGGGGAGGCCCCCAAGATCTAAAAATTGAAAGGGATCCTCGGGGTGGGATGACCCCAAGAACTAAAGAATTTAAATTCCATAAGAAAAGAGAGGAGAAAACACAATAAAAAAAACCACGAAGACATTCTTTTATTAAAACATACAATAACTATAAAATCTATGTTGTTGTGGACAATCTGTCCTTTTACAAAATGTGACTTGTTACTTACAGTCTTTTTCTAGTTACAATACCATAGGTAAATTCCATGGATGTGTAAATACCATAGGTGAATGAATATCATGCATGGATGACACTTACAATACCATGGGTGGATGCCACTTATAATACCATGGGTATATTCCAGGGGTGGATGAATACCATGGGTAGATAAATAGCATAGGTGAATGAATACCATGGGTAGATTCCACTTTCCATTCGGATCATGATTTACCTGTTGTTTCATTCGATTCTGCGCTAGAGTGAGGTTATCCTTTAATATTTGGAGAACTTGTTGTTGATGCTCGATGAGATCTTCCATTTCTTGAACCTTAGAATTTTCCTGTAAAGATGATGTGATGTATGGTGGATGATATCCATAAAGTTCCATAAATGGGGTCATTTTTGCTGCAGTATGGAAGGAACTGTTATACGACCATCCATCCATAGGTAACCACTTGAACCATTATGTTTTTTTATCATATAGAAAGCAACAAAGATATCCTTCCAAACATTTGTTCACTATCTCAGTTTTCCCATTAGATTGAGGATGATAAGATGAACTATGAGCTAATTGAGTACCCAAACAATAAAATAATTTCATCCAAAAAATTCCAGTGAAAATGGGATCTTTATTGCTTACACTAATATTTGGGTTTCCATGTATATTTTTAATTGTTTCCATAAATGCAGTATCAAATGTACTAGCTTTAAATGGGTGAGATAATGCACAAAAATTTACATATTTGGTATGCCTATCAACTAACACCATGACTTGGTTAAACTTGTGATAAAATCCATTGAGATCTCCTCCCAACGTTGACTTGGAATGGCTAAAGGTTGTAATAGACCCGAGGTCTTAATTGTCTCAACTTTATTTTGCTGGAAAACCAAACATTCCTCCACAAAATTATGAATATCAAATTTAAGGCCATCCCAAAAAAATTCCTTCTTGACCCTATGGTAAGTTTTTAAAAATCCTAAGGGGGAGGTGTGCAATTCCAAAATAATATTTTGTTTTAGTTGAGAATTCTTACAGAGATATAAGCAATCTTTGCACCATAATGAATCATTTTTCCAAATAAATGTATCTAATGTATTGGGATCTTGTTGTAAATTTTGAATGCATGTATACATCTCTTTGTCATTCTTCCATTCATCCCTTGCTTTAGTTATCCAATCAAGTTGGATAATAGAAATGACACAAAGCAATGCATCCACATCCTCATACTTTATTGAAGGTGCATCTGCAACAACATTTTTCTTCCCTTTTTTATAGATTATTTAAAATTTGTAACCCAACATCTTGGTGAACCATTTTTGCTACTCTTCTGAAGATAATCTTTGTTCCAAAAAGTATTTAAGACTATCATGATATTTTTTTACCTTAAAGTTTCTTCCCATTAGGTAAGGTCGCCATTTATGTAGTGCATGTAGTATTGCCAACATTTCCTTTTCATAAATAGTCTTGTGTAAATACTTTCCCTTGATTGGACGAATTTCAAAACCAACGGGTCTCCCTTATTGCATTAAAACAACACCATATCCATTTCCCAAGGAATAACATTCCACAATAAAGGTTTTTGTGAAATCTAGTGTAGCTAAGACCGGTGCTTGGCACACTACCTCTTTAAGATGTTCAAATGACTTTGTTACTTCTGGAGTCCAAGAAAATGCATATTTATTCAGTAACATATTTGGAGGCATTGCTATTCTCCCAAAAATAGTTATAAACTTGCAATAATACCCTATTAACCTGATAAATCCTCGATGATTTAGGGTTCTGGGGATTTTTCATTCCTTAATGGATTTAAGTTAGTTAGGTTCTACCTTAGCACCCTCATGATATACAATATGACCCAAATATTCCACCTCTTATAATCCAAAGAAGAATTTTTAATTTTTTCCATATAATTGTTTCTCCTCCAATAGTTTGACTCAACACCCTGTCAATGTGTTGAACATGATCCTTCCAAGACTTTTTGGAGATTATTATATTATCAAAAAATACAAACATAAATTTTCTAAGGAAGGGTTTTAAAATGAATTCATCAACCCTTGAAATGTGGGAGGTGCATTAGTAATACCAAAAGGCATGACCAAAAATTCATAATGACCTTCATGAGTTCTAAATGTTGTTTTCAGAATTTATTTAGTCTTCATTCTAATTTGATGATATCCTGAATGAAGATCCAACTTGGTGAAGTGAATTTATCCATGTAATTCATCAATGATAGGAATGGGGAATTGATCTTTAATAGTGAGCTTGTTGAGCTCCCAATAAAACAGAAACATACGCCATGATCCATATTTCTTGTGCACCAATACAATTGTAGTAGAGAAATAACTTTGACCAGGTTGAATTATACCGGCCTCTAGAATTTCAGCAACCATATGTTTAATTTCACACATTTGGGCATAGGGATATATGTAAGGCCTGATGTTTGGAGGAACACTTCCTAGAATCAAGTGAATAGCACGATCATAATCATGAATCGGTGGGAGGCCTTTGGGAGTCTCAAATACCTTGGAATGATTTTCCAAGAATTTTTGGATATTTGGAGAAATAGATGCTTTCGATTTTTAAAACTCTAGTGAGCATAATTGTGAAATTATTCCCCATTGCTCTTTCTTCAAAAGATTTATCATGCCATTAGAGCTAATTATTTTCCCTAGTGTCCCTAGGCTACCCCTTAATTCAGTTTCCTTTCCTTCATAAAATAATTTCATGAAAAGTTCTTGAAAATTAAAAGCTATCGTCCCCAAATATTGTAACCATTGGACTCCTAGTACAACATCAACACCACCCATTGGAATTGAAATCATTGAACTATTCAATACATATTCCCCCATGGTTTTCTTGATATTTGGCACTTTACAGAGAAACTTATAGTTCCTCCATTTGCAACCATCACTTCACACTCTGGTGTTGGATATAGAAAGCAATTTAATTCCTTGGCTATCTTAGCTTCCATTTCATTTTTGGTTACTCTTTTCGAGAGAGAAATTTGTTGTGCTTGGTCTCGTACTTTTGATATATCATGTTGCATTTTTTCCTCTTCTTCATGTTTCATAGTAGAGATTTATGGTTGCTTAATAGTTGTATCCATATTTTTGTTTCAAGACATTTTGGAATAAAAAATTATATCTATGCTTTACTATGCCCTTTAAATCACTTCAAACTAACTTTTCAAACAAAAATTATGCAATTTTTTTAAATACACACCTTTTTCTTTCTTTTTAGGAGCTCAATATTGAAGCTATTGTATCTTTGTAATTTTGGTTCTTTAAAGTATGAAATTATGTCTTATGGCATCCCTATAAGTCTTCTTTTAACCTCCACAAGTCATACCAAATTGGATTCTTCAAGTTAAATTTATGCCAAATCTCCCACGATGCCCTGATTATGGATTGGTTCTGTAGAGTGAACTTGTACAGAATTCCACATGTAACTGTTTCAGATTTTGGCCCTAAAATTTATACATGAGAAACTATAGTCCATGCAAATTCTGTCACTTTTTACAAAATTCAAATCTGATGCTTGAAGAGAAAGTTATGATGCTTTTACCTAGGTCACTTGTTTAAGACTAAAATTTGGAGCATGAGAAACCCTAACTTCTTCAACCCATATCTCATAAAATATAGCAAACCAAGAGCTAAAATTCCTATATGAAGTTCAACAAGATTTCTGCTTCACATGGTTGCAATTTCAGCTTCTGAAGCTTCATAGAAAAAAATTATAGTGAAAATTATAGGATGACATGTTTGAAGCAATGAAACCCTAGAATCTAAAGCTCTGATACCAAATGTTGTGTAACCAGGTCACAAAAAAGATATATAAATGACTTCATATTTAACATCTGTAAGGGGAAAACCTCCTTTACATCACATAAATGAACACTTCTTGAATGAATCAAATGACTAGACCTCCTTTCTATATATATATTAGTCTAAGGGGTCACAATATAATTGGAGCCTACATAACAGTAATAATGTAAGGACACAACAATAAAAATAATGGGCTTATATGGGGCATAACAATAAGAATATGGGGGCTACATGGGCACAACAATAACAATAGGGGGTTACACTAACAATAACAATAAAGGGGATACACTAGTTTTACAGGGACCTAACATTTTTATTTAAGTCACTTTACTAAAATAACAAGACTTCCAGATATTTGAAACATCCTCCATCCCAAAGTTCCAAATAATGAAAATTAAATTAAGAGCCAAATTTGGATATATGGAACCCACTCATCTAGATAAATCTAAAAATCCCTTTTTTTAAAAGGGTTGGATCTCCAATTCCCGTATTTCACATCCTTGTCACCATGTCATCCCTTGTTTTAGATCCACGTCACTTCCAAGTACCCTTTATGTTAGAATGCATCACCCTTGCCACATCACAGGAGATCTATATCTAGAGTTCTGGATATCCAGATATTTGAATGTTTGACTATCTCTTGTACAAAAGAATGCTAAAATGACATTTTTCCAATATTCGAGATTTCAGAATTTTAGTCTCTAGGTCACCATCCACAAGGGATACCACTTGATTACCACATCATCCTCTCTGTATATTCATTCCATGTCATCATGCCACATTGATACGCCAATTCAACATGCCACGTCATTTAATTTTTCCCCTATTTTCACATCATCAGTGACACATCAACAACCACATCAACTACCATGTTAACCACCATGTTTTCTACCCACCAAGCATCTTAATCCAATTTTATTTTAAAAATGTGTAGTTCACAGAAGTTTTAGATATCTATATTCTATCAGAGCACGGAAAAATCCAACAGATACAAAAACTATCGACTTGTTTATGCTTTAGACACTCGAATTATTTTAGGTGACAAGAAAGATCTTGAAAATTCACAAAAAGGAAAAATGTTGAATTTTTTATTCTTTTTTATCCATCCAGATTCTGTCATATGATGGAGGAATTTGTAGTAATAATTAGAAAGGATTTTTACTAGATTTTAAATCTATTGAATCTATCCAAATTCTATCAAGTGATGGGAAAATTCCTAATAATCAATGGAGATGAAAACTTTAATATATTTTAGATATTTCATATGATAGAAAAGGATATAGATATCTAGGAAATTTTACCACCATCATAATTTGTACCTTATAACATTTTGGCTTTGTCTATGGTGACAATCCTTGCCAACCCATGTGACTAGGGGTTGTGGCTAAAGACTACTATCCCTGAATTTCTAAAAAATTATAGGTTTCAACAAAGATTTCAAGCTAGCTCCTTAATTATCGATTTTGAATTTGATGGGTGTATACTTTCCCAAATTCCTATCAGGAGATATAATCCCACATAGCCTAAAAAAGCATCCAAGACTCATGCATTCAAGCCATTAAGTTTTTCATCAAACTATAAGAGGTTTACTTAGTTTACTAGAGATACCTTTAACTTTTAAGTTGAGATATTCTATGAAGATTCCTTCCATTGAATCTTCACTCTAAGGTTTGCGCCTTCACTTATATTTTTGGGTCCACTTCATCAATGGAACCCTATACTCATAAACAATAGAATTAAATCATCCTATGTATATCTTAAGTTAATTCATCTCTCATGCAAATTATCCAATTATGCAACAATTAACATGCTCAAAACAACCTTGCAAGCATATCTATCCATATAAAATGCATAACTTTGTGTACACTCAAATTTAATGCAAAAAACATCAAACATAAATAATAGCAATAGACATTCAGACCTGAAAATGTAAAATTATGTACAATTAAACATTTAAAGAAAAATTTGAATACTTATCTCCTAAAATGAACCACCAAATGACCACAAGCCTTTGATGTTCCTCTCATCCTTACACCATATTTCTCATCATCTCTTTTCAACGGGTCACCTCCAATTTTGTTGAGCACACACATATATTGAGAAGGGGGTGAATCAATATAAGACAAATTTTACTTATTTAAAAATTCAAGAATCATAGGAAAAAAATAACATACGAGATATATCAAGTATAGAACATGGAACATAAGATTTACATGGAAACATGTTTGGGATAAAACCACAAAAATTATTTTTATAATTCTCTGTAGACACCAACTTACTATTACAAATATTTTTAAAAACCAATCCCTACCGCTAACCACCAACTTAGCAAGATTCACCAATCTATTTGTTTGAGAAAAAACCCTCAATTACAACTCTTCTTGAGTGCATATAACTTATTCCAAATATCATGGGAAAATACCACGGGTTTGAAACCGCCATCTCACTTATTGACTTCTACTTTCTTAGGAGCATCTTATTTAATATACTTGGATACTTAAACATGTTGAAATGTGTAACTAGGTCTGGTCTTCAAAATGACATATGTAATCATGATTTTTTTTATTTTGTATGAAAATGAATTTATTGTTGTCTTTCTTGACGCATGGGTTTCATGCTCAATATTATTTGATTTATATGTCAAGCATCCATTGAGTGCTTCTAGAAATTATTATTGAGTCTACAAGTCAACCGAGTCATTTTCATGTATGGAAGACCCTTTTGGACATCTTGTATCAATTCAAAGTGTCATAACACCTCCTCCAAGGCAAGTCAACCTTTAAAAGATATGTCGGCTTACTAGAAGGGACAAGTGAGCTTCAAGACTAGGCTATTCAACCACCATAGAAGAATATAAATAAGTATCACTCAACCTCATTTGAAGACACCAACAATGTTCGATCAAGATAACATAATAATACCTAAGACGAGAGTGAATAAAAAAGAGAAGAAAGAATACCGAAATCTAAATTTTATGGCCTACAATTCCTTCCACACGTGTGAAATATTAGGGCTTCATTTTGTTGCAAGTAGACCGAATTGAAATCACTCCAAGAAGCTACGTTTTGAAGTAATATCCATATATAATACAAATCGAATTATTGGATAAGGAACTATTGTCCAAGATAAGAATAAAAGAGACCATCTTCAGCATATTCCTATCACATGTGCGAGTTAGAGTTGTTGCAGGAAGGCCAAGAATCACAATAAAAAATACAGGTTTGAAATTGAGGTTGAAAAAGAAGCAAAAAACTATTGGAAAGTTAGTTTTACTAAAATTGACTTTGTGTAAAATAAAATCTTCAAGGAGAGAATTGACTTGGTCTTGGAGGAGTCTTATTCAAGGGTCTTAGGTCTTGGAATTTGTCATCTAAAGTTCTATAAGAAGAGAATAATTCTTGCGAGGTTTCCTCTCAAGAGGAGAGGTTTTAGCCCTAGATGACAACCTAAATATTGTGTCCTCTTGTCTCATTATTATTTTATATTTTGGTAGTTTTTTTATGATAAAACATAAAAATAATCAAGTGAAAGAATAATAAATCAAGTTAAGTTAAAAATACATCAAAAGCAGTTATCAAAGCAAGAGAAATCACCTAATCTAGTTGCCCCTAGATTTCTCAACATGGTATGAGAGCTAAGGTGACAAGAAAAGGAAAGGAAGATTGAAGGAGGATCATCAAAAGGAGTATCAAGGAAGTGAACACATTAAAGAAGACTTCAAATCATAAAAAAGGACTAGCCTACACATCATCTTGAAGAAATAAAGACTCTACTTTCAAGAAAGACCCTATTTCCACTCAATAAAATAAGGACTCTACATTTGAAGCACCTTTGTAAGCCTCCAAATTCTACTTCTACGTCCTAAGAAAGAAATAAGAAGCATTCCATCATCATTAAAGGAATCAATGTGATCTCCCTCCCTTTGAAGAAAGGATCACACCTCAAGCATATTTGAGAAAAGACATCTCTAGAAAAAGAAGTATTATCATATTTAAGAGAATAATCATCATAAAATATAATCAAAATAAATAAAGGCATCAAGTTGAATATATCATTGGGTCTATGCATGGAGCTAGGTCACACTTTTTGGCAAAGTGAGGGCACGTTTTGGTGAAAAAAAGGAAGCTCGATCAAGTCATTGTAAGTGCTCAAGAAGCATTTTTTAAGCACATGATCGACCTTCTTGAGGTCTTAAACATAGCTTGACCAATAATTTAAACAAACCCTCGATTGAGCTCCTATTTAACCCTAGTTAGGAGCTCGATCGAGCTCCTAGTCCATAGAATTTAACATCAATGCCATTAATAAAAGTTGGTGCACGATTAATTTTTAAATGGATTGATTGAGCTGTTGGTTAATCACGTTCATGACTTGATCAAGGATTTATTTAACCCTCAATCGAACTATTTGAATTTATAACACAAGCGATGTATCGAACATTTTAAGCGCTCAATGGAGCTACTAAGGTCCTAAAAATCACATTTTTAGCACCCCTTCTGTAGATTTCTATGCAACACCATTTTGTACCCTAATAGATTTAGGGTATATTTTTTCCTTAAATGGTAGAGTTGTTCATGTTTTATTCGTGAAAGAATCCACTATTTAATGGCATATGAGTTTGAAACTTTTGAATTCATATGATATATTTCATCTAATTTATTTTAAACAAAATTCTTGAAATGTTTTTGGACAATTTCATAGGGGTTGAATAAAAAATCAATAAAATAAATATACACAACAAAAAAATTTCAAAAAAATACCACTATCTTTGTTTACGAGTCCTCTTCAAAATGGTACTCTTGGTTTTTTAATTTATTAAAAAAAAAAAAAAATCTTGTGCAAACACATGTGTCTACAAATGTGATTGAAATGTTACTTCAACTTCAAAAAATAATAAAAAATACATTTTTGCATTAAAAAAAAATTAAAATTAAAACTTAGTTCTCTCTGTGTGGAGCATGCTTCTACATATATTTTTAAAAATTATACATTTTAGACCATGTTATTGTACGCAAGCACACACATACCTCTTAAGTTGTGCGAAAATTTGCAGGAACAAGCATTTCAATTAATGGAAAATTGACAGATTATATGACACTAATTTTTTTTGCAAAAGATATCATTAGGAAAAAACATAATTCTTCACATTTTCAAATTTCCTTTTTACTCCAAATCAAAATTCGCAATGCTTATATGAATTTTGAGCGCTTGAACTGAATAGAAGAGAATGTTTTTCAAATTTCATCACCACATTTGGCCTAAAAGTGTAACCCATATTCATGCATTCACCCCATCATCAAAGAAAAATATTCACTTGAAAAGTAAGTACCTCTATATCTATGTCTGATTCTACTACCAAAATGACTTCATTATGCAAGGAGAGCAACGAACTAGTTGGGTAATCAAATTTCATTGCATGAAAGAAGAGGACAAATTTGATCCTCATAGCAAATGAAGTTATTGGACATGTTAAGGGTTCAATCGAAAAACCATCATAAGAATAAGCTCAAGCTATATCACAATATATGAAAGGATAAACAACGGCTAAAATAATTCTTATATAATCAATAAAGGATTCACGCATCCCTTATGTAGCAAATTTGGAGAGTTCAAAATAAATCTATGATAAGTTGGTAGAATTATTCTCCATAAGCACTGCAGGAGAAGTTCTATATTTGAAAACCGAGTTATACAAGATGAAGGTATCAAAGGAATAAGGGATAGCCTCATATCTTATGAGGGTGTCACAAATAAGATATCAACTACAAGAGTTAGGGAAAATAATGGCTGATAAATAAATTACCACCGTTGTGCTCAATGCACTACCTGATGAATGGGGAAACTTTGTATCAAGTATCTATGGAAAGAAGGAAGCAACCCCATTCAATGAACTTTGGTCATTATGTAAGATTATAGAAACTAGGTTGAAAGAAAAAAGATATGTTGGATCAAATGAATAAGTTCAAGAATTTGTTTCCATGGCTAAGATAAAAGGAAATTTTGGAAAGTTTGGTCCTCGAAGAAAGAACAAGGTCAATATGCCAAATATCCAATGTTATGGATGTCAGGAATATGGGCATTTCAAGAGAAATTGTCCTCAAGAATGGAAACAAGAAAATGAAATAAAGGAATTAAGCCCATATCATCGAATAAGTAGAAGAACGCGATGAGAATAAATCCAAGAAGGAAGAAGGGATAGATCTTCACTATTAAGGTTTATCACACATTTTATCATCGAGTACATAGCAAGGAGAAGTAGGAGGTGAAAATACTTCTAATATGGTCAAAGATTGCAGTCATGATGAGAAGCATTGTAAGTATGACAATATGAATCATATTAGAAGCATACAATTAAATCAGAAAAGAGCTCATGACATCATTATAAAAGCTTGAAAGGATAGTTGAAGTAGAAATATACATGGTTATAACAGTCATCATGATAGAAAGGAAGTGGCTCATGGGATCCTTGTTGAAAGCATGAAAATACAACCAAAATAGTATTATATATGGTTGAAAGAAAGCTATATAGCATGATATAAGATAGAAAGGTCATCATATATCATCATTATTAAGGAGAATTTGCAGAATGAGGATCATCAAGATCCTTCACTAGAATATTTATAAGAAGATTCACCTCTACTTTGAAGAAGCAAGTGTCTCATTGATATTCTACATTACACCTTGTATGGGATTCATTGTTTAGAAGGATGATGGTATGGTGACAAAGGAGTGCAACATGTCAAGATGGTTGAAGTACTTTCAAGCAAGGAAAGGAAGTTGCCGAAGGAATTCTAGATGACAGCAATGAGAAAAGAGGTATGTATATATTTGATAAATTAAGTCATGTCATCATATAGTTGTAGATAACATGGTTGAATGATCTATCTCATGAACATGATCGAATAAGAACGATCCATTCCTTTATAAAGATGCATGAATGCATATTCCTTGAACTAGTTCACATATTGTTAGAATGAAATCAACATAGCATGACCTCATATGGAATATGAGGTGGTTGACAAGATGAAGGAACTATGTATAGAAATTCCTGGGGAAGAAATATGTGAACAAAGGAAAAAAAGGAAATATGCAACTATAGTCACATAAGATAAAATAAGTGATCAAAATCTAATAACTAGAATAATTAGCTATCACATCTACATAGAGAATATATGAAGATCTTGATAAAGTCTATAAAGGAAGGAGACCATTGACATTGAAATTATTGGAGATGTGCTTATGAATGTGCAGGATATTGATGTTGCAAGAAGAAAATTTCATGATGGAAGACCATCATAACATGTAACTTTGATTTGATGTTAATTTTGATTTTTTGAACAAAATCTAGTTGGGTTGAAACATGGCTACCTAAAGAGAGATTTAGACGTCACCTATAACTAGTACTCATGGGAATGTGTGGAAGATACTAAAAGAAACATGACTTATAAGAGGTATCTATATGAAGAAAAACCATGTGTGGACTGGAAGGTAACTTTCTGATGAAAAGAAGGATGACATGACTATTGGTTCAACCCTATGATTTGTTGAAGGAAAGTGATGGAGAAGATGGTTGATTCCGTATAAGAATATATAGAAGATGAAGGCTCCATGATGAAAAAGATGAAGTTCATGATATTGGGAAGAGGATCCCTCCAAGAAACTTATAGTACCATGATCTCCACCAAAGAGCAGAGAGCTTCTGTTAGAAACAAGTCACTAGTTAAGAGGGACCTTGGACAAGTCTTTATTTAAGAGGGAGCATGGAAAAGCACCTAGTTAAGAGGAATATTGGACAAGTCCCTGGTTAAGAGGGAGCTTGAGTATATTCCTTTTATAGGAATGAGTATATCCTCCCTAGTTGAGAGGAAGAGATAAACACATTATTATTTTCTTAATGTTATGAAGAAATAATAGAGGATTGGGTAAGCATTTGAGATTGATTCCGATACTCTTTGAGGATGTGGTAGGACATCCAATAGGCAAGAGTATTTGAAGAGGAAATTCCTTGAGGATGTGTTATTCCAAGACAAGCATTGTCCTAAAAGGACATACCCTTTTAACACCTGGGTGGGGTATGTGACTTAAGAGACAATGATTTAGGTGTCTATAAATCATTGGTCTCACCAACATTGTGCTATGATCTTGTGGAGAGATAGTGTTGTTATTCAAGGCCTTTCTATGTGACAATGTTAGTTATATGATGAGATGCAATGGTATAATATGATAATATAGATTATGAAATGTCTTACCAATGAGACTCTTCTTATGAGAATTGTTTAATTTGAGAATGTCCAAGTACCTTGTATGTATTATGAATACCTCCCTACTTAAGATGGACTGTTGAAATGTGTAACTAGGTTCAATCTTCATAATTAAGTACGTAATCATGATTTATATATTTGATATGAAAGATAAAATAAATGTATTGTTGTATTTCTTGATGCATGGGTTTCATGCTCAAGGTTATTTGATTTATAGGTCAATCACCCATTGAGTGCTTCTAGGGATTATTATTTAGTCTACAAGTCAATTGAGTCATTTTCATGTGTGGAATACCCTTTTGGGAATATTGTATCAAGTCAAATAAATGTATTGTAAAGTCAAAGTGTCACAAATACCTCCTCCAAGACAAATTCAACCTTTAAAATAAATGTCGACCTACTATAAGGGACAAGTTAGTTTCAATACAAGGCTACTTGACCACCATAAAAGACTATAAATAAGTAGCACTCAACCTCATTTGAAGACACCAACCAAGTTTGATCAAGATAAGATAAGAAGACCTAAGAAGGGAGTGAAGAACAAAGAGAAGAAAGAATACCGAAATCTAAATTTTCTTGGCTACAATTCCTTCCACAAGTGTGAAAGATTAGGGCTTCTTTTTGTTGCAGGTAGACCGAATTACAGTCACTCCAAGAAGCTAAGTTTTGAAGTAATATCTATCTAGAATACAAGATGAAATGTTGGAGAAGGATCTGTCATCCAAGAAAATACTAAAAGAGACCATATTCACCATATTCTTGTCACATGTGTGAGTTAGGGTTACTACAGGAAGTTCTCTTTATAGAAGTGGGGTATCATTATTTTTTTCTTCTTTGGGACTATTGTAGCATAATTTGACTCAGCTAAAAGTCAAGAGAGGTTCTGAGAAATTCAAGGTTGTTGAGGAACAGTTGTTAAAATTTCAAGAAGACCTGCAACATGCTCAAAAGGATAACCACAAGCTCAACGAGGATTCATCATCACATGTGCACTAGAACCAAAATCAGGGAAGCAACAACATTGGAGGTGTAATATAAGCCAGAGGAGCAGCAAAGAAGAAAAGCATGCAGCAAGCGTCAAGTCAGGCTTATTCGCGTGAAGAACAGCTCAAGAGTCGGGTCGATTGATGTGTTCAGAACATTTCACATAGTTCAGGGTCGACTTGTGCAAATAAAAATACAAAACTAGTGTTCGGAGGATTAAACGCAATTGCATGTGGAAGGCTCGATCGCATATCGAAAATCAAAATCGCAAAGCTCAAGAGGAATAGAATAAGGTTGAATCACCGAAATGAAAAATGAGATACGAGGACCGGATGCAATATAGTTCGAAGCTTGAATCTAAAGTATTTAAAGTCCGGTGGTGGGACCCTCTTGCATATCACACATCACAAGCTTAGAAGGGATAGCAATCATAAGATAACGGGATTTGTCGAAGTGCGAAGTGCGATAATGAAGCGGACGCGATGGAAGTTATCGCTAAAGTCTAAAGGTTTTTAAGTCCGGGTACATGGTTGTTTCCTTTGTAAAAATTGCATTAGAGGGAAAAACAGGATTATAACATAGAACATTCGAATGCCGAAATGCGAAGTGTGACAAGGGTTGGACGTGATGCAACTCAGAACTATTATTTAATATATTCCAATCGCACATCGCACATCACAAGCTCAGGAGGAATGGCACTCATGAATATGTTATGAATGCCTAAATGTGAAATGCGACAAGGTCTTATATCATCGATTACGATTTGCAATCGTCCCCACCTCCACTTGCCATGCCATCCCTACCTTTATCGCACATTTCACATCCCAAACTCTGGAGGAATGGCACTCATGAATATGTTATGAATGATGAAATTTGAAATGCGATAAGGGGAAGAATGTGATAGTTTTCAAAGGAAAATTTGAATTTATTTAAAGTCCATGATTATGTGTAGTTGCGTTGTTTTATGAAGAAAGTGAATGCGGGAATTAGACTCAGGCAATTGACCCAACACAGAGCAAAGGAGAAGAGAAGAAGGAACGCTGCAGGCATGAGAAGAAGAGGCAGAGTCGGGCAGAAGAGGACATGATAACATTGTTTAAAACGTAGAGGCATAAGAAGAGTCAGGAAAAAGGAACATATGGTGGCACTGTTGGAAACGCAACAGCTAGGTCAAGTCGGGCAAAGATGCATTATTGCAGAACTATTTGAATACCACATCAGAAACAGAAAAGACATGAAAACAAGTAGAAAAGACAAATATTGAACTCTGGAAGAAATGCAGGTCAAGGATGCCTGATCTGTCAGGGAGACAGATCAGCAATTCAGGGAGACGCATCAGCAGCAAATAAAATTCAGCAAAAAGAATAATATTTCAAGTTTTAATTTGTTTTCTTTGTTTGTTAAGATCAAAGCTATATTGATGTCCTCAATTGCATGTAATAAGTATTTTTAACACTTTAGGTAGTTGAAGTAGTTTCAAGAAGTTCTAGCAGTTACGAACTATTTTTGATGTATTTAAGCAAGATAGAAATAAAAAAGAAGGGTTATGAGTTCCAGACCTCTTGGAGACTACATTTTCTACTTCTTTTTATGATGGGTGAATGAAAGAAGAAGGAAGTTTCCTACCACTGTTGATGGTGATTCATGTTTCTTGTGTCATTTTATGTTGTTTCTTCCTTGAATGAAGTGAAGTAAAGAAGAAGCTGGTCCCTGATTTATGTTTGTAAGTTTAAATAGCCTTAATAAGCACTCCTTCACTCCAACTCCTCTCCCTTCACAAATTCTCTATGGAACTTGAAAGTAATAGATTCTGTGTTTACAACATATTATTTTGAGTTTCCTCTCTCTCCATGAATTCTCTCTGAAACTTAAAAGTAATAGATTCTGTGTTTACAACATATTACTTTGAGTTTCCTCTACATTTCTTCTTTTCCATTTAGATATCAGTAGTTAATGGCATTGTGAAATATTTTATTATTCCAGATCATTAAGGGTTTTAGAAAACCATTTTCCAGAGGGATAGAACAAAGAACTCATGACAAAATTATTTTTGTGACACACTTTTAAAATTCCTTAAGCACTGATTCGTTTCACAACCGAGGGATTGTCTCTTAAGATACAAAATTTTCTGGCGTCGTTGCCAGGGATGAAGGCACAGAGTTATTTTTCCCTGGGTATTGAGATCTATTTCTTGATGGTGAACAAGATTTAGTTATAAAATTTAGTTGTTTATTATTCACCTGGAGACTCCACTGATGAAGATTTCATTAGATAAGGAATTTTGCTGGTAAGAAAATGAGAAATCATCATGGAAAAAACGGGTATCAGAGTTTGAATCTTTTAAAGGAAGTTTTATTTTTCACTATCAGTTTAGTGGTCTATTTTCCCTTTCATATCAAGAATATTTTTTCCTGCTTTATATTCTTAGAAGATTATAAGGCCCAAAAATTACATTCTTTATTGGAGAAAGAAGAATTTTCTTTTGCTTGTGTTATTGAACTTGACACAACTTTATCTCCTAAATATGAGAGGAGAGATGATTGTTGCATTACAATTCCTGAAGATAATCTGTCACAGTCCGGGCATAAAGGTGAGGATTCATCATCTTTGGGTGATAATATTCTACCTCATAAACAATCTGCTTCTTTCCAGCATGGAACCAAGGTGATTTTCAAACCCTTGGTGCTGCCTATAGTTCTTCATCAATAACCTTTAAAAAGCTTTACATTTTTGCTAAGTTTTTCTGGAGAAAGTGATGAGGTTGTAGCTGAACAACACCTCCTAGCATTTGAATCATTTCTGGACAAATTTCAAATTATCTATGAAGATGTGGGTTTAAGGATGTTTTTTCATTCATTAAAGCAGGGTGCTTAGGATTGGTTCAAGTGTTTGGAGGAAGGTTCAATTAGTTCATGGCAGAGTTTTTAAGAGATCTTTCTTAGATATTGGGGTGAGCACAAGCCGTACGAAAAGCACATTTTGGAGTTATATTCCATCCAGAGGCAGAGTAATGAATCAATCGCTGCATTTAATAGGAGGTCTCGAAAAATCTATTTCAACATGTCGAAAGAAATTCGACCTCCTAAAGATGCAGCTATGATATACTAATTGAGGGATATTTCTAGTGTCTTTCCTTTTTATCTCAAGGAGAGAAAGCATTGCATTCTGGAGCTAATGTTTCTTTATGCACAGGAAATCGAATATAATGTGTAGGCTTGTAGAAATTTTTTCCTGTCATGTTAAAAGAACAAGTTTTGTTGAAGACAAGAGGGTCTGTCAAGAAAACATTAGAATTTATTTACAAGAGAATGCAAATTCAAAGATGAACAAGGATTTTCAAAAGGTGTCATAGGATTCATGTATTGCTGAAACACAAGAATGTAAGCATTATGAAGATTCTAGCCAAAAATTTGTTGCAACAACTGAACTACACATTGAAAGCCTAGAAGATCATTACAATTTTTATAATTTTAATGATTTTGTGAATAGAGGAGAAACTAGTGGAGCTCCTCAGGTGTGTTTACAGGAGGGGGAAGATTTTTGTCAAGAATTGGAATTATACGAAGAACATCAACATTATGAGGAACAAACCTTAGATTTCTCTTTTCGGCTTAAATGGTTGTCAACAGAAAACAACAATCAATCTTCTCACATACAACCTAAAATTGAGAAGTCAAATAGTGAATGAAGCTTCCCTATTCAAAGAAGTCTACATCAGCAAGATGTTCAAGAAAAGGAGGCAGCAGAAAATTGGTCTCATCAGTTCTATGATCCAGTAGCTGACAATATGAAAAATTTCTTTTGACAGCAACAAGCATTTATGCAAAGGTATGTGCAAAGCTTTGTATCTAGAAAAATTGCAGGGTACCTCCCTATTGTTACCTTCAAATTTCAACAATATGGAGGAATTAGGTCTAACATGCATATGTTGGATTGGTGCCATTGGAAGGCTGACTTCATCTGATTAAGTTCATACATGAATAAATATATAGGATTTGTGCATAAATAAGCTCAGAAGTTGAGTATTTTTTAGTTGTAGTATTTCTAGTTCAGTATTTTCAGTTTAAGAATAAAGGAAAAAGTCCAAAGTGTAGCAGATTTCAGGAGGATTTCATACTAGATCAACTCCCATTTGGGATTGACTCCATGCCCAATAACGACTACTGATCTACAAGTGCTCTTTGAATCCATCCCCAATAAAGGCTACTGATCTACAAGTTCTCATCACTTTGCTACCAAAGTGTTGTCCCCAATTGGAGCCAGATGTTGTACCATAATTTGACTCAGCTAAAAGTCAAGAGAGGTTCTGAGAAATTCAAGGTTGTTGAGAAACAGTTGTTAAAATTTCAAGAAGACCTGCAACATGCTCAAAAGGATAACCACAAGCTCAACGAGGATTCATCATCACATGTGCACTGGAACCAAAATCAGGGAAGCAACAACAATGGAGGTGTAATCTAAGCCATAGGAGAAGAAAAGAAGAAAAATGTGTTGCAAGGGTCAAGTCGAGCTTATTCGCGTGTAGAAAAGTTCAAGGGTCACACTGATTGATGCATTTAGAAAATTGCACATAGGTCAAGGTCGATTCATGTCAATATACAAACAGAACCAGTGTTCGAAGGATTAATCACAATCGCATATGGAAGGCATAATTGCATATCGCAAATCACAATCACAAAGCTCAGGAGGAACAGAACAAGCTTGAATCGCTGAAATGCGAAATGCGATACGAGGACCAGATGCGATATAGTTCGAAACTCGAATCTAAAGTATTTAAAGTCTGACCGTGGGAACCTCTCGCATATTTCACATCGCAAGCTCATAAGGAATAGCAATCATAAGATAACGGGATTCACCGAAGTGCAAAGTGTGATAATGAAGCGGATGCGATGGAAGTTATCGCTAAATTATAAAGGTTTTAAGTCTAGGTACATGGGTTTTTCCTTTGTAAAAATCGCATCAGAGGGAAAAATCAAATTATAATGTAGAACGTTGGAATGTCAAAATGTGAAGTGCGACAAGGGCCAAACGCGATCCAGCTCAGAACTATGATATAATATATTCCAATCGCACATCGCACATTGCAAGCTTAGAAGGAATGTCGCTCATGAATATGTTATGAATGTCAAAATGTGAAATGCGACAAGGTTTTATATCGCCGATTGTGATTTGCGATAGGCCTCACCTCCACTTGCCACGTCATCCCTACATTTATCGCACATTGCACATCACAAGCTCAGGAGGAATGGTGGTCATGAATATGTTATGAATTCCGAAATGCAAAATACGATAAATGGACTAACGCAATAGTTTTCAAAAAAAAAATTGAATTTATTTAAAGTCCAGGATTATGTGCAGTTGCGTTGTTTTATGAAGAAACGTGAACGCAGGTAGTGGACTCGAGTAAGTGACCCAACATAGAGAAAAGGATAAGAGAAGACGGAACGCTGCGGGCACGAGCAGAAGAGGTAGAGTTGGGCAGAAGGGGACATGATAACATTGTTTGAAACGTAGAGGCATAGGCAGAGTCGAGAAAAAGGAGCATATGGTGGCACTGTTGGAAACGCAACAATTGGGTCAATCCAGGAAAGGATACATTATTGCAGAACTATTCGAATACCACATTAGAAATAGAAAAGACATGACAGCAAGCAAAAAAGACAAATATTGAACTATGGAAGAAATGCAGGGCAAGGATGTCTGATCTGTTAGGGAGACACATCAGCACTTCAGGGAGACACATCAGCAACAAATCAGATTCAACAAAAAGAATAATATTTCAAGTTTTAATTTGTTTTCTTTGTTTGTTATGATCAAAGCTATAGTGATGTCCTCAATTGCATGTAATAAGTAGTTTTAACAGTTTAGGTAGTAGAAGTAGTTTCAAGAAGTTCTAGCAGTTATGAACTATTTTCGATGTATTTAAGCAAGATAGAAAGAAAGAAGAAGGGTTTCGAGTTCTGGACCTCTTGGAGACTACATTTTGTACTTCTTTTTCTGATGGGTGAATGAAAGAAGCAACAAATTTCTTGCAATTGTTGATGGCGATTCGTGTTTCTTGTGTCATTTTATGTTGTTTCTTCCTTGAATGAAGTGAAGTAATAGCCTTCTTATTTACATTTGTAAGTTTAAATAGCCTTAATAAGTGCTCCTTCACTCCAACTCCTCTCCCTTCAAAAATTCTCTCTGGAACTTGAAAGTAATAGATTTTGTGTTTACAACATATTATTTTTATTTTCCTCTCTCTCCATGAATTCTCTCTGAAACTTAAAAGTAATAGATTATGTGTTTACGACATAGTACTTTCAGTTTCCTCTACTGTAATTCTTTTCCATTAAGTTATCAACAGTCAATGGCATTGTGAAATCTTTTATTATTCCAGATCATTAAGGGTTTTAGAAAACTAGTTTCCAGAGGGATAGAACAAAGACCTCATGACAAAATTATTTCTATGACACACTTTTAAAATGTCTTGAGCACTGATTCCTTTCACAACCGAGGGATTGTCTCTTAAGATACAACATGGACCATCTGCAATTTTATTTCTAATACCACCATCTTATTTTTATTTTCAAGAGTTTTCCAATAACATCATTTGTTATCCAATTCCAAATTATGGACACAACGTTATAGCCATTAGAATATTTTTTAGTTTATGCCACCTCAACATCCATACAGCTAACGCATGGTTGAAAGATAGCGACCTTGTGTTCACATGTTACTACAAAACTATGCCATGGCATCAGATTCATGGATGACATGTGGTGGATTTTCACTAACATGCCACCACTGCATTATGCATAACATCAAATGTGTGGCGAATAAGTGTAGACCTACACCCATGTGTCACCACTATAATTATGACATGTATGCAACCAAACATGTGGCCTACCATGTTAACATTCAAATACAAGGGTTTTATTTAAGTTTCTATATTAAAAGATCAAGACTTCTATATATCTAGAATATACACCATCTCAATGTTCCAAATAATGAAAATTAATCAAGAGAAAAAATTGGATATTTGGAATGCACTCATTGAGATACATATCAAAATCCCCCTTTTTAAAAGCTTTGGATCTCAAATTTTTTAAATCCACGTCATTATCACCATGTCATCCCCTGTGTCAGATCCTCACCACTTCCAAGTACACTTTGTGTCAGACTGTGCCACCCTTTCCACGTCACTGGAGGTATACATATATAATTCTAGATATCCAAATCTCTAAATATATAGACCATCCCTCATACGAAAGAATGCTAAAATTTTATTTTTCCAATGTTTGAGATTTCAAAATTGGTCTCCAGTTCACGTTTCACAAGGGATGCCACCTTGATTGCCATATTAGCCTCTTCGTATAATCATTCCATGTCATCATGTTGCATTGGTGTGCCAAGTCAACATGCCACATCATCTAATTTGTCTCATACTGTCACATTATCAATGGCACTTTACATCAACTACCATGTAAACCACCATGCTATCGACCCCACCAGCATTTGAATCTGAGGATTTTCAAAAAAATCATGTTTTGCAGAAGTTTTAGATTTCTAGATTCTATCTAAAGAAGAAAAGAATCGACAAATACAACAACTATCGAAAATTGGATGCTCCATTCACACTAAAATTGTGTTAGGCGTCAAGAAAGATCTAAATAATTCATGAAAGGAGTAGAATGTCAAATTCTAAATCTTTTGGATCCATCCAGATTATGTCAAATAATGGATAAATTTCTAGTAATAGAAAAAAATGATTTTTACTAGATGTTGGATCTATCGAATCTATCCACCATCAAAATTTTCACCTTAGAACCTTTTGTCTTGGTCTGTGGTGACGACCCCCACCAACCCATGTGACTATGGGTTGTGGTTAAAGACAACCATACATGAATTTCTTAAAAACTATAAGTTTCAACAAGGATTTTAAAGCTAGATCTGTAATGATTAATTTTGACTTCGATGGGTGTATACTTTCCCAAATTCCTCTGAGTAGCGTAAATATTACTTAATCTAAAAGAGCATCCAAGACTCATGCATTCAATCCATCAAGGTTTTCATCAAACTATAACATGTTTAGTAAGTTTACCAGAGATCTATTTAACTTTTAATTTTAGATATTTTATGAATATTCCTTCCACTAAATATTCACTCTAAGATTTGTGCCTTCACTCAGGATTTTGAGTCGACTTCTTCAATGGAACCCTCTACTCATAAAAATTAGAACTAAAGCATACCATGTCTATCTTAATTTGATTAACATCTCATGCATGTATAAATTTTAATACAATTATATATTGCTTGGATTCTCCTGATCTAACAATTATATTCCACTGTTGAATACAAAATCCTTCTACTTAAATATTTACGGAAATTTAATCGCCAATTTCAAACACATGAAGAAAGATCAATCACACATAACACAGATGTTTTTACTAGGAAAGCATAAAGCTAAAAACCCCAATATCATATATTATGTATATATCATGGATCATGAAACAATCTCATACAAAACTCTAATCCAAGAGCTCTTGGTACAATATACAAACGTCTCACACTGTCATACAAAAATTGGCATATTCATGCACCAATTTGCTGCCTCCTGACAGCCTGCCTCCACTGCACAATCCCTGCTAATCACAATCCCTGAATGAATTTGATCCTGCCTTTCCTTAGCTACGCAATCCTCATTGGCATCTCCATTGTGTGTTTGGTTTCAAGTGTGCACCCACTAATGTCACAACTGATAGTCAAACTGTCCCTTTCACCTATATCTCAACTGAGTCTCCACTGGATCTGACATGCATGTAGTTAACAATAGTAAATCTTTAGTTGCATGTGAGATCACTCCATGTGAATTAATTTAATATTTAATTCACTGACCTCTCACTAGTGTATCTTTAGTTACAACTAGCACAACTGAGTTTAACTCACTTAACTGAATTAAACTACTTTACAACTCACATAACTACACATCCAACTCTGTTACAACTTTGTATCACTCAGTTACAACGAAGTCCACTTTCATTTCCCACCTATCAACCTTAGAACTCGTAATTCCTTCAGTCAACTGGTTTGCCACACCAGTTAACTGAAATCAAGTGCTTCAAGAAAATAGATTATTATTTATTGTCTAATTATTATTAAGAGATAATAATAATCGACATGCATTCTATTTTTAGACATGCGATCTACGAATATACTTCGCACATGCATTCCAAAAATAGAACCCCATCCATAAAGAGAATTTTCTCAACCATCTATAAATAGACTCCCGCTATAAATAGAATTTGTTCACCATTCTAAAAATAGACATATACCTAAAAATAGCTTGCGAGCCCCACCTAGTGTAGGTGCTTAATTTTCACTAGGATCATCATCTTGTTGAATCTAAACACTCCCTCTCAACAAGAAAGGGATTATCCTTCAACCCGATCCTGTGTCTATGGTATTCGAATTCGCTCCTGGTGAGTGCCTTCATCAGAATATCTGCATCCTGATCTTCCGTAGGAATGTACTGAAGCAACATGATCTTCCGCTGCACACAATCTCTAATATGATGATACCAGATATCTATATGCTTAGATCTATCATGAAACATAGGATTAATCGAGAGTTTAATGCAACTCTAATTATCACAATGAATCACTGTAGGATCTAAATGAGAACCAAACAAACTGACCAGGATATTCCTCATCCAGATAGCCTCACATGTATCTTGAATTTCTGCCATGTATTCTGCTTCCGCTGAATTGAATGCCATGGATCCTTGTTTCCTACTGTACAAAGAAACAGATGTAGATCCGATACTAAAGACCCCTCCTGATGTGCTCTTTTTGTCCATTGGGCTGCGCGCCCAATCTGCATCCGTGAAGCCATGCAACTTCACCTCTTCCATCTATTTGTACCATAAGCCATACTCAGATGTGCCCCTGAAATATCATAGGACATGCTTGCCCGCCTTCCAGAAGAGCTTGGTATACTTAACCATTGCTTGAATAATCTAGTTCACCGCATAGCATATGTCTGGTCTTGCATTAACTAAATACATGACCGAACCCACCAACTGTCGATAGACAGTAGCATCTACTACCTCTCCAGATGTAGCATCCTCTTTCCTCCAGTTTCTTAGAAGAGGAGTATCCATGGGTTTGCAGCCCTCCATGTGAAACTTACCTAGTATCTCCCTTGCATACTTTCCTTGAGAAACAAAAATTTCACCATTTCGCAACCATATTTCCAATCAAAGGAAATAGTGAAGGAGGCCCATATCCTTCATCTCGAACTCCTTTTCAAGGTCCTCCTTGCATGAGTGTATCAGCTGCTCATCACCAGTCAGTATTAAATCATCAACATAAGAAAAATGATTAAAATCTTACCCTCCAGCACAATTTGGTATAGGTTTTCATCTGCCTCACTCTTGGTGAAGCCAAGTCCGGTGAAATAGTTGTCGATCCGAGTGTACCAAGCACGGGGTGCTTGCTTCAGCCCATACAATGCTCTTTTGAGTATGCACACATGCGACTCACTGCTAAAGATCTAAAATCCTTCAGGGTGCTCA
Organism: Pinus albicaulis; assembly: GCA_034641835.2. Classification (NCBI taxonomy): domain Eukaryota; kingdom Viridiplantae; phylum Streptophyta; class Pinopsida; order Pinales; family Pinaceae; genus Pinus; species Pinus albicaulis. The sequence goes on along the minus strand of CM076583.1, from coordinate 722,568,263 downwards.
ATTTACACTTTTTCCTCAGTGATCCCATTAAGGAATGTGGTCTTCACATCCATCTGATGAATGTGCCAACCCATCTGTGCTGAGAGAGCAAGGATTTTCCTTATGGAAGAATACCGTGCGATAGGTGAAAATGTTTCTTCATAATCAATCCCCTCGATCTGTGAGAAGCCTCGGGCCACAAATCTGGCCTTGTATTTTTCAACACCCCCATCAGCAGCTTGCTTTACCTTGTATATCCATCTTGAACCTACCACTGATTTATCAACTAGCCTTGGAACAATTTCCCAAACATTGTTTCGAACAATGGAGTCATACTCCTCCACCATTGCATCTACCCATGTGGGCTCTTGTACTGCTTCTTGAAAGGAAGATGGGTCAATCCCAATACATTTTCTCATGAGAGCCATGTATCCATTGAATCAATTAGGAGACTGTCTCTGTCTGCGCTGTGAAGTAGGGGCTCCTACATTCTCTGCCGCATCAAGCTTTAGCCTCTCAGATTCTATGGTACGCCTTCTACCAGTTCTAATGTTTGGCTCTGCATGAGTGGACTCCTCCACTCCATGAACCTCCTCTTGTGGTTGATCCACATCTAGAGACTCATCTTTGGGAACCAAAAGTTCCTCCTCTGCATGTAAGTCTAGCTCCCTCTCAAGCGACAACTTCATGGCTTTCTCCTCATTGAATTTTATATCCCGTCGCACCACAATAATTTGACTATTTGGAAAATACACACGATAATCATGGGGTGTTTCTGTGTACCCCACAAATATCCCAACTTTAGTAGTCAGCTCCAGCTTCTTCCTAGCATTCTTGGTCACATGCACATAAATAGATGAGCCAAAAATCTTAAAGTGAGAAACATCTAGTTTCTTACCAGTAAAAGCTTCTTCAGGTGTACTCATGCCAAGTACTCTATGCGGAAAATATTTTTGCACATAAACCCCAGCGTTGCATGCTTCCACCCACAAGTGCATTGGTAGGCCCTGATCATGTAGCATAGTTCGTGTAGCACCCATGATCATTCTGGTCTTCCTCTCTGCGACCCCATTTTGCTATGGGTTATGAGGTGCTATGAGTTATCTTCAAATTCCTTCTTTGCCACAGAACTATTTGAATTTGTTTGAGATGTATTCTCCACCATTATCGCTTAACAGAGCCTTCACTTGCTTCTTAGACTCTTTCTCAACCAATGCCTTAAACTCACACAACTTTGTGAATGTTTGATCCTTCTTTTGCATGAATAAGATCCAAAATTTACAAGAAAATTCATCAACAAAAATAACATAATACCTGTGTTTTGTTGTTGAATCAACTGAGAATGGTCCACACATGTCTGTGTGAACTTTCTCCAGGATCACCAAAGCACAGTTATCCTTTTCATGAAAGGTAGAATTTACAAACTTACCCATAGTACATCCCTTGCACTTATCTAATTGCGCAAGTGTACCCTTGGGAAGTCCAGTAGAAATCTCCTGCAAAATTTTCAGGGCACCATGGTGAAGATGGCTCAATCGCCTGTGCCATAATTCGCCCTCATCCCGGCTCACCACTTCTTCTTCTTTGCCCACCATTTCAGCATGGCCATATACCTCCAGCTTGTAGATATTCTTAACTCGAATCCCTATTCTCTTGGTTTTACCCATTGTTTTATGTCGCAGGAAAGCTTTTCCATCGCTGAAAACAACTTCATAACCTCTGTCCTTCAACATCGTGACTGAGACCAAGTTTTTCTTCAGGCCTGGAACATGCATAACATCTTTCAATAGAAATGGTTTACCTGACTCCCTCAAAGGTAATGGTACCAATGTCGGTCACACTGTATCGTCCATCATCACCCATCTCTATATGCATTTGAAGATCTTTCTCCTCCAAGTCACTAAAAAGCTCATTATCTCCTATCATTTGGAAGGAAGCACCACTATCAAGATACTGCACTAATCCCATTGCGCTTGAAACCAAGCATGCGACCAAGGAGAAATAAAGTTCAAATTGTGAGGCAAGGGCCTCACCAACTGTAGCTCCAACAGCCTTCTTGTTCTTCTTTTTCTGTGGGCAGTTTGTGGTGAGATGCCCATGTTTGTGACAGTGAAAACACTTCATCTTGGACAAATCCAGCTTCTTTCCTTTAGACTCAGATTTTGAATGGGATTTCTTCCCCTTCCCTTTCCTTACCTTGGCAGCCAAAGCACAATCCTCTTCATCATCATGCTTCGATGAAGAGCCATCTCTGGTGTTCTGCCTGAACTCCTCCTGCACTAGATTCGACTACAGTCGTTCCCAATCCGACAATTTTTCCCGTCCATTGCCAAGTCTTGATAAATGTGCCAACTCTTAGGATGTCCCAAGAGAGCCAAACTCACCAAATCATCATCAGCAACCGTGATTCCCCAATTCATCCTGACATTGGACAAACTTTGTGAGATAGTTAGAAATATTTTCGCCCTTCTCCATCTTGATCCTTATGAGTTTATCCTTCAGTGCCAATTTCCCATGGTCATTTATGCTTTGGAAAATATCTGTCAAATCCTTCCACATCACAAATGGAGTGGCTTTCCCATGAAGGCTTGAGACAATATGGTCTCACACACCTTCCAACAGAGTCCTTCTCGTCTTCGCTACATTATTTTTCCAGGCATCAAGTAATGCAGCATCTGTCGAAGTGGGCTTAGGAACATCACTGTTGATGAATTCCTTCAAGCCATTATATTCAAGCACCACCTCCATCCTGTGCTTCCATGAAATGTAGTTCGAGCTTCCCTCGAGTGCATACTCTAACTGCAAACCATTGAAATCCATTTCAATGTTTACTCAACTGTCGCACCAAAAAATTCTTACAGAAAATTCAAATTGTTTCCACCAACAAACTCATCTACTGCTTCAATATTGCAATCTTCTTTGCTCTGATACCATGTAGAAATTTTAATACAATTATGTATTTCATGGATTCTCCTAATCTAACAATTATATGCCACTGTTAAATACAGAATCGTTCTACTTAAATCTTTGCGGAAATTTAATCACCAATTGCAAACACATGAAGAAAGATCAATCACACATAACACAATTTTTTTACCGAGAAAGCATAAAGCTAAAAACCCCACTATCATATATTATGTATAGATCATGGATCATGAAAAAATCTCATAAAAAACTCTAATCCAAGAGCTCTAGGTAAAATATACAATCGTCTCACACTGTCATACATAAATTGGCATATTCATGCACCAAGTTACTGCCTCCTGAGAGCCTGCCTCCACTACGCAATCCCTGCTGATCACAATCCCTGAATGAATTTGATCCTGCCTTGCCTTGACTATGCAATCCTCATTGGCATCTCCAATGTGTGTTTGGTTGCAACTGTGCACCCACTAATGCCACAACTAATAGTCAAATTGTCCCTTTCACCTATCTCTCAATTGGGTCTCCACTGGATCTGACATGCATGTAGTTAACAGTAGTAAATATTCAGTTTCTTGTGAGATCATTCCATGTGAAATAATTTAATATTTAATTCACTGATCTCTCACTAGTATATCTTTATTTACAACTAGTTACAACTTGCACAACTGAGTTTAACTCACTTAACTGAGTTAAACTACTTTACAGTTACTCACATAACTACACATCAAACTCTGTTACAACTTTGTATCACGTAGTTACAATGCAGTCCACTTGCATGTCCCACTATCCAACCTTAGAACTCATAATTCATTCAGTCAACTGGTTTGCCACATCAGTTAACTGAAATCAAGTGCTTCAAGAGAATAGATTATTATTTATTGTCTAATTACTATTAAGAGATAATAATAATTGACATGCATTCTATTTTTAGACATGTGATCTACGAATAGACTTCACACATGCATTCCAAAAATAGAACCCCATCCATAAATAGAATTTTCTCAACCATCTATAAATATACTCCCACTATAAATAGAATTTGCTCACCATTCTAAAAGTATACATACACCTAAAAATACCCTGCGGGCCCCACCAAGTGTAGGTGCTTAATTTTCACTAGGATCATCATCTTGTTGAATCTCAACAATGCAAAGTATCCAATTATGCAAAAATTAACATGCTTGAAACAAACTTGCAAGCATAATTATCCATACAAAATTCATAATAATGTGTACACTAAAAAAAGCACACAAAATCAACGTAAATACTCACAATAGACATTCATAATTGAAAATATAAAAGTACGTACAATTAAGCATTTAAACACATAATTTGCATACATCTCCTAAATTTAACCACCATAGAAACCACTAACTAACCGTAGACCTTTGATGCTACTCCCATCCTTAGACCATATTTCTCATCATCTCTCAGCAGCAGGTCACCTCGAATTACACACATATACTAAAGGGGGTGGAATTAGTATAAAACAATTTTTACTTATTTAAACATTAATAAATCATAATAAGACAATCACATATGAGAACTATCATGTATAGAACATGGAACACAAGATTTACATGGAAACCCTATTGGGAGAAAACCACAAAACTTATTTTTATAGTTCTTTGTAGACACCAACCTATTGTTAAAAATATTTGTAAACTCTAATATATATTTCTATGCACCAACTTATCAAGATTCATTGATCTCTTTGTTTGAGCAGCAACCCTCAGTTATAGTTATTCTTGAGTGCATGTAACTTCTTCTGAATATGATAACACTCATGTTACCTTCACCAAGCATGTCTTCTACTTCGACATTCACCAAGTTTTCTCACTTCTTTTCCCTTTAGTATATCTACTCACCACTTTTTCCTTCACCAAGTCTAACCAAAATTTGTATATCCAAATGAAATCTATGATACCTCCCCCAAATCTTGTTGTTTCTTTCCTCTTCCCAAGAGAAAATTTTTGTATCCAATTACGAATTTTTTACCTGAGGTACTTTTGTATGCCTTCTTAGGTTTGTAAAAATTTCATGCTCTGAAAGTCCCAAAAAATAAGTTATAGCAAATATGTTAGGCTGACCCATTTGAAACTAATTTGAGGACCATTCAAAAAATCTAACTTCCATAAGACATATCTATGAAAGTATAAAAAACCTATTTCTAAAACTTTGACCGCATGTAATCACAAATATTTCCCCCATCTCCTCAAAGTTTCATAATATGAAACATTCCAGAAAATAAGTTATAGCAAAAATGCCAAACCGACTTGTTTGAAACCGATTCAAGGGCATTAAGGAACCCTAATGTCCATAGGGCATATCTTAGAAAGTATATTGAAACAATTTTTAAAATTTTTACCACACGTACCAAGACATCTCACCTTCATCCTCTCAAAATTTCTTGGTTTGAAAAAACCCAAAAAATATGTTATAGCAAATATGCCAAACCAAATTGTTTGAAACTGGCTTCAAAAGCATCAAGAAACCTAACTTCCATAAGACTTATCTCAAAAAGTAAAAGAAACCAAAATATGAAATTTTAACCAAATGTTCTTGATCTCTTCTAATTGTGCTAAAAAAATGACTACTTGAAGCATCCTAGAAAAAAGTTACAGTGAAAATTCCAAGATGACACATTCATTCCACAAATTACATTTTTGCTTCAACACACTTTCTTTCCAATAATTTCTCCTTTTATACATGACAATCATTCATGAAAAGACATTCTAATTCAAAAAATCACATCACTTAAATTAAATTTTCCTTTTATTTCACTTTTCCAAATACCATGGGTTTGAAACCACTATCTCACTTTTTGACTTCTCCTTTTTCATGATCATTCAATTTTTAATATACTTGGACACTTATAAAAACACACATAATACCTTTGACATCAATGACAAAAAAAATTCCACAAAGTTGGGCCTTGAATTATTTTTGCTTGGTTATTGTTTGTTGTTTTGATTTAAAGGGTTATTTTGGAGGTCTTGGAAAAGTGGCATTCACATAAGGATGACACGATTGCATGCAAATGACATATGTGAAAATATCAACATTAATGCTTTAAGAAATAACTAGTATTATAATGAAATTGAAAATCTAAAGTTTAATCAATTAAAGAGACTAGTTGCATGCTTGGAGTACATTAAAATATGTTAAAGTTGTTACGACAATATGGAGATCACCAACTACCCAAAAATTATGATTCCAAACTCATGTACTCATAAAATTATCCTTGCTTCCCTTGGGTTGTAAGTATATATTATTAGAGGGAATATTAACTCATGCATTGAGGTTCACCCAAGTCCTAAAAGTTGTCCCATATATGTCTCCCTAGGATCTCTTGTAAATGAAAAAAACCATGAATAATTGCATGCTCCACATCGAAACAGACCATGATCCACCTTAGATTTGGCCTCGAAACCATGCAGATACACCTTGCATCACATCTACACCTCTTCCACATGATCATGACTCTCCTTTTGTACTTACACAATTGCAAACAATTGTATGAGTACTTCCCAGAGTTCTCGACCACCACCGAATGTTCCACTTGCACAACAACCTCTGCAATCATTGATTCAGATTTCTTAGGTACTTAGGTAGCCTCAAAAGTGGCATAACATAAAAAACCTCCTCCCATAGATCGATTCGGGTCCCTTGTGTCTCCTCATTGTCACGTTTATCAGTGTGAACCACCTAATCTATGTGTTAGTAATCCCTGCTAGCCAACTTGCACTCCTAGTGCCACCCTTCATCATGACAACACCTCGATATCTTGGTTATGCCCCGTACATTCACTTATAGCTACACTCAAAAGTTATATCCCTCATTCTAGTGCTACCAATAATCCATGAGTAATAGCACTAATTTCCCCAGGCATAGGCAAAATCGTAGGGGATGTAAGGACGGGTTTCCAACAAGATAACCACAATTAATGCTCCAACGATCCACTAGTTATTGATCCAGGTCTGCATGAGCGTGAATGATAATATTTTGATAAGAAATTCAGTTCCAAGTCTCTATTAGGGATATCTCCTCTACATTTAACACAAATGAAAGATATAAATTACCTTTCCCCAATACCAGCTAGGGTGGATGATCGTCCACTGAAACTAGTTCTGCTCCAAAGGGCCCTTTTTGTCCAAGGAAGTGATGAGATGTTGAGCTCTCCATTCTAATATCCAAGAATAAAAATGAATAATGATGATATTGAAATAAATTTCCCCTCTTTTAATTCCCCCTTTTCCAATTTCCTTCCTTTTCTCCAATTTCAAATTTCCCTCTTCTTTTAATTTTTATTTTATTTTCTAATATTTATCCCATCACTTTTTATTATTGTCACTTTAATATGTCATGTTACAAATTCATCATGACCCATGGTGTTTTATTTACTACTTGACCCCCTTTATTAATGTCTCCCTTATGGATCTAACCCACGAAAGTCGAATTATCTAATGAGTTGTCCCTCTATCGATCATTGGAGAGGGGACATTACAATTCTCCCTCCTCGAAATTGCATGTCCTCAAGCAACTGTAGGTTGGGGTGCTGGATAATTTATTGTCCTTTACATTAGGAATCCTCTAAGGGTAATCCTCTCCACCTAATGAGTTACCCCCAAATAGTCTTGCTCAAATTTCTCTCCCTTATTTCCACAATCTCTTCAGGCTCCAAAATAAACTAACCTTTGTCATCAAATGGAGGAAGCTCTGTGGAGGAATCAATTTGTTGTCCCAAAGCCTTCAAGGCAAGAGACATGGAATACATTAAGAATTTTTCTCCCCTCTGGTATCTTTATCTCATATGCCATCTCCCCACTGATGCAGGAGCATCACCATCAATAAATTCATTTTGACCATGATGTTCAAAAATTCAATTACCACAGGAAGTGGTTTCCTGAATTACTTAGGAAATTTATTATTTAGTTAGAATTGCTATGAATTTGTATAAAATATGAATTTGTTGTAGTTGATTTTTTAGACACATTATAATTAGTTTTAATATATTAGATATCTTCTAGATTTAGGAATCAAATCCGCAATTAGTGGACCTTAATATATTTTTCTTTTTGTACTTAAACAAAACTTGTAACTCAAGAAAAGGGTTTTGAGAATGTGAATATGTGAGTGTAGATTAGTGTGTTTTCTGAAGAAAGGGATTGAACAAATTGAATAGTTTCTTGTTCCCCTTTGTTGTTGGATTATTGGTGCTTTTCTTTGATTTGGGATTGCTTCAAAGTTCTTTGTTAGAAATATATTTCAAATCTATGTTTAAAGTGTTGTTATAGGGTTCAACATAGACGTTATAACTATGAGTGTGTAGCCAAAGCTATCATATCCTTGTGCAATTAAATTATTCAGCAATGATAAGTTATCATAGATCGAACTCCTCTGTGATGAGGTATTTATTCAACATTGAGTTATTCTATAATTGTTGAACATAATAGTTCCGTAGAGGTGAAATTTATAAAGAAAAAATAAGGCAGAGTGTTTAATTCTTGTTCATATCAAAAATCCCAAGGAGTACTCGTTAGTCATAAGACAGGTGGATTTTGTTGAACCTTTTTGAAGCCTGACCCTCGACTCATATATGACAGACTCGGTCTTGACCCCAATTGAGAGTTGTAAACAATTTTTTTTTGAAGCCCTGATTTGACCTCAAAAAATTGTAATAGGTGAGTTGATTTGTAGAACCTTTAAAGTAAAAGGGAGATTTTAAGTTTTCTTTGGTTATTTGATAAAGTAGGTTTGATGAATAATTGCGTTTGGAGGGAATTGGAAAATACTTGATCAACACCAATGTGGTATCAAAGATTTTTTTTTAATTAAAAGGAAGAATGGCAGATCATCAAGGAGTGGTTTGAGTGTAGGTTTTAACCCTGTACAGAAATTATCTAGAAACGAATCTTAAAAATAGAAAATAAACAATAGTGAGAGCATAAAACATAAAACAGGTAAACACATAGATTTTCCCCTCGATCCCAAATCATAACGACCAACTTGACTTTTCATTATATTCCTTTTAGTGTTACAACACATATATATACATGTAGAAGCATACATAAACCCCAATCCATTAACCCTAGATTAGAACATAATCGTAGTTCCCTTGACCGGATCTACAAAATACTAGGGGCCGAAAACCATCGTACCCCAAAACCATTTGCAAACCCATGCACAAAATCATGGGTGGGTCCGCCCACTAGAAAATAAGGACCAAATTTTTTTTCCCGGGGCGCTACCTCAGACCCCAAAAGGGGGGGTTGTCACCCCCTCTGTGACCCCCCTGCTACACCCGGCGCAACATACAAGGGAGGCTATCGCCCCCCCTGTGACCCCCCCACGCGTGACTAGTCATGGAAATAATATAACACGTACCCAACATTCTCCCACTTGTTGTTTTCTTTCCACAGGGGACCATAGGAGAGCTGAGTCATTAGCCCAGCTTTGCAACACCCATTGTTTCTCTACACCAAGAGAACTTCTGAGTGCTCACAGACTTCATCAATGCATCTGCAACATTCTTCAAAGTGTCCACCTTTACCAGCAACACCCTTTTAGCCTCAACCATATATCTCACAAAGTGATATTGAACATCAATGTTCTTTGTCTTTGAATGATAAACAGGGTTCTTAGCCAAGAAAATTGCACTTTGGCTATCACAATCTATCCTTATAGCTTGTTGCACCAACCCCATACTTGAACACAATCTCTGCAACCAAACTTCTTATTTGCTTGCATGAGTGGCTACTATGTATTCTGCCTCTGTAGTTGAAAGAGTCACTACAGACTGTCTTTTACTCATCCAACTGACTGCACCTCAAAATAGGCTAAACACATACCCACTTGTAGATCTTCTTTGGTCAAGATCTCCAACCCAGTCTGCATCAAAAAAACCACGAATGCCCAACACTCTTTCAAATCCTGGTCTTCCCTGGTAGCACAAGCCATAATCACTAGTGACACGCAAATATCTGAAAACCTGCTTCATTGCTTTCCAATGCTCCTTCCTTGGGTTTGACATAAACCTACTCAATACTCCCACTGCATGTGCAATGTCTGGTCTAGTACAGACCATTGCATACATCAGGCTACCCACTGCAGTTGCATATGGAACACGAGACATATCCCCCTCTTCTTCTTGTGTCTTGGGACATTGTTCAGCAAACAACTTTACACCTACAAGAATCGGAACATTCACTGGAACATTCACCGATTTACTATCCTGCATATTGAACCTCTGCAATATAGTCTCGACATACTTCCTCTGGTTTAACCAGAGCTTCCTCTTTGCCTGATGTCTCTTAATTTCCATGCCCAAAATATAGTTTGCAGCACCAAGATCCTTCATGTCGAATTTGGAGAACAGTTGGGTCTTCAAATCTTGGATAATTTCTTTTATTGGCTTCCACCAACAACGTATCATCCATACAAGACCAAATAAATTGCTACTACCACCAATCAATTTAAAATAAACACAAATGATCCTCCCCGTCGTGAAGACAAGTCCCCGTATATAGGTATCAAATTTCTGATACCACATCCTTGGTGACTGTTTTAACCCATACATAGACTTCCTTAACTTGCATACCAACTCTTTCTTCCCCTTCACCATAAAGCCTTCAGGCTGTTTCATGTAGATCTCCTCTTCCAGATCCCCACGAAGAAATGATGCCTTTACATCCATTTGTTATACCTCAAAATCAAATGCAACAACAACAGATAAAAGTGATCTAATAGAAGTAACTTTGGTAACAGGAGAAAAAATATCACCAAAATCAATTCTCGGCACCTGGGAATAACCTTTTCTACCAACTGAGTGTTGTATTTCTCCACCTTGCCTTCTACATTCATCTTCTTCTTAAACACCCATTTTCTCCCGATGATATTCCTTCCAGCCGACAACTCCACCAGATCCCATGCCTCATTTTTATGCAAGGATGCCATTTCATCAACCATGGCCTCCTTCCAAAGTTTTCCATCCTCTGAATCTACTGCCTCCCTGATGGTTCTAGGATCATCATCAGTTATAGTTAAAGCAAAATTTGAACAAAAAGTAGATGGACTATACCTTTATGGTTGTCTTGTTTCCCGAACTGATCTTCTCACAGCTGGAGTTTGTGGCTCTTCCTCTTTTGAGTCTTCTTCTATTGTAGAGCCTGATTCATCCTCCTTTAGCTCAAACTCTATCTTCTTAGGTTCCTTTGGTAGGACTTCATGTTTAACAACATATTTCACCTCTCTAAACACCACATCTTGGTTGTACACAACCTTCCTTATTTCCGGGTTCCAAATCTTGTGACCCTTTAAACCATCCTTATACCCAATAGAGATGTACCTTTCAGATTTATTATCCAACTTGGTCCTTTTCTCCTTTGGAACCTGTACATATGCATCACATCCAAATGCCCTCATATGTGAAAGAGAGGGTTTCTTACCAATCCATACCTCATGTGGAGTCTTATCCTCCAACACTAATGAAGGTGATCTATTAACCAAGTAAAATGCAATCTCCACTACCTCTGCCCAGAATTCTTGTCCTAACCCGATACCACTGAGCATGCTTCTTGCATTTTCCATCAACATCTTGTTCATTCTTTCTGCAACTCCATTTTGTTGAGGTGTGTATGGAGTAGTCTTCTCTCGTGATATATCACACTTCTTACAGAACTCTTCAAATTCCTTCCTGTAGAACTCCCCACCATTATCTATCCTCAACACCTTTATCTTCTTCTCTGTCTGGTTTTCCACTAGAGCCTTAAATTCTTTAAATTTGTCAAAGACTTCAGATTTCTTCCTCAAGAAATATATCCATGTATTCCTTGAGAAGTCATCTGTGAATGAAACATAGTACACAGACTTTCCCAGTGATGGAACTGACACAGGTCCAAACACATCACTGTGCACATGCTCTAATATCTTGTTCGCACCTCTTAGCACCAGAAGGAAAACTCACCCGATTCTCGCTTCCCCATATAAAAAAATGTTCACAAATCAAATCCTCAAATCCAGAGCTAGCTAGACATACTCTACCATACTCATTTTCATGTAGTATATCCAAAGGCCCTTCCCTCTAATATGTCCAAGCCTTTGATGCCATAGCATGGTCTTTCTCCTGTGATACCGCTAGGCTTTCAAGCCCACTTTCTGAACCACCAAACTATTGCACCCATAAATAACAAAGATGCTCCTCAATTGCATGCAGTTCCAATCCGAACTCCCACATTAATACCAAGTAAGCATGCAAAACCATCTTACAGCATCTTCTCGAACACCTGTTTTACACCTGCATCATCCATCTTGCTTACAGAAATCGGATTTCTAGCCAATGCAAGAATGTGCAGAACACCAGGAAGTGTTCTAATCCTTCCACTTTGTAGCTTCAACTTGACTTTTCCACGTCCGATGATTTTGGCCTTCCTATCATCACCTAAGAAGACATCACCGCCATCATATTTCTCATACTCACAGAACCACTCCCTATGGGGAGTGAAGTGAAAGGATGCACCCAAGTCAATCAACCATGACTCATGATCTACATGTGTATTTGAAGAAGAAGCCAAATACACATCCCCACCTTCATCCGAGGTGGTTTTTTCCTCTGCAGAAGGAGCATCATCAGATCCCTTTCCTTTCTCAGGAGCTTTAGATCTGCAGTCCTTTTTGTAGTGCCCTTCCTTTCCGCATTTCCAACACACCTGACTTTCCACGAGATTTATATCTCCCACTCGAAACCTTATTCTTGTTTCTGTTCTGGGACCTTCCTCGTACAAATAAGGCATCTCCATTCTGACCCTCCATATTTCTTCGTCTCATTTCCTCCAACAGTAAGGCTGAGACAATGTCATCAAAATTCAAGGTAGTTGTATTGCTATCTATTGCAATAACTAGACTGTCCCACGAATCTGGTCGAGAACACAACAAACTGATGCACTTATCTTCATCTGAGATTTTAATATCAACAGATGATAGCTGACTTACCACAGTATTGAAGGCGTTCAAATGCTCTGTCACCGAGTCTCCATCCTTCATCCTCACGTTATACAGATTTTTCCGTAGGAACAATTTATTCACCAGAGACTTAGATTGGTACAAAGTCCCTAGTTTGTCCCACAAGGTCTTCACCATAGCTTCCCCAAATACATTCAACAATACTGAATCTGAGACACACAACCGCATTGTGCTCTTTGCCTTCCAATCCAGCTTCTTCCAGTCTTCATCTGACATTTCCATTGGTTTAGTACCCGGATCTACCGTGATCCACTGATCTTTATCCACTAGTAGATCCTCCATCTTGAGCTTCCACAACTCAAAAATCTGACCATTAAATTTCTTGATCTCTATCTTCCCGCCACTCGCCATCTTCTTTCACTGCAAGAATCAATCCCGCAGATCTCCCACTGAAAAGGGTCTACCTCAGCAACAAAGGCGTCCCCTTGAAGCTAAAACAACTCTGATACCAAATGTAGGTTTTAACCCTATATAGAAATTATCTCGTAAAACGTAATCTTAGCATGTAAAACAAACAATAGCGTAGACATAAAACATAAAATATAAACACATATATTTTTCACGGATCCCAAATTAGGGACGACCGCTGATTTTTCATTATTCCTTTTAGTGTGACAACACATATATATACATGCTGAAGCATACATAAACCCCAATCCATTGAACCTGGATTAGAACATAACCATATTTCCCTTGACCGGATCTACAAAATACCAGGGGCCGAAAACCATCATGCCCCAAAAGCATGTGCAAACCCATGCACAAAACCATGGGTGGGTCCGCCCACCGGAAAATAAGGACCAGAAATTTTTTCCTGGGGTGCTACCCTGAACCCTAACAGGGGGGGCTACCACCCCCCCTGTGAACCCCTTGCTGCGCTCGATGCAACGCAAAGGGGGGGATATAACACGTACCCAACATTGAGAGAGCCCTGTAGCAAATGTGGATTTTCAAGTTGAATTAAGAAGACTTCGAGAGAGAATGGAAGTTATAAAGACCGCATAAAGGAGAGAAAATGATGTAGGAGATTTTATTAATGTTGGAGATGAATCTTCCAGTCATGAAGGACCAAAATATCAAAAGATGTAAAGATAATGAATATGTTTGTTAAGGTAACTACTAGACCAAAGATGGAATTTTTTCCATATTAAGGTAATTTAAATGTTGATGAATTAATGATTAAATAATTTCTCTTATTAAATATTTTGATTATGAATATGTTGGAGCTAATAAGTAAGTTAATTATGCATTAACTATACTAAAATGTCATCCGAAGGAGTTTTATAAATTGAACATCCAAGTTTATCGTGTAGAAGATGATGCTGAGAAAGTTGCTAGATATATTAGTGCCTTGAGATATGATATTCAAGATGAAAATGGCTTACTATATTTGAAGATTGTTGAAGATACATATCAGGCTGACTTGAAGGTAGAAGAAAATATTTCTATAAAATAAAGTCAAGGAAGTCGAGGAAGGAGTCCTGCAAGAGGAAACGGAAAACAAATTGGAAGAGGAAGAGTTTAGTTTGCAAGAAGAGAATATGATGGAATTTCTAGTAGTCAATCACCAAGAGGAGGTGATTTGAGAGGGAGAAGATCATTCTCTAGAGGTAGAAGTCAAGGAAGAGACTATCAACTTATATGTTTCATATGTGGGAAACTCGGGCATATGTCATGGGATTGTCCGGAGAATGCACCAACGGGTTAGAGAGATTCACATGCTGCCAAAGCAGTGGAAGAAAATTAAAATATAAGTGTCATTAAAGAGGTGCCTGAAGTTGGAGAATATTTGTTAATGAAAAGAGTGTTGATCAAAAATGAAAAGGAAGTCAAAGAACCAACTCAAAGAAGAAGTCTATTTTGAACCATGTGTGAATCAAAGGGTAAGTGATGCAAACTTGTTTTTGGTAGTGGAAGCACTAACAATTTGGTTTCCATGGAAATGGTAGAGAAATTACATTTAAAAAAAAATACACATCCCTATCCTTATAAAGTATCTTGGTTACAAAAAGGACACCAAGTGTTGGTCAATGAGAAATGTAAAGTATATTTTCAAATTGGAAAATATAAGGATGAAGTTATTTGTGATATAATGGTGATGGACATTTTCTGTGTGTTATTGGGGAGGCTGTGGAAATATGAAAGAAAGGGTACACATGACGATAGACGAAATACTTACACTTTTTAGAAAGATGGGCAAAATCATGTGTTATTCCCTTTACCATATGAAGAAATTAAAGAAGAATCAGGTCCCAACATGTTTCTTATGAGTGGAAAGGAGTTGTTGTGGGAAGAAAAAAAAGAAGAATTACACTTTTCTTTAGTTGAGAAATCACTGATAATTCTTACCAACAACAAAATTAAATGATTTTTTAGAGGAAAAATAAGAAATTTGTTAGATCAGTTTGTTGATATTATTTTGGATGAGTTACCAAGTATTTTACCTCCTGTTATAATTATCAACCATCCTATAAATTTAATTCAACGATCTACTTTTTCAAATAAAGCTGCTTATTGAATGTCACCACAAGAAAATGAAGAAGTAAAAAACAAGTTCATGAATTATTGGAAAAAGGTTTGATTAAAGAAAGCTTGAGTCTCTATGTTGTGCCCACAATATTACGTCCAAATAAAGATGGAGGTTGGAGAGTGTGTATTAACTCAAGAGAAATTAATAAAATTACTATCAGCTATCAATTTCCACTCCCACAAACTAATCAACATATATCCATAAATAAACTAATGAAAGTAACTAGTGAGAGGAAATGAATTGTAAATTGTGGAAAAAAATCTAACTAACCTGATAGCAAGAAATAAATTTCATAATTAATTCTTGATCTAAGGAACTAATCAAGAAGGACTTGAACGAAGATAATAAATCAACAAATCCTATGTTACAACTACAAGAAACTAAGATGGCATCTAATTTCACGTTTAAGACTGGGCCCTTGCTCAGATGATCTGCCAAATTAATCAATACATAAATGAAATGCATAAAAAGAAAGCTAGAACCAGGGAAGTAAAAACAAGAAGAAAATATATCTATGAATAGAGGGAATTCAACTATCGATTGCACCTTCAAAGCCTTCACTTTAAAGGGAGAAAACAAGTTGAATCCTTTAAACCTAAATGCTATTAAAACCAACACAACATAGTGACAATATCTATTGTCTTTCTAAACTAAAAATTAAAGTGAACTCCAAATGAGTTCAAATCTTATACATTTATAGAAAATAGTTTGGTTTCTTGTGTAATTGCTCAAACCATTAGAAACCATAACAATTTTTACATTGATTATTTCTTAAATCAAATGATTTCCATGAAGTGTCTTACTAACAAATTTTCGAGACATAAAATATCTGGTCAAGAATTATATCTCCCATAAATAATTAATTGGTTGGAAATGATTGGGTGAAGTATTTATTTTCATCATTCCACTCTCTATGGAGAAATCCACCCATTTCCTTCAAGATACGAAATCTATAACACATTGTAAAATAACTAAATGGTGTTTGGAGAACATAGCAACAATTGGAAGAACCCAATAGTACACTAGGATAACTCAACAACACACTATACATGCTTTTGTGGCATGCTAGACAAGTTTCTCTAACAAATTGGATTTTTGTAGTACTTCTCATCATATTGTGCTAGTCTCATTAGCACACTGTGTGAGAATTATCAACTAAGAATACTTCATGCAATACATATGAATAAACACTACTATTTCCCTACAATATAGATAATTAGTTCCTCCACTATATAATAATCATCAATAATTCATCAATCCATTTAAAATTTGTACACTTATAATAGGATGGTATATGTAATGCTAAGAGAACAAAATTTAGTTTTAGGGCTTAAATAATCTTGAAAAGGAAGATGATAAAAATGATACATTTTTAAGGCTCATCTATACTTTAATATACACATAAATGAATTTGTTCATATTGAATTTGTAAATCAACCTACAGAAATTGGAAAGTTCACAATACTTGTATATTCTCATGAATTAATTTGTTTATACATTTTAGATAATAATGAATTAAAAATGAATATTTAATTCCATGTTTAACTATGCCATTTAGGGCATAAGAAAAAATACATAATTCTTGATAAGAGCATGTTCTAGCGATTTAGTATATATAAAATAATCACAATATATGCCCTAGATCTAGAAATGTTCCTTTTCTTGATTTAGGGAATGAGTATCAAAAGTAAATAGTTGGGGGTATTCGCCACAATTTTTTTTTATCATGGGGTAATCTATGGTACTAAATTGTGGCTTACCATAATGTCTTTTTTTCCGAAATTACTCCCTGCCTTCAACGGGACTATAGCGATCGATAGATCGTTGACACTAAATTAATTCATTGGTTGACCAAATTTTTTTCTGCCTTATCACCGTTTAAGCAAAGTTTTAAAGTGACAATTATCATCCATCAAAATTTTAACCAAATTTTTAAGCTAGAAAAAAATCCACCTCTTATTGCAGGATTTGCTTATCTGAATGTAAAAATATTGTGACAAGTTATATTTTATCCAAAGTAAGCGAATGTTGTGTGCCAAGTTATATTTTATCCAAAGTAGAGGTTATATTCACTAAGAAAAAAAAAATTATATCCAAAGTTTTTTTAGGATTGGTACCGGATGCCATGGATGCCACATGTTGGATGACATCAATGCCACATGTTGGAGACTTATCGACAATCTTCCACCTTCCACCACTAATAGAGAGCATTAGAGAACTTTTGAGGTCTAAAATGGACCTCAGAAAAATGTACAACCAAAATAAACTTTATCAAAACCAATAGGATTCAAGATGATGATTTCAACCATGGGGGGTGATTCACCATTATTGGGGTAAACAAATAAAAAGATTAAAAAATAATAAAATACTAAAACTACCTTTTCAACTTACATCCCCAAGGTTTTACTCAAATTTTGAGCAGGAGTATTCATTGGATGAAAAATATAATTTCTCATCCAAGGAGTACCCATGTTGCATACTTTTGATGGACTTTGCTACATGAAAAATAAGAAATACATGAAAAAACGTTATTGCAATCACGTTTTTCAAGTATTTCTCATTTTTCATGTAGCAAGGTCCATCAAAATTATGAAACATTGGTACTCCTTAGATGATGAATCAAATTCTGCATCCAACTATTGTTCTGACTCGAAATTTGAGTAAACGTATAGGGAGATAAGTTGAAAATACGAGTTGAAAAATTACTCTTTTTCCTTTTTCCCTCTAAAATTTGATGATGTAATGTAATCTTAGTTTATTATTTCCACTATTATTTTATAATTTCCTTAGGAGGCCCATTTTAGACCTCAAAATTCCCCTAATGGATCATATTCGGTCTTGTTCTTCCTACCACTGGAACTTATCACAAGAACTTAGGAACTCAGGATCCAAGATAAAATAAACAGGGTCTAAAATACACAGGTCCTATTCTTCCTACCACAAGAACTGATTCTTCCTCTTCTTACCACATGAACTCATTTTTTATCCAACAAAGAATACATGCAATAACTGCAAAGAAGACATGCAATAATAATTGCAGAGAAGAAATGCAATAATTAGACAACATCTCTGCAAGTGAAATACAAAGAAACTCATTCTACATCCTGCAGAAAAGATGTGCAATAATCAAAGAGAATAGTTGCAAGTGCAATACAAGTAGTGGTTAATTTTTGTTAATGAGTCAAACCATGTATATTAAAATGTTTTTCTATTTGTATTACAATTTTTTTTATTTGTTATAATACTTTTCTATTTTTCTATGCTACACGATGGATTGTCTTAGATATGTCTTTTGAGAGCAGTCTCTCAATCCCCCAAAGCAAACAGATACCATTTTGTCTGGTGGTTTCTCCGTCTTGTGGTAAATCTCCTCAAACAAATTTGGGAGTTCCACCGAGACTGGAAATGGTGTTGGAGTTAGAACAACTCGTGCAAGGTTGACGTCTTGTGGTAACAAGTAAAATTGGGTAGAGCAGGGAGAAAAAAAATTACTCCTTTGTAGAAATTATGGAATAGTGAAAGAAAAGCTACGAAACTATTCCAAAAATGGCACCATGGGCACATCCCACTATATTTTCACACATAAATCCAATAACATCACATAACCTTGTGTTGGAATCCAATAGAGAGAAATTAAAGGCGTAAATACCTCTGCATGACTCTCATTGTAGAGATAGGACTTGACACAGTCAAGAACCAGTGAAGAAGCTATGGGAAACTTTGAATTTGCTTTCATATCTAGTACTACCACTCCATTTTCCACGAGTCTGGGGAAAGTCTACACATACCAAAAAAAATTCTAGATAATAATTGCATCGAGTCTTTTTAAAAAATACAAGTATTAGGTTTAAAAAAAAGAAAAGTATGCATCGCACCTTTGGATGGGCATAGCTAAGGAAGCTCTGGTTATTTCAAGGGTAGGAATCATTGCCTGCGGGAAGTGTTCCTCCGTTTCAGTTTCGACCATCTTCGTAGCATATCGCCACTTAATTGCATAAATATTCTTGGATGGATTCACTGAGGCGAGAAGTTATATCATGCAAGCATGCCCTAGTTATGTGGGGGGAATATGTCAAGGATGAGTCGGGTTGAAAACAAAGAAAAGTACCTAGTTCTAGAACCATTACCTAGAAGACTAAACTAGACAGGCCCAGAAGACTGGGAACTCATCATCTTCAGATGGAACCATAGAGAGGGTAACGGTGCTTGCTTCTGCTCATTGAATAGTTATAGTGCTTTCATTTTGGGGAGGATTTCTATACCAATGGCAGGGAGGATGCCTACACCAGTGGTGGCTACACAATCCATTCACCTTATGCCTAAAACCATATCACCAAGTAATAAAATCAGTGCTTTTCAAGACCAATTTATCTATAATGGAAGTTTTCAAGTACCAACCCTTTTAGCTCATCCAAGTACAAAAACGTTAAACTCAATTCGAGACCCCATATGGTCTCCACATCTTAACTGACCTTGAAAGGTGGGTTGGGCCAAGCCAGTAACACCTCATTGTTGCAACAAAACAACAAAATTATGTTCACATTTAGGTTTAGAGTTGGTGAGACCGAGATCTCAATAAAAATAATGATGTTACTAACAATGCAATGCTACCAATTATTATAATCGCTTTCACGACCCTTCTAGCATTGTGAACTTTCTTTTTTTGTAGCTGTGAAAAAAAAATGAAACATCATAATAATACCATAGGGGTAATTTTTTCCATGACCTTTGTGTTGTGGAGACCACGAATGGTGCTCTCGAGAAGTTTTCTCCATATTTGGGGAGTAGTCCAGTTTGACTAGGGATGAATTAGAGTTATGCCCAAGGCGATTCCCTAACCACTAACTAACTCGGGAAACACTCAAAACCATTCAAATGAGCCAAACAAATGACCATGGAAGGCCCATCGATTCAATCCTGGAATGTGCCTGCCCAACCTTCTGTTCACACCCCATCTCCACTCAATAAGGTGCATGCCCAACCTTCTATTCATGCCCCATCTCCACTCAGTAGAGATCTGATGGTGATAGAGAGAAGAGTCAAAGGTGTTGAAAAACTACTTTCAGTTGTTCAATGTACAGGCAGTCGCCTTCTATTTCCAGCGATCAGTCAAGATCGCAGAATGAAAAAAACATTGCAGAGAGCCGCTTTCCATTTTGATTGATCAGTCAACTTCAACGCTGTATTTTGGAAACGGAGAAAACTCAACAGCAAACCTGGATCTGAAAAATTTTAAGCCGGAATTAATTTGATTTCGCATCACACTCAGTCGTCCGTACGGCTGCCCAAAATCAGACGCGGAAAACTCATAAGGTGGATTTAATAGAAATCTCGCGTCACAGTTTTGGTGATGTCAGCAATTTTTTTTGTGACCCGAAATTGTTATGCAGGCTGGTGTTATCTGTTTGAAGTCCAGAAGAAATTTCGTTTTTTTTCCAAAGGGATGGATGTCGTGCGATCAAAACTTTATATCATAGTTTTGGTTTTAATGTTTTTTTTTAAATTTGGTGCGTACAGTCCATATATATATATATATATATATATATATATATATATATATATATATATATATATATATATGTGTGTGTGTGTGTGTGTTTTATATATATATATGAGTTATTTTTCAGAGTGAGGTCAAAAAATTCATGCCATAGTCAAATCGTTTTTGCTTTAGTTTTTAATAAAACGGTTCAACGGTTTAGTTTTTAAATTTATTTTTTTAAAAGTTGTTTTCATTTTTATATGTTGTGGCATATAAAAAGAAGAAATGAAAAGGTCTGTGTGCATTTTGATATTGTACCTTTATTTTACACACACAGTTGTAAAAAGTGAATTGTACCACATGGGAATTCATTTTTTTTGGAGAGACAGAGTATTTTTCCAACACACAACAGTGAGTTGTAAATGCACAGATAGAGTGAAATTTTAGAGTGTGAGTTTTTTTTTGAACTGTGTTTTGAAGCAGTCAAAGTTTCTGTGTATTCCCTCAGTTAGAGGAGATTTTGTAACCAAGTTTTTGAAGTTTAATGAAATAGTTTTTAGAGTGAAAAACTCTGTTTCCAGTGAAGAAATTTTGATATTTCCTCTGTGTTGAAGAGGGGGAATTTTATTCTCCATTGTTGTTCTGGAATTTTAAATATTCCAACATGGTATCAGAGCTAGTTCAGGCTCTTTGAAGATCGAAGAAGCTGAAGGAAATGAGTTCTTTGTTGCAGCAGCTTCTCCAGCAGTGTGAAGACTCAGTCAAGAAGAATCCAAAGGTATTTCTCTATACAGATTTTATGTTACTGTTGCAGAACAGTCAATTATTTGAATACACAGTCAAGTGTTTTTGAATCATAGTTAAAAGTGCAGAATGGCTGGAGCCAACACTGGTATGGGTATGGGAAATATCCATCTCCCAATGTTTAATGGGAAAAATTATGACTACTGGTCAATAACTATGAGAGCTTTATTTGTCTCCCAAGACTTATGGGAATTTGTTGAGGATGGCTTTGAAGAGCCAGCAGATGAAGAAGAGTTTGCAGATTTAACTCAGGCAGAGAAAGAGTTGCTGAAGAGCAATAAGAAGAAAGACTCCAAAGCTCTCTTCTTATTGTATCAAGCAGTGCATGAGAGTGTGTTTCCAAGGATAGCAGCAGCCAAGAGATCCAGAGAAGCATGGGAAACTCTCAAGACAACCTATCAAGGTATGGAAAAAGTGAAGACAGCAAAACTTCAGTTGCTGAGGAGAGACTTTGAGACTCTCTGCATGAAAGAGTCAGATACTATTGACTCATTCTTCACTCATGTGATTGGAATGGTCACACAAATAAGATCTCATGGAGAGACTCTTGAAGACAAGAGGATTGTGGAAAAACTCTTGAGGAGTCTACCGTCAAGATTCGATGTGATTGTCACCACCATAGAGGAGACTAAGGATCTCACAAAGTTCACAGTGGATGAGCTACATGCATCATTGATGACTCATGAGCAGAGATTGGGTAGGAGTGAAAACTCATCTCTGGAACATGCCTTTAAGACCCAGATGTCTTTCGAAAGAGGAAGAGAGAAAGGCAAAGGAAACAAAAGAGGAAGAGGCAGAAGCCAAAACAGAGGTGGAAGGAACAGTCCAGTAAATGCTCAAGGAAGAGGCAGCAATCCAAATCAGCATCAAGGCCAAGGCAGCAGCCAACAAAGTGGTCAGCAGAATGCTCAAGGACAGAGGTATGATAAGTCCAATGTCCAATGTCACTATTGTAAAAAATATGGTCATTATGCTAATGAATGTAGAAATAAGCAGCATGATATGGGAAATATAACTAGTGCAAATTTCACTAGAGAAAATCTCAGCCAAGATAATTTGTTTTTGGCTTGTAATATGGCTGAAGAAAAGAATGGGGATTTATGGTTTCTAGACTCCGGTTGCAGTAACCATATGACAGGAAACTTAGCAATGTTTTCTATGCTAGATGAGAGTGTGAAGTCACAAGTCACACTAGGAACCGATAGCAAAGTTTCTGTTATGGGAAAAGGAAAAGTAAATGTTTTAACAAGGAAAGGTGCAAAGAAATCCATAGCAGATGTCTATTATGTTCCAGGAATGAAGTGTTACCTCTTAAGTATTGGACGGCTTGTCCAAAAGGGGTACAATGTATTTTTTGAGGATGATGTTTGTACCATCATGGACAAACCACCTAGCAAACAATGTATTGCTGAAGTAAAAATGACAAGGAACAGGATGTTCCCTCTTAGAATGAGAGCAGATTTGAAGAATGAAGAAAAGATAGCAGCAGTGACACAAGAGGCTATCCAAAGCGAACCAAAAGATGAAAATTGTTTGTGGCACTTGAGATTTTGACATCTCAACTTTGGAGGTCTTAATTTTTTGAACAGAAAAGGAATGGTAAGAGGTTTACCATTGATAGAGAAGCCAGACAGCCTTCGTGAAGGTTGTATCTTGGGGAAACAACACAGAGAAAGTTTTCCTTCCAGGAAAAGCATAAGGGCAAAGGCACCCTTAGAGATTGTCCACTCAGATTTGTGTGGATTGATGCAAACTCCATCGCTTGCTAGCAACCACTACATGTTAACATTCATAGATGATTTTACAAGAAAAACTTGGGTTTACTTTTTGAAAAATAAAAGTGAAGTGTTTGAAAATTTTTGCAATTTCAAAGCACATGTGGAAAACCAGAGTGGGCTGCACATCAAAGTGCTAAGGACTGATAGAGGAGGTGAGTATATCTCTAAATATTTTCTACGTTTTTGTAGAGAAAATGGTATTCAAAAGCAGTTTACAACTAGATGTACTCCGCAGCAAAATGGAGTAGCCGAAAGGAAGAATAGAACCATAATGGACATGGTGAGGAGTAAGTTAAAGGCAAAGCGTTTGCCTAATTATTATTGCGCTGAAGCTGTACATTGTGCAGCATACATTTTGAATAGGTGCCCTACAAAAGCAGTGATGAACAAAGTGCCGGAAGAGGCATGGAGTGGCACAAAGCAAAGTGTCACACATATGAAGGTTTTTGGATGTGTGACTTATGCACACATTCCGGATCAGTTAAGGAAGAAGTTGGACAGCAAGGGGGAGAAATGTATTTTCATTGGATACAGTGAGGAATCCAAGGCCTATAAGTTATATAACCCATCCACCAAGAAGTTTATTGTGAGCAGAGATGTTCAATTTATTGAGGAGGAAGCTTGGGATGGAAGCATAGAGAAAACAGTGAAAGTTAAACATTGTTTATCTCATGATGAGAATGATGATGAGTTGGCTGAAATACATCCTCAAACAGCAGCACCAACACAAGAGCAGCAAGAGACACCCTTGAGGAGAAATGAGAGTTCTTCTCCAAGCACACCACAAGGAGGAAATTCAAGTGCTTCTTTAAGCATTTGTACACCTAGTGAAAGAGGTAAGAAGTTCAGAAATTTGAATGACATTTATGCATAAGAGGCAGCAAATGAAGGCATCAATTCTTTGTTTGCTTTATATTGTCATGTTGATGATCCTGTTCAGTTTGAAGAAGCTATTAAGGATAAGAAATGGATAGAAGCTATGGATGAGGAGGTTAATACCATAGAAATAAACAAGACTTGGGATTTGGTTGAACTCCAAAAAGGTAAAGATGTCATTGGAGTTAAATGGGTCTACAAGACCAAGAGTAATGCTGAAGGAAAAATAGAGAGACACAAGGCAAGACTTTTCGTCAAAGGGTATAAGCAAAAGCATGGGATAGATTATGAGGAAACTTTCGCACCAGTTGCAAGAATGGAAACCGTGAGAGCAGTGTTGTCCATAGCAACACAAAACAAGTGGAAAGTTTACCAAATGGATGTGAAGTCAGCATTCCTAAATGGAATGTTAATGGAAGAGGTTTACATTGAACAACCTCTCGGCTATGAAAAGAAAGGCCAAGAGCACAAAGTGTGCAAGTTGAAGAAAGCTCTTTATGCGCTGAAGCAAGCGCCAAGAGCGTGGTACAGTAGGATAGATTCCTATCTACTGGAAAATGGATTTGAAAAGTGTGAGGGAGAACCCACCCTCTACATCAAAGAAAAAGATGGAAAAATGTTGATTGTAGTTTTATATGTTGATGATCTTATTTTCACAGGTAATGATGATTACCTTATTGAAAATTTTAAAACATTCATGAAAGAAGAATTTGAAATGACTGACATGGGTTTGTTGAAATACTTCTTAGGAATAGAAGTAGGACAAGATGAAAATGGGATTTTTATCTCACAGGCAAAATATGTTAATGAAGTGCTAGAAAGATTTAATATGCAGGAGAGCAAAGCGAAGATCACTCCCACAGTGATGGGATTAAAACTCAGCAGAGAGGACAGTAGCAAGGATTTTGATCCTAGCTTGTATAAGAGCATAGTTGGCAGCCTCATGTATTTGACTGCAACTAGGCCCGACATAATGCATGTTGTTAGCTTAATTTCCAGATTTATGGAGAAGCCAAAGGATGCACATTGGCAGGAAGCGAAGAGAATTCTGAGGTATGTTAAAGGTACAAAAAGGTTTGGTATTTTATATACTGCTTCATAAAATTCAGATTTAGTTGGATACACTGACAGTGATTGGGCTGGAAGTGTAGATGATCGGAAGAGCACTTCCGGTTATGTTTTTCACATGGGTTCAGGAACCATTTCATGGGCTTCTAAAAAACAGCCCATTGTAGCATTGTCTACAGCAGAGGCAGAATATGTGGCAGCTACAGTAGCAGCATGTCAAGCAATCTGGATGAGAAGGATGTTAAGAAGTTTGTGCCAAGAGCAGATAAAAGGAACAGTGATTTATTGTGACAATAGCTCAGCTATTGCATTATCCAAGAATTCTGTGTTTCACAAGAGGACGAAACACATTGACACAAAGTTTCATTACATCAGAGAATTGGTAAACAATGGTGAAATTGTTTTGGAACACTGCAGAACTCAGGAGCAGTTTGCAGACATTCTGACCAAGCCATTGGGGCAGAAGAGTTTTGAGTTTTTGAGGAAATGTCTGGGTATGACTGATAACCCAGCAGCTGAAATTAAGGGGGAGTGTTGAAAAACTACTTTCAGTTGTTCAATGTACAGGCAGCCGCCTTCTATTTCCAGCAATCAGTCAAGATCGCAGAATGAAAAAAACCTTGCAGAGAGCCACTTTCCATTTTGATTGATTAGTCAACTTCAGCGCTGTATTTTGGAAACAGAGAAAACTCAACAGCAAACCCGGATCTGAAAAAGTTTACGCCGGAATTAATTTGATTTCGCATCACACTTAGCGATTCGTACGGCTGCCCAAAATCGGACGCGGAAAACTCATAAGGTGGATTTAATAGAAATTTCGCGTCACAGTTTTGGTGATGTCAGCAATTTTTTTTGTGACCCGAAATTGTTATGCGAGCTGGTGTTATCTGTTTGAAGTCCAGAAGAAATTTCGTTTTTTTTCCAAAGGGATGGATGTCGTGCGATCAAAACTTTATATCATAGTTCTGGTTTTAATGTTTTTTTTTTAAATTTGGCGCATACAGTCCATATATATATATGTTTTACATATATATGAAATAAGCGTTTTCAAAGTGAGGCCGTGGGCTATGCCATAGTCAAATCATTTTGGTTTTAGTTTTTAATAAAATGGTTTTAGTTTTTAAATTTATTTTTTTAAAAGTTGTTTTCATTTTTATATGTTGTGGCATATAAAAAGAAGAAATGAAAAAGGCCCGTGTGTGCATTTTGATTTTGTAAGTTTTTATTTTTACACACAGCAGTGTAAAAAAAAATTGAATTGCACAGCAGTGCATTTTTTTTTTTTTTTTTGAGAGACAGAGTATTTTTTTTCAAAACAAAGCAGTGAATTGTAAATACACAGATAGAGTGAAATTTTAGAGTGTGAGTTCTGTGTTGAATTGTGTTTTGAAGCAGTCAAAGTTTCTGTGTATTCCCTCAGTCAGAGGAGATTTTGTAACCAAGTTTTTGAAGTTTAATGAAATAGTTTTTAGAGTGAAAACTTTGTTTCCAATGAAGAAATTTTTAATATTTTCTCTGTGTTGAAGAGGGGGAATTTTATTCTCCATTGTTGTTCTGGAATTTTAAATATTCCAACAAAAGGCTCCTATAAGAGAAAAAGATGCCCCTGGTCATGGTGGACATACTGTAATCGTTAAGAGGATCAAAACTCCAGCAAGGTGGAAAAAAGTGAATTTGAAACAAGAAACCCCCTGAATTTCTATTGATCCTCAAGAGTCACCCTATGCTCGGCTAATAATGTAATTCAAAAGGCTTTCGAATGTCACAAGCTTGTCGCAATTTCCCCTGAAGAGAGGGTGGTAGTTCCGGGAAGGCATAGAACCACAAACAGGTGAAAGAACCTCTTAGCCACACGTGTAATAGTGTAATGGTAACAATTATAGGAAAACCAGGGAAAAACACTAAATTGTTTGATTCCAAGCATAATTGCTTCCCACAATAGTAGATATTAAGATAATAGTAGTAGAGTTTGAGATAAAGGTCTAGGTCAAGGCCAAGATATACAGTTTTCCAAACCAACTTCTAATATAGCGCAAAACCAGAGTCCCTATTCCCGATGGCTAGAACCTGATTTATTTATCACAGGCTGGGTAAGTTATAGTTCGAAAATAGATTGGAGGCCGCCACACAAAGCTCCAAGGTGAAAAACATGGTCATGCCCAGAATATTAAGATTGAGAGCGAGTTTTTGAGTCATTAGGTGGGTTTGGAAGCGGGTCGGGTTCTGAAATGTAGATAAATTAACATATGGAGATATAAATGCAAGTGAATAACTGGATTTTTTGGCTGAGAAATAACTAGAGAATCGAATAACAAGTGAACAAAGTAAATAAATCCAAGTATATAAGAGTATGAACTTTGAAGGCACTGAGTATTAGTTGCTTCTATTATTAAATCTAGGAAGCTGGGCTCTTAATAAATATGCATAAATCACAAAAATATTGGAAATGGTTTGAATTGATTAGCTAGCTCAGGATTTGAGGAAATAAACTTCCGTGCAGCACAAGAAGGGATGGAGGCAATCCTTAGCCCTAAAAATCCTTCTTTGAATGCATCCCACTGACTTTAGAATCAAACCAATCAAACCAAAAAACAATAATGCTAAAGTGCACTAAGTAAATCCAAAATTTGACTTTTAGTATCTGTATATTGTAATAAAGTAATACCCAGAATTTAAGAGGGCACTCATACGGTTGTTCCACATAGGGCACTGATATGGTTGTTCCACAAAGCCATTCAGAGAGTTAGGTCCACTCGTTGATTTGAGGGAACCGATATGGTTGTTCAAGAGAGATAAATTCAAACAAATAGGTCCAGTTGCTTTGCCATATGTAGGAGAAAAGCCTGCATAGTCGAGAATAATTTGTATATCTGTAGTGGCTAACGCCCACTCAAGATCCATGGAAAAGTAGAAAAGCCCTTCAACACTAACAATTCATTGCATGAAGACCACGACTCTTTGTAAAGTAGTTCAGGTAGAAAACAAAGGAATCCAGACAAAGGAGAACATTAAACATATTTTAAACAGGAGAAAGTATGTATTATATGCGGCCATTCTAAAGATAATAATAGTGATACAAACAGACACATGGTTTGCATGCATATGGGACAATTCTGATTTGTTTTTATTATTTTTATATTTTTAATTATATAATATATTGAATGTTAGCGTATATGGTTATTCCGCTTTCAAACACATGGACAAGATGCATGTAGTGTTGACACGTCACGTTTTCATCCACTTAGCGTTGACACAATTATAATCACTTATTTTCTCTTAATCATTG
The DNA here is from genome assembly GCA_034641835.2 of Pinus albicaulis. Lineage (NCBI taxonomy): Eukaryota > Viridiplantae > Streptophyta > Pinopsida > Pinales > Pinaceae > Pinus > Pinus albicaulis. Next base: position 722,539,515 of record CM076583.1, on the reverse strand, counting down.
TTGTGTAACTATGATGAAAAACATGGTTGGATTAACATATTTATGTTATTCTAACAAAAAGATTTACAGGGAGAATTTTAGGGGTTAATATTTAGGTGGGCTAATATTTCATGTTTTTTCCAAAAAAAAATTTCTAATTTCCATTTTTCTAAAAATGAATTCGCCCAAATTTTATAGTATAAAATTATTTTTCTTTAAAAATCACCAATATTATATATTCTCTAATATAAAATAATTAAAAATCTAAACATTTTTACAAAATTATCATGATTCAACATTTTAAAATTTGGATATTTGGAACTAGTAAAATTAGCCAAGATTGTTAAACTTTAAGAGAAACTTACATCCTTAAATTTTCCATAGAAGAGAAGTATATTTTATTGTGTAATTAAGACGAAAAACATAACTAAATCAACATATTTTCTGTATTATTCTATGTTAGAATTTATGTTTTATTCTACGAACACAATGTAAATTAATACAGCTACAAATGAGCTTTTTTCCTTAAAGATTGCAGTGGATTCTTCGTGCAGTTTCAGATCGAAAGAGTTGCGTTGTCTATTTAGCAGATCGATTGCACTTTTGTGTTAAACATATTTCAATATATTTTCATGATTTGGAATATGTAGTTCTTACTGTTTTTTGGATGGACGCGACATTTTATAATTGTATATCGTCTAACAGGGTTGAATTTATTACCTTCAAATTTCATATTTTAAGGAATCTGTCTCTCTCATATTTTGCTTTTTTCAGTAGAGACTACTGCTACCTACAACGCGTGTTGATATGGCTATCACACGACTTTAGAAGGGATTACTAGCTTATTGATATTGCTATCATATAACTTTAGAAGATATTGCAGAAGTTAAAATATTAAAAGTACATAATTTACTTTATCGTTTTCGTAAAAAAATAGCTTATTTAAGCACTTTTTCATTCAACATACTTTGGCTACTAAATAGAGCACACAAAATAGTTGTAAAAAATAAATTAATGGATATCTATAAAGATAAATTATAAACAAAAATATTACCTTCATTCACTTTCATTAAATTGCAAAATTATTAACATAGTTTTAATTATTATATTTGTTTTACGGTTTCAGTTGCAAAAATATTAACATGGTTTTAATTATAATATTTATTTTACGGAGTTTTAATTTTTTCTCTAATATATTATGAACAATTCACCATTTTACGTTTTAGGTTTTAAGTGTTAAAATACTATATATTATTATTATGAACGTAAAACTTGAAATGACTATTAAGTTTTGGTATTCATCACTTAAAATGATTATTTAATATTTTTAGAATCTACACTTCTGTGATCCATATAAAATTGTAAAATCTTTTTTTGGTAATAATCACATGCAATGGAATATTGTTGACGCGTTTCGAACCAACCAGTGTGGTTTATCATCAGGACTAGATTAGCGATCAGATCAAGTCAATAAATTTAAATAGATGTAGAGAATCTAGTTTAAATAGATTGACTTGATGAACCACATTAGTTGGTTACCAAAAGAAATTTTACAATGATTATTTAATATATTTCCAATATATAAAATTAATATATTAATAGGATTTAGTAAAATGTCTATGGTAACATATTAATAATAGTAAAATTTAATAGTTGAGTTTTAGTTGTTTTGTTTTTTAAGTTTTAATATAATATATACCAAAATATATTATGTTCGGATATTCTCAATGTAATATAATATTATTAATAAAATATTAGGTTTTAGTATTAGATTTAATATAAAAGTTTTTAGTATTAGGTTTTAATATGTTAATGTGGTTCTAATGTTAATATTATGTTTTAATGTTATTATTATGTTTTCATGTTAATAGTAAGCTTAATTTATGGTTTTAATGTTAACGTTAATAATGTTAATATGGTTTTGATTTTTATATTAAGTTTAAATGTTAAATGGTTAATATAAATAAATTAGTTGGTTTAATATTATGGTTTATAATATTGAGTTTAATATAAGGACTTATAATATCGGGGTTTATAATATTTAAATATAGTAAAATAAAGTTAATTATTGGTCAAATATAGTAAACCATAATTAATTTTCGAGGCTTTTATGGTCAGTCATGATCTCCCATGCTCAATGATGATTAATGATCAACCAAGATCAACCATGAATTGCCATGCCCAGTGATGATCAATCAAGGTCAACCATGGTCATCCATAATGGTCACCCAATATGGACACGCATAATAGTTAATCATAATGGTCAACCACTATGATTAATCAAGGTCAACCATTAATGATCATGATCAACTATGATCAATCCTTATCAACCAATGTAAACTATTGTCAACCATTATCAAACCTAGTTGAATATACTCAACAATAATCAAACATTATATATATATATTTAAAATATATTAAAATATTATTATTAATTAATTATTAATATTAATATTAATATATATTTCATCTTATAATTATAAATATATTAATATAATTTAGTTTGAAATATAAGTTTTATTATATTAATAATGGTCAACTAATATGTCATTTATAATGGTTAGTTTCATAATGGTTAACCATTATGGTTAATTATGGAAAACTATTATTAACCATGGTCAAACATGATCAACCATGGCTAATCATTCTCACCCATGGTCAAACTTGGTTAAATATGCTTAACCATGATCAACCATATTAATTAGCCATTATAGTCATAATATTGGATTTATAATATTAATATTTATAACGTAGGGTTTATAATACTCATACATATATATATACATATATATATAACAACCTAACGATATTGATGAAAAATCTAGTGAATTTATTAAGAACTACAATGAATAAATTATTGGAATCTATTGATATTATTGAAAGCTATAACACATATTACTAAAAAGGAAAAATTATTTAGATAAAATATATATGTTACAATGAAATGAAGTTCAATCATTGTTCCTCTTTCTTCCTAAGTATAAACCCTATATATATACTATATAAGCCCTATATTAAAAACCCTATATATTAATTGTATATATTAAAAAACTAATATTATAAACCTTTATATTAAATCTCATTGTTATAGAGTGAATATTATAAACCTTAATATTTATTACAATGTAATAAATAGCCATAGGGTAAATTCATTGTAATAATATGGAGTTTAATCTATAAAACTTAGGGTTTAATATATTAATCTTAGGCTTTATAACTATAGAGTTTATAATATTAATCTTAGGATTTATAATATTTAGTTTTATATTATGGCTTGATATTGTGATGTTGGAATGGTATAAAAATATGTTCAACATCACATTCTGACATTGTCTCAATGTGTTATTCAATTTGGCAATCATTGTCCCAATGTTACATTAGATTTAACAATTTATTCAACGCCGCAATGTGACATTACAAAATTGGGGTGTAATATTGGGGTTTATAATATTAGTGTTTGTTGAGTTATAATATTAGGTTTTTTAATATTGGGTTTATAATATTGCATTTAGTAATCATGGTTTGAAATGTTGAGATTTTAATATTGGGGTTTATAATGTTGGGTTTAATGTTAGAGTTTAGTATTGAGTTTTATAATCTTAGGGTTTATAATATTAATCTTAGTATTTATAACATTAATGCTATGATTTATACTATTTACCGTAGGATTTATATTATTTATCTTAGGGATTATATTATTAATTTTAGGATTTATAATATTGGGTTTTATAATGTCAGGGTTTATAATATCTTGCTTAATATCATAACATTGGAATGGTACAAAAATCTACCCAATGTCGTAGTGTAACAACATTATCGCAATGTGACAAATAATGTGACAATCATTGTCATAATGATACATTACATTGCAATTTATTCAATGTTACATTGCAACATTGAATAAATTAGGGTTTAATATTCAAGTTTATAATATTGGGTTTAGGGTTTATAATATTAATCCCATGGATTTTAATCCCTTCAGTTTATAATGTTAATTCTAGGATTTATAATATAAATCCTAGGGTTTAATAATGTTCTCTTGGGTTTATTATCCCTTTGGTTTATAATATTAATCCATTGGGTTTATTAATCCCTTGTGCTTATAATATTATTAGTTTTTTGGGTTTATTAATCCCTAATACATATAATAATATATTATAGTTATAATATTAATCTTAGGTTTGACATATTAATCTTAGATTTTATAATATTAATCCTAGAGTTTATAATCTTGTGGGCTTATAAATTAATCCTAGTGTTTAATATTAATCCCTTAGGTTTATAATATCTTGGGTTTATAATATTAATCATAGGATTTATTTCCTAAGGTTTATTATTAATATGAGGGTTTATAATATTAATTCTAGTGTTTAATATTAATCCCTTGGGTTTACAATATTAAAAAACCCTTTGGTTTATTATATTAATCCCTTGGGTATATAATATTTATCCCTTGTGTTTATTAATCTCTTAGGTTGATTAATCATTGCAATTTATAAAAAATAATGTTAATTTTTTTTTTAACATTAAGACCACAATGCAAAAAGCAGTGTGACAATCATTATTACAATGATACATTACATTGAAATTTATTCAATGTCACATTGCAACATTGAATAAATTAGGATTTATTTTGGTTTAGAATCTTGGGTTTAGGGTTTATAATCTTAAGGTTTATAATCATAGGGTTTATAATACTAAACTTATGGTTTTTTATCCCTTGGGTTTATAATATTAATCCCTTAGGTTTGTTAATCTCTTGGGTTTATACCGTTAATAATCCATTGGGTTTATAATCTCAATCCCTTGGGTTTGTTAATCTATTGGGTTTATAATATTAATAATCCATTGGATTTATAATGTTAATCCCATGAGTTTATAATATAAAAATCAAGAGTTTATAATATCAATATTTTGGGTTTACAATATCAATCCCCTGGATTTACAATGTTAATCCCTTAAGTTTATATATATGTCTCTGTAATATCATAATATATATATTTTATACATAGTCAATAGATATATAACATTAACCAACCTATTCCAAAATGCAACCAACAAATCTATTGAAATTATTGAAAGCTATAATACAAAATACTAAAAAATATTCATAGAATTTGAAAGCTATGGAAAATATATATATATATATATATATATATATATATATATATATATATATATATATATATATATATATCATTTCTCCTTTTTATTCCTAAGTATAAACCCCATATAAATTATATATAAGCTCTATATTAGAAACCCTATATATTAAAAATCTTATTAACAAACCAATATTATAAACTCTTATATTAAATCCAATGTTATAAACTGAATATTATAAACTTTAATATTTATTACAATGTAGTAAATAACCATAAGGTTAATTCATTATAATAATATAAGGCTTAATAAATTAAATTTAGGGTTTACTATATTAATTTTAGGTTTTATAATATTGGGTTTTATGATGTTAGAGTTTATAATATTTGGTTTGATATTAGAGTTTAATATCGTGATGTTGGAATGATACATAAATGTGTATGACATCACATGGTGACAAACATTGCCTCAATATCACAATGATTGTTACAATGTTACTTTACATTGCAATTTATTCAATTTCACAATGTGGGATTACAAAATTGGGGTTTAATATTACAATTTATAATATGAGGACTTGCACTATTGGGTTTATAATATTGGAGTTCTGTAATATTGTGTTTAATATTGGGTTTATAATATCATGGTTTGAAATGTTGAATTTATAATATTGGGTTCAATTATAGGGTTTGTTATTGGGTTTTATAATCTTAGGGTTTATACCATCAATGCAAAGGATTATAGGTTTATAATATCTATCGTAGGGTTGATAATATTAATAATGGGGATTCTAATATTAATCTTTAGGTTTATAATGTGAGGGTTTATAATATTTGGTTTAATATTAGTGTTTAAAATTATGACGTTGGAATGGTACGGAGAGTCTATCCAACGTCACAGTGTGACAAACATCATCACAATGCGACAAACAATGTGAGAATCATTGTCATAATGATACATTACATTGTAATTTATTCAATGTCACATTGTCACATTGAATAGATTAGAGTTTAATATTTAGGTTTATAATATTGGGTTTAAGGATAACAATATTAATTTGTGAAAAAATCTTTCGGTAAAAATCACATATGAAAAATATCGTCAATGTGTTTTGAACCAACTATTGTAGTTCATCATCAGGACTGGATGAGAGCATAGATAAAGACTTACGATTTAAATAGATGCAGAGAGGATCAAACTAGTCGTTATAGTATAATGGCTAGTTTGACTAAATTAATTAAGAACCTACCTAACAAGAAATTTAAATTATTTTTATTTATTAATAGAGTAAAAATCATGGTTATTATTAAATTTAAGTTGATCTTTTATCTTATTTTATTTTTTATTTTTCTATTTAAAAAATAAATAAATAACTTAATTATTTAATTATTTAAAAAATTTAATCTCTTGGATTATTGATCCCTTGGGTTTATAATACCAAGGGTTTATGATCCCAAGGGTTTATAATATTAATCCCTTGGGTTGATTAATCGTTGGTTTTTATAAAACCTAACGTTAAACTTAATATTAACATTAAAACCATAATGCAAAAAGCATTGTGGCAACAAGTGTGATAATAATTATCGCAATGATACAATACATTGCAATTTATTCAATGTCACAATGTGATATTCAATAAATTAGGGTTTAATATTCTAGTTTATAATATTGGGTTTAGGGTTTAGGGTTTATACTCTTAAGATTTATAATATTGGGTTTAGGGTTTATGGTTTATAATAGTAGGGTTTATAATATTAATCCTAGGGTTTTTGATCCCTTGGGTTTATAATATTAATTTCCTAGGGTTTATAATTCCTTGGGTTCATAATATAAATCTTACAGTTAATAACATTCCCTTGGATTTATAATATTAATCCAATGAGTTTTATTAATCATTTGAATCTATAATATTATTATTCCTTGGGTTTATTAATCCATCGTGTTTATAATATTAATCTTGAGAGTTTTTAAGATTAATCCTGTGAATTTATAATATTAATCCCTTGTTTTTATAATATTAATCCCATATATATATATATATATATATATATATATATATATATATATATATATATATATATATATATATATATAACATTAAACAACCTATTTTAAAATGTAGCTAGATTGATGACAAATCTATTGAATTTTTTGAGAAATACAATTAATAACTTATTGGAATCTATTGAAGTTATTGAAAGTTATAAGACAAAATACTAAAAATACTCATATAATTTGAAAACTATATAAATTTATTTAGATTTACTGAAAATATGTATGTCACAATGATATGGAGTTCAATCATTTCTCATCTTTCTTCCCAAATATAAACATTATATAAATGCAATATAAACCATATATATATATATATATATATATATATATATATATATATATATATATACCCAACATTATAAACTGAATATTATAAATCTTAATACATATTTTTAATAGTAATGACTATCAAGAGTTGAGACATCCCATATTGATCACGGATGGAGAAAAACTCTCTCGAGTCACCTACTCGTTGAGCCTAATCAATACAGGTTAAGCATGTCATTTCAAGGAATTGAATCTGGATAGTGAGGGAGTTAACAACCCATCTCAACCATTCAATCTATCCTTACTTGAATATATATATATATATATATATATATCCCAAGGCTTATAATTCCTTGGGCTTATAATATTAATCCCTTGGGTTCAATATTAATCTATTAGGTTTATAATATTAATCCCTTGGGTTTATAATATCTATAACTTGGTTTGATTAATCACTTGAATTTATAAAACCTAAAACTTCATATTAACATTAAAACCCTAATATTAAAATTAATATTAACATTCAAACCACAATGCAACAATTAGTGTGACAATCATTATCACAATGATACATCATAAATTAGGGTTTAATATTTCAATTTATAATATTAGGCTTGAGGTTTATTCTTGTTTATAATATTGAGTTTAGGGCTTATAATCATAGGCTTTATAATATTAATCTTATGGTTTTTAATCCTTTAGGTTTATAATATTAATCCTATGGTTTATAATCCCTTGGATTTATAATATAAACCCATCGAGTTTATTAATTCCTTGATTTTATAATATTATTAGTCCCCTAAGTTTATAATATTAATCCCAAGGGTTTATAATATTAACCTCTTGGATTTATAATATTAATAATCTCTTGGGTTCATAATATTAATAATCCTCAATATAATTAGCGTTTACGTTTATTAATACCTTGGCTTTATAATATTAATCCCAATGGTTTATAGTAAAATTTCCTTGAAATTATAATATTACTAATCTCTTAGGTTATATATATATATATATTAAATAACATATCAAAAAAGCAATTATTTTGATGACAAATCTATTGAATTTATTGAGAAATATAATGAATGATTTATTGAAATATATTTAAATTATTGAAAATTATAACACACAATTCTACAGAAATATTCATATAATTTAAAAACTCTCGAAATGTATTTAAATTTATTGGAAACATATATGCTATAATGATATGGATTTAAATTGTTGCTCCTCTTTGTTCCTAAATATAAACCTTACATAAATTATATATACCCCCTTTATCATTTAACCAAACCAATGTTATAACTAAATAGTATAAACCCTAATATTTATTACAATGTAATAAATAATTATAGAGTTAATTCATTGTAATAATATATATATATATATATATATATATATATATATATATATATATATATATATATATTAAACAAAGTTGGTTAGTGTGATATCTATTCCAAAAAGAAGAGGAGAAAGATCCCATTACAAGGAGGGTTTAAAGAGAAGCAAGCTTAAGGAGATAAGAGCGAGAGCGCAATCCTGGTCACCTAAAGCCTTGTTTCCAAAAAATTTGCAGTTTCCTACTACGGTTTTAGCATATTTCCTTACAAAATGAAAAAGCATAGAGACACATTTACATAACATAATGGAAAAGGGTTATTATATGCCGACTGAATATATTTCTTTGTATTATGAGGTCTGCTAGATATTGATCAGAGCATTTCTTGTTGTGTTGTGCCCTTGCTGTGACCTTGTTATGCCCTTGTTGTTCCTTTGCTTTGCCCTTGTTGTGCCCTTTTTGTTCCTTTTTGTGCCCTTGTTGTGCCCTTGCTGTGCCCCTGATGTGCCCTTGTTGTGCCCTTGCTGTGCCTCTGATGTGCCCTTGTTGTGCCCTTGTTGATCCATTTGTTTAATGCCTTGATGATTAGAGAAATTGTAGGTAGCAATTATTTCTTCCTTCTGTATGGCTAGGTGAAGGATTGTGCTGTGACTACTTAGTTGCACTGTTGATTGGATGATCTCACACCTCTTGAGGAGAACAACTCTAAATTCAAGAGAATCAAGGATGACAATGGGGGAGGCTTTGGAAAGAGATCGACAGGGCTACGTAGAGGGACAACTTAGCTGAGAGAGATGCTGCTAAGTGTCGCTATGCTATGTTGAGTGCCAGGAGTTATTTGAGTCCACATGAGTGTGAAGTGCTGAAGAGGAATATCTGGATTGATATGAAGTTCTATGATCTGATAATTGGAGAGGAACTAATGAGACACAGAGAGCGTCACAGGCCAAAATAGTTAGTGTAGATGAGAGATGACTAGAAGATGAAAAGAGAGGAGGGGATCGAAGAGGGGGAGAGATTCCAGGCAGCAAGGCATGAGGGGGAAGAAAAGAATGAGGGGCAGGGACGATGATCTGGAATAGAGGAATCACAGAGCTTGATGATCACATGAAAACGAGGCGAGGGGACATGAAGGCAAAGACCAAGTCTAAGGAATCTCTGGATGCGAGTGTGATCAAGGATTTTCGGTGGATTGAGTCAGCGGGGGTCGTAATGGTTATTATTTAAAGACAGGGGGACCGTCAATTGGAGAGTCACGGGAGGAGGAGAGATAAGATATGAATCCAAGAATGATCAGTTTAGATCTTGTTGGTGCAAGAAAATATTCAGTTTCTAGTCTTGTTAAGGGTATCGCTGATTTTGAGAGAGATTCCTTCTTGCATGCTTAATTTATGATAGATTTTCTTAATCATGGGATTGGTATTTTGACAAGATCACTGTCGATACTAGCATGTCCCATTGTTCTGTCAACTGCCTTGCTTGCCTGATTGTCTTCACTTCTATTATTATTCCTTAAGATGTGATAATAGGTAATTTTCCCAATCTTCTTTGCATATTGATTTATTCTTTCTAGAATATGGTGCAGGGCTGAGTTTTTAAAATATTTCCATTGACCATTTCCTGTATAATGATCGATGAGTCTCCAAATATTATTGGGTGCATTATCCTTCTTTCTTTTAATATTTTGACCCCAAGGATAAGCCCATAAGCTTCTGCTCAGTTATTAGATATAATGCCTAATCCCCAATCATACGATATGGTGTTTCTCTTATCTCTGGTGAGTATAATTCCTTTGACCCATGCTTTTCCAAGAATTTTTTTCGAAGCCCCATTGAAGAAGAGGCCTTATTTTCTTCTGTAGGCCTTATTTTCCAATTAGGTTTTCCCTTTCTGGGCATGGGCATTTTTGTAAAATTGGGCCTATTACTTATAAACCTTGCCCACTCTCTTTCTTCTACTTGAAGTTGCACCCAATCAATTCCTTTTATTCCTTTAGCAGAATATAATTGAGATAATTTCCCCCATGTTTTGGATATTACCCTTTCCACTGTTGGCTTTTTATTCTTGAAAATCTTGTTGTTTTAGGCTAACCAGATCTTCCAGCATAAAAACGAGGGAATTCTAGTCCAATACCTTTCCACAGTGATTTTATTCTTGAGAGAGTAAGGATAATTATTTTTCCAGTTAGTCAGAAACTCATTGAGTGGGATGGTGTAATTTATATTTTATTCTAATGGAGAGACCACACCCTTCCAACATTTTTTGGTGAAATTACATTTTATGAACAAGTGCTTAATTTTTTCCTCCTCCTGTAGACATAATGGACACTGAGAGGGCCCATAAATTCCTCTTTTTTTTAATTTCTCTGCAGTGAGGATTTTTCTATTTAGAAGGGTCTAGATGAATATTTTAATTTTAGGTAAGCTTTCAACTTTTCAAGAAAGTTTCCAGAGGTGCCAATCTTGTTGCCCTTTTTTTTCTTGAAGAACTTCATATCCTCGTTTGACGGTATATTCCCCTCCTGTAGGAGTCCAAATGTGTGCATCATGTTTCCTTCGCTCCAGTGGGGCTGTGCCTTTTAGTAGGGAAGTTAGAATATCCCATTGATTTTTTAATTCCTGTGGTAGATTAGAGGTTTTCCATTATTTCCATATTCCATGGGAGTCCCACTATGATATTTTTCCCAAGTTGGAGAGGCCCTTTGAAGTCATCCAGTTCTTTAGTCTTAATATTTCTTGGTTGTTACATAATGGCTCACTTCCCATTATGTTGTACATCCACAAATTAATGTTTTTTCCATTGCCCTACATTCTTGAAATGTTGTTTTTGATCAGCGGTAGCACCTTGACAATGAGCTTCCAGATTTGAGTACAAGGTCTAAGAGGTGCATTCCTTTCCAAGATGGAGATCCTTGGAGTACTTAAGTATTTTGACTCTAAAGCATGCTTCCACCAACTTCTTTCCCCAGTAATGAATCTCCAAGCAATATTAGATCCAAGTGCCATATTCATCAAACCAGGTATTCTGACGAGAGACCTCCATTCTTATATTGTGTTGTTACTTGACTCTGTTTGATTAAAATGAATTTCTTGGTTTCTGTTTTGCCTCCTTGCCATATAAATCCTCTGATATAGTTTCTATTTTCTTATGCACGCTTGCAGGGACAGAGGTCATGGCAAACTGATAGAGAGGAAGGGAAGAGAGAACTAATTTAATGAGGATGACTCTGCTCGCTTGATTCAACTAAATCATTCCCCAAGAATGGATCTTCTTTTTCATCTTCTCAGTGTATTTTTTCCAAATCTCTTTCTTAGTAATTGGCAGCCCAAGATATTGGAAATGGTTTCAGTTGGGTTGGAAAGGCATTTCTAATATTTGATATATTCTTTGAAGTGTCCGGTGAGGAGTGTTCCAACCAAAGATGCAACTTTTTTCATTGTTCACTACTCCTCCAGAGACATCCATAAAAAAATTTATGATTGTTTTGAATCTTCTTGAAACTACACAAGATGCTCCTCCCATAGGAAGGATGTCATCCGTAAATAGCAAGTGATTTATACTTTTAACCCCTTTGCTTATTGACAGACCAGTCAAGGTGTGGTGTCTTCTACAGTGCTCCAACTTTTTGCTCAGAGAATCAACCATCAAGATATAAAGGAAAGGGGACAAGGGGAAACCTTGTCTTAGTCCCCTAGAACTCTGGAAAAATTTGCATGGTCTTCCATTAACTAGAGAAGCGATCCAAGGGTCATTAGTGCAGACTTTTATGATGTCAATGAACTCAGCTGAAAAGCCCAATTTTTGTAAGACTGCTGATGCAAAGGACAAATTTACTCTATCAAATGCATTTTCCATATCCATTTTCAAAATGAATCCCTGTTCTTTGCGTGCAATGCTAGAGTGTAAAGCCTCTTGTACTAGAATTATGTTATCTACTATATGTCTGCAAGGAATGAAGCCACCTTGTTTATCTGTGATTAGGGAGTGGAGAAGGGGTTTAATGCGACTTGCTAGGATTTTTGCTATTGTTTTGTAAGAGGCGTTACAAAGGGATATTGGTCGAAATCTGCTTAGAGAGGAGGGGCGGACATCTTTTGGAATATCTTTTGGAATAAGGGCTAGGTAGGCAGATTTTGTGAATCCTCCCATCTTTTTTTTTTTAAAATATATGATCATCTTTAGCAAGTCTTTTTTTATCAATTGCCAATAGGAGCGATAGAATGAGATGGAGAATCCATCAGGTCCTGGAGCTTTATCCGGATGGAGACTCCAAATGGATTCGATTACCTTTGCTTCTGTGAATTCTTTGGTTATCTCATTATTATTTTCCTCATTTATTGTATGAGGGATGTGTTTTAAGAATTATTCTGCCTCTACTTGCCCATTTTCTGTTGTTAGCAGATTTGTAGTGATTGTGCACCTCTTTCTTTATATCTTCATGTCCTCTAATCTCATCGCCTCCCTCTCCTATGATTTTTTCAATGCTATTTTTTTATCAATATGGTTTTTGCTTAATTGTGGAATAATGTTGTGTTCTTATCCCCAGCTTGGATCCACAATTGTCTGGACTTTAACCTCCAAACCTCTTCTTCCTTCCTATTATTTCTATATATCTCCCAATGCAGATTTTTCTCCCTTATCTGATTTTGTTTTATGTCCTCCATATTTTCCAATTTCTATTGAGTTTTTGCTAATTCTTTTTGTAGCTCCTCCTTTTCCTTTTGTGGTTCCGTGTAACTTATTTTTTCCCATTTCTTAAGGATTGTTTTAACACTCTTCAATTTATTTTCCCATATGAAGTTGGGTGAGCCATTTATTTTCTGCTTCCAAGATTTTATGATTAACTGCTTTGCCTCTTCATTGTTGTTCCATAATTGGTTATACCTGAATGGGAGAGGCCCAAAGTTTTTAGAGGAGCCCAAAACTAAAGCCATCGGTTTATGATCTGAGGTTGTCGATAGAATGATATTGGAGGCTACCAAACTGTAGTTAGATAGTATGATGTCCTTAATTAAAATTCTGTCCAACCTTTCCTTTATATTATCCTTGCCTACCCTGTTATTTTCCCGAGTGTACTTTCCATTTCTGGGAGGGATGTTGAGTAGATTACATCTCTTAATGAGCTCTTCAAGAGTGTCACGAGAGGGACCTGAATGGAAGTAACCCCCTCTTTTTTCATTAGCATTTAGGACCAAATTTAGATCTCCTCCAAGAATGAGATTTTCTTCTTTTTCAAGCAACATATTTTCTTTCAGCGTTTTCGAGCATATTTCCTTATCTTTATAATGGTTTTGGGCGTAGAAATTATAAAGGTTGATTTGGATTTCCTTAATTTTAATATTTAACTCGGTCTTTATCCATTGTGAATCTATTATCTGGTTCTGTAATTGCCACTTATCTTTATGCCAGATTATACTGATTCCTCCCGATGCCCCAATGGCAAACAAGGTTGTTCCTTCATAGTTTTTCATTTTTTGAATGATGTTTTCCATTTCTTTGCTGTTTTTTTTGGTCTCATGGATCATTAGGATATATGGTTCTTCCCCTATTATAAGATCCATTAGTATGTTTAATTTGGAGGGATGTCCTAAACCTCTGCAGTTCCAAGAGACCAATATCATTATTTATTTTGGTTTTTTACCAAGGGACCTTTCCCTCAATGGTTCTGTTGGCCTTTCTCTTTGCTTCTAGTTCCCTTTTTGAGGTAGATTTCCATGGGTTGTTGAGTGCCTAATGTAAGCTCTTTTACTGCTACTTCGTCTCTTAGTTCATTGTTTGATTTTCATCCTTGTTTCTTGGTGTTATCAGCTGATGTCAATGATTCTTTTGACTAATTTATGGCGAGGATCCTTCCAAGGAAGGGGGGAGGACTAGGAGGGAATGGAGGGGCAACCAAAAGAGGAGGGCCAGAGAATGCGAAGCCAAGGGGGAGGGGGGACAAGGAGGAGAAGAGCAACCACTGAGGGCCATAGGAGAGGAGAAGAGGGGAGCATGGGGGGGTGGAGGAGGGTCAGAGTGGATGTCTAGATGATCAAGGGGATTAAAGACAAAGAGAGAAGTAGATTCATGGAGGAGGGAGGAGTAAGGGGGGGGGAGGGTGGGGGGGATATTTGAGGGAGGAGATGAGGGTGTTGTAGTGGAAGGGATAGGGACATGTGAGGTTTTATTTGTTGTCTTTTTTTTTTTAACTTTCTCCCATTTTTGTTCTTGTGCTTCTTAAATTTTCTTTTCTTGTTCTTCTTTCTTACTACATCAATTTTCGAAATTCTCGTATTCATGACATACCTTTCACTTGAAGGGTATTTTCTCATAGTCCATTTTTTAAATGTGTCTCCAGCTATCTACTTTGAGCTTGATAGCCTCTGGGAGTACTTCTCCTAAGTCCACTTCAACGCAAATCCTCGCATAGGCCTGCATGTTGTCTTTTGGCTCGCTCTTGTCAATATATTTTCTGATTGAGTTTCCAATAGTTTTGATAGATTCATCTCCCCAAAAATGCAAGGGGAGATGTGGTAGACATACCCAGACCGAGACCATGTTCGAGACGTCCAGCTCGGGATCAAAGTCTGGGGTCCATCTGTTCAGGTAGAGTCTTCTTATATCCATAAAATAAGGTCTGCTTCAAAAGATAAGGTCTTTGTCTTCCTTTGTTTTGAAGCTAAAGGTGAAGTATCCCCTTCCGTAGAATATGATGGCTATTTTCCCTTGTGTCACTTGAGATCAATTTCTCTTTACCCACTTTTGAACTATTTTTGGTGATGGCCACAGTCCTGTGAACTGTCCAATGAGACCTTTTTCTGATAATGAGAGGGCAGCTATGTGAGAGTGCGTTGGAGGCAGGGTGATCTCTGGGATTATATCAAATTTCTTCACAAATTTTGAAACAACAGGGCGTGATTGGGGAGGTCCCATTGAGGAGACCAGAGAGGCAAACAAGATTTCTGAAACATCATGAGGAGGCTACTTATCATTTTGATGTTGTTTATCAATATGAGGAGCATTAGGAAGCGGTTCACCACCCGGATCAGACTCCAGGGAGGCCATGGTGGCGGAGGGCTGAGGCAGAGGTTCGAACTAGTCTCCAGCAACCTAGGTCAGGCAGCACGCGCTAATAAAAATTGAAGCAAAATTAAAAATCTATAATAATTATTGAGTATAAGATAATAGTAAGAAATAAATAGATATTATTAATAATAACTAAATGCTATTAATAGATTATATGTTAATTATATTATAGTTTGAAATATAACTCTTAATATATTAATATAATATTATATTAATGTATAATATAATATTAATATAATAACCATAAATATATAAATATAAAATAATATAGTTTTTATTATTTATATATTTATTAATAAAATAGTTAGTCTTTAAGAAAATACATGTAATAATTTTTAATGTGGTTGATATATGCTTATAATGTGGCTGTAGATATGCTTCATATACGCCTATATCAACCACATTGGTAAATGTGATTGTGTTAATTATTTATTAACAATTATATGTAGATAAAGATAATTATTTAATTATTTATTAACACTTATATATAATAATGTTAGTAAACTTTTCATATAGTGCATCATGGTTATATTAATTATTTGTTAATGGTTATATATAATAATGTATTAATAAACTTTTCATATGATGTGATAAATGAGCAGAGTTTAATATATCTCGAGTTTAGTCACTTGACACCCATTAGTGTATCAAGTTCTACTAATAGGTGCACTGTGAACTATATACTTTATAGTTGGGCATTGTGAAGCGCATCTTGCAACCCTAAATTCATACTATGCTAAAGAGATACCGTAAATGTAGCATAATTATATGTAAATTTACATGTGTGATTTGAACTATTACATTTGGTAGAGGTGGTGTTAACAGTGACTCTAAAGCATGTAAAAAGGATATGTTACAAAATTTTGGAAACCAAGACACTACTGAGGGGGGGGTGAATCAATAGTGTAGGAATTCTACCAAATTTAAAATTTCTTTTACTTTGTGCACATCATTAAATACTTCAACAATAACTTAAATCACCATAATAAAGATTCATGTCAAAAATTACAAAGGAACATACACAAACAATTAACATTCATAAATTCTCTTCAATTCATTCATAAAGCAAGCTACAATTTGTTGTTACAAATTCTTTGGCTACAACCAACAGGAAGCTACAACTCCCTGATTTATCATCTACAAAAGATGGAGATACAGCCCCAGTTATTCTCTAGTACCCTATAGAAGGAGGACCAAACCCTAATCAACAAGCTACAACTTTCTTTAGACACTCATTGTTCCATATTTCATCCATTTTCATACTAGGATCAATGACTGCTTTCTCTGTTTTCAAAAATAATTAAATCTCAATCACCACTCAAAAATCAATTTCACCATACCAACACCTCATTGCACCAGAAGCTCTGTCTCAAAAAACAATTGCACACATTATGCTTTATCAAACCTGCTTATAAAGAATTTGGCTTGATATTTTTGGCTTCTCTTTATTTTCTTTCATTGTTGCATGCTTGCTTATTTTTTCTTTTGTTTTGTTCATCTCAGTCTTCTGGACATTTTCTCCAAGTTATATGACCTCAACAACCATTATCTGCAAGTTAAACAGATTTTTTCTACATATTTGAGCAATTCCGACTTTTTTATAGGTTTTAGTAGGGCTTCACTATTTTTGTCTGCGGTTAATTTGGCTTAACTACCAAATTTATCTGCCAAAATTGAATGTTCTGCCTTTTTTCATTTAAACACCTTTTCTCAACTCCTTTACCTATTTTATGCTTGATAAGCATGGGTCTTTGTGATCACTAGTTTAGGCCCTAGGCATTAAGCCCTTTCAAGTCCTGTTGGGAGCCTTTTTCTTTTGTTAACGGCCCCACATCGTTGGCCATGCTTCTACGCGAAGTGACCAAAGAGATGGCACTTAGCCACTCCAAGAGCCTTCACAACTCTTTATAACTTCCACACCCCTGGTCCTTACCTATGGAATAGGCCCCTGCGTGGGTGCTTAGCTTGTAGCCCTTGCTATCCCAACACTTTGTTTTTGTGCACCATAATTCACCCATCGAGGTCATGCTGCCTGGTTGACGTGTTTATGGTGACCTCCTGATGTTCATTTCATTAGTTGCCTCTTTGTGTTGTCTATTGATGTGTCCCAGCACCCAAAAACTGACAATACCTCTTGCATACCATTTTAAATGTTTTGGGCTCATCTCGTAGGGACGATGTCACTCTGGTGACACATGTCACCCAAAAAAAGGCCACTTGGGTGCCTAAAAATTTTGAATCCACCTGCCACATGTCCATGTTGATGCCCAAGCCAATCATATGTTGTTGTAAACAACCTTTCCCCTCACATCTACCCACTTTCACTAGCTTACCAAGGGTAAACATGAGATGAGGGGATGTTATGACAAGACTCAACCTCCTAGGTGACCTTAAGGAAATGGAGTCGACAAAACAAACCTTACTGACTTCCCTCAAGTGCCTTAGGACCCTCCAGGAGTAACCCAACCCCTCTAGGTGTCCATCCCCTGAGCCAACTTAACCTTTCTCTGAGATAGAGCCCCAGTCGCTCCCTTGCCAAGCCTTCCATGCGACTCGAAACCCATAGTCGCTCCCATATGCCTACATCAGTGCGACTGTGGCCTTTTCTACTCAGTCTTGTGCTAATGACAGCAAAATTTAAGGCTATTTTTCAGGGCAAGGGCTAAGCCTCTGCCCAGAAATCCATATAACTTGTAGAACTCATAAAGTACATGACTACAATGATTATAAACTAAAACTGAAACTAGGACTAGACTTGACCATCCCCAACCGAGATTGACATTTCATCAAACACATGGTATATAGAAAACCTACAGGCCATGAATGCAAGCATGAGCACAAGGGACTAAAAACTCATATGAGACTTAACAAGAAGGATCACCACCCTCTCCCAACAGTTGTCTTGACATCAATTAGGTCTTACATCCATTATTCTTTCAGTTACAAATAAAAACATGAAAATAACCATGACTAAAATGGGTCATTTATCAATTATTATAACCAACATATAAATATATAAATAACCATAAGATAACAACCATTAACACCACATAATAAAAAGTACATTTACCAATTAAAATCAAAATAACTTAGCTTTAGGCAAGAGCCAACCAGGTTCAGGATTTCCACATACCACCCGACCATAGACATTGTTGAACCAAATATTTCTTTCAGCCAATCACCCCCATGCCATATTCCAAGCATGAATGTGGGATTTCATGGAATAAACCAATCCAAAACAATCAAGGGAATCCAAAGGTTAAACCACCTCCACCCTCACCATACCATGATCTCACCTGAACCAAACTCAAGATAAAAAAAACCAAACCGAGCTTGGAATGTCTCTGGATTCCTTCACCATCCTTGAGGAATTTTCCTGTCTCTACCCTCGGGATTTACCGTGTATCCCACTATTACTGGTCAAGGGATTCCTAGGCCTTTGGGAATTTTCCTGAGACCACCTCCACCTCGAATTCTAAAACCTTCTAACAATTCCAAAGCTCTAAACCGAGAACAAAATCATCACACCATGGCTATCTAGAAATGGAAAGGCAAAGCTAAAAACCATTGTCAAAACCCGACAAAACCATGTCACTGGTAGAAAAGAACCAGCTACCAACATGCACATACCATGCATGTCAAAGCCATCTAGGAAATCATACATGCAATCGGTTACCTGTAAGTATTCATGTTGAAGCTTACTTGTTCCAACATTTTCTTTTTTGATCTTTTCTTTATTTTCCTTTCCTTGCCCTTCCTTTAATTTCTTTTCGTTCTTTTGCTTGCTTGATATATTTTTCCTCTTGGTACTCTTTTCCTCTCTAAGACTAATTTTGAGAATGAACTGACAAAAGGCTAACCAACAAAATCTTTCCAATTGATGCTCTGAGGTCTTTTTATTGATGAGGCCTCTAATTTCTTCAATTTTCCATTATTTTTCTTCATTTTCCTCCTCACTTGCAACTTCTGACCTTTCACCTTCCTTTTCTCCTAATTTCCTTTATTTTCATAAATAAATGTGCCAAAAATAAAATTTTCCTTTTCAAAGCCTTAACCATTGCCTTTTCCAATTTCCCCTTAGCCATAAACACATCAAGTGATTCCCACTAGGATATCTTGCCCAACATTCAACTTGGAATACGTGTCCCTTCACCGTGGTCTTATTTTTTACTTTATTAACTTTTATTACATGCACTTTTAGCCTGGGTCTATCACAACTGCCACCTGTCATGTTGCCAGAGAGGAGAGAGAAGGTCCTCTAAGGATTGTTTTGCGACCATTTTCCTTTATAATTTTTTTTATCAAAAAATGTCGTGTTCAAGCCTTTTGTCCTCGACACCACTCATGAGCATATTGTGGTTTTGGGAGGAGTGTCCCAAGAGTAGCTCTCTGTCATTGATATACGTGATTAACTGTACGGGAAACCACTTCCCGTGACCACAAATCCCATCTAAAGGGTTGTCTCCAGTTCCATCAAGAAGTTTCCACGTACCCCAACCCTTTCCTCCCAACACTTAGCCATGTGCACCCTACACAAACTTCCACTAGGGTAAGCCCATGGGGTGGGATCCACCTATTGTCCAACCCGTTATTTCCACGTCTTCCAAGAGCTCTCTCTTAGATGCTTTGTCTATCTTAGCGCCAATTTTTGCACTTGTGCCAACTTTAGTTGCGCACCAAAGACTCTAGCCACCCTTAACTTTTCTATGAAGGCCTTGGCATCACCAAAATTTGACCGGATCTATATTTTGATCTAGGAGGCCTTTTCAAGACTTCCATATATCATTGGAAATATATTTCAAATCTCTATCTATCTGGGTTTCTTACACCTGCATCTGAGATAGTCTAATGCTCCAAAACTGGCTCTAAAGCCACTGCATTGATTCTGATATTTTTCCCTTCTTGTGTGCCTAGAACATGGTCCTTGAGGCATTTCTTTGACACATGTGCCTTCTTCTGACACATGTTTCCATCAATGAAAACTTATTTCCAACACAAAATTGTTATATGTTTTTATATTAATATAGTTTATCATAATTTATTGTGTTTAATGTGATTTGATATGCAATTTAAATTTAAATTTGTAAATTATTTCTTTATGTGGTGTAATATTTCGTATGTAAATAAAAAAAATGAAACTAAGGTCATGGGACACATGATTCCAAGCTGAATGTTGGGAAAAACATAGTGATGAAGATCACTTGTGATTAATTAATGGCTATGGAAATTGGAAAAGGAAAAGTGGCGATAATTGACATTTTATTTATGAAATAAAGGAAAATAGGAGAAAAGGGAGATGAAAGGTCACAAATTTGCATGAGGATGAAATTGAAGGAAAATAAAGAAAATAGAGGCCTTAATGATAAAAATTCTTATGAGGATCAGTTCACAACCTTTTGTCAATTTTAGCTTGGAGCTCTCATCTATTCTCTCATTCTCTCATACTCTTACACACTTGAGAAATCTTGGAGCGTTCTTGGAGCATGCTTGGAGTACTCTAGTATTCACTTGGATAGGAGAAAGAAGACAAGGGGAAACCGGACCTTGCAAGGGGATAGGTGGATTAGCAAATACAACTGGATTTATTTGTCGGTAGCAAGTTGCATGCGTGATTTCCTTATTGACTTATGGATGCATGGTAGATGCATGTGGTTTTTTGGTTATTTGTTATCATTGACATGGATATTTTCCTGAATTGAGGGTGGTTTTAGCCTTACTTTTCCATTTCCTGGATAGCCTTGGTGTTTTGGGGTTTTCAACTTGATTTTTTTTGGTTGGTGCTCATGATTCCTTATGATTATGGGTTGGAACAAACGCTTTGGAAACCCCTGAATAGTTGGGGTTGAGTTTCTAGTCGAGGAGCCTATGTTGGGGAAAACACTCTATAGCACTTAGTGGGTTGAGTTACTAGTCCCTGGAGCCATGTTGGACAAATTCTTGGGAGAAATGGAAGGATGTGGGTTAATTTACTAGTTCCTGGAGCCCTGGACAACTTGGGTAGAAACCTATCTGGTTAGTGTTAGTGATGTACGATTGTGAGGTGGAATCACTGATTGAGGGTTGAGGTGGTTTGGCCTATGGAAGCCCTGGTTGGCTTTGTTTGGTGTATTCTATGAGATGTCACATTCATTCTTGGAATATGGTGTTGGGGTGATTGGCTGAAAGAGAGATTTGATTCAACCAAATATATGGTCGGGTGGTACATGGAAGTCCCTGAATTGGTTGGTAATTTCATATATTAATAAGAGTTATTCTTCTATTATGATTCATGTATATATGTTGGAAATATGTCGATGATATTATGGCTAGGTTTCCATGGTATATATGTTCGCTATTTTATGGTTATAGGTTATTCATATGATGTGTATCTTTTATGGATCTTGTCATGGAGTGTTTACCTATTGATCAGTTGATGATTGTATGCACTAATAAGTGTTGTTGCAACTATGTGGAGAGGGCATAGGGCATACTAGGTGATTCTTAGTTGAATACCAGACTTTATGATCAAATATGCATTCATGACCTGTAGCTTACATGTTTGTCACATGTTTGAAATAATATTTGTTATGTTTTAGGCAGTCTAGGTCAACTTTTGCCTTCAATTTTGTATGTTTATCAATGTTTTCATGTCATTAATGATTCTAAGAAGTTTCGGGAAGTTGTGAGAAATGGTCTGGAGGCTGACCTGGAAATGTGGCTAAGATCTCATGAATGCACCCTCTAAACTAGACAATTTGGGTCACAACCACTCAGGAAATGCTGTGCATGCGGTTGGAGGCCCTCAACTGCACCTAGGCCTTGGCATGCATGTGGTTGGGAGCCTAGGGCAGTGAAAAGGAGCCCCAACTCAAGGTTTGGTCACCTAGGGAGATTCTTTGGCTCCTGAGTGTCCTATAGCCTTGAGGATGTTATCAGTTTTCAGTTTTTGGTCAGCTAGTATGCCCCACTTCCTTAACTGGAGATAGGAGGTTAAATCATGTCATACTAGCTCTTCCTCTCATGTTTACCATGGTAGGTCAGTGCAATTGGGTAAAAATGGGAGGGGTGGTTACAAATTGGTATCAGAGCTTATGAGTTAAAGCACTTGGACTTGATGGGAAGAATGTTTTATCATGCATGCATGCCAGTTGTCTATGTGTTCGTTATGCATGCATTGTGATGGTCATTGTTGTAGTAGTGTCATTGTGTAGAGGTTGATGATGTTTATGTTGAGATGATTTATATGTTGATTTCATTATATATACATGTGATGTGATAATCTAGATTTATTTTTCAGACAAGATAGCCTCCCCTGAACTTCACTTAGGTATGTTGATTATGTTTAGATTTGGTTTATCTGACATGGTATGTTTGAAGAAAGTAGAAGATAAAGATGACAAGAAAAATGGCGGACTACATGGTGATGAGTGCTCCCATGACATAGAAGATACATTGAGAATTTTGAAAGAAGAGATCAGAAGTTGTAAGGTGGATAATGACATGATCATTCAGTCACAGGAAATACTTGCAAGGGCAAGGGAAAATCAATCAAAGGTTAATGTTGTTAGAAAATCATAAAGCTAGAAATATTTTCTTATGTTAATAATTACTTATGAAGTATTTGTGTTCTTATTAAATTTCTTATGTTCTTATTTTATCTTTGTTTCATAAATAAATTATCAAAAGCAAAACACAGAGATCAAGACCCCAGATGTAGGCACTCTGCCAAGGCTAAAACCCCTCTATAGGGGAAAGCCCAATCAAACTTTCCACTAACAAATTCAATTTGAGATATACCAAGACCCTACACCAAAATACCTTCCTCCTCTACCAAGTCAACCTTCCAATATGATTCAACAAATTTTAGTAGTCTCTTCTTGTCCAACAACTTCAACCCAACAACATCCTAAATTTTCGGCACCCAAGAAATCCAGAATTTCGACCCAACTATATTACTGCAACTTCAAACCTTCCAACAGTTCAACAGCTTCACATATGAGAGAGAGACAGAGATAATTTTGACTTCTTGCGCTTGATTACACCCTCCTTCTCCCTTGTTGTCCCTTTCTAGCTCCTTCCTTGAATTTCGCACTTTTTACTGACCCAAACAACTACAGATCGAACTTGGTGAGTGAGTGCTCAAAGTGAGGTCGAATGCCTTTATATAGGAGTTTCTACCCCTCAATTAGGTCAAATTGTCCATTTTGAGGCCAATTTGGTGGAGGAGGCCTAGAAGAATTAATTAACATCAAAATAAATTTTTTTCTTGATTGACTATGCCCAAGAAAGGTCTATTACATATTGAAAAATACATGGACACTTGATATAAACCATAGAATCCTTCAATGGAGGCTTTGACCTAAAAAAAATTGACCCAAGCATGAAACCCATGCTTTAACAAGTCAATTTATTTAATAATAAAATTTATTTTTCTTTCTTTTGACAAATACATTACATCATGAATCAAATAAAATTATGAAGACAAACACTAGTTACATCCTTCAAAACTCCCTCTTAACTAGGGAGGTATTCATAATTAAATATATACAAAGGTACATGGAAGATCTCAAAATGATATGATTTATGAAGACTCACAACACACACAATGCTACAGATTAGATACCTGACCAAGGTACTCTAATCAGGTGGGACTACGGTGGACTCAAGATTTAGCCACTATAGGTACCGTCAAGCTTTTAAGCTCTACCACCAACCCAGGTATCTAGGTGAATATCCAAGGTCATAGATCCATGACCAACGACACCCTAACTACTTTAGGGTTTAGACATCAACACATGGGCCAGCTAGGTGTCCTCCCAAGCATCTTGCCATAAGATGCTTCATCTCTCCTAATCAACTAAATCAAATATATCCACCAAACAAAGCATGCTTCAAATGTTCAATATTTTATGGAGAGATCCTGCACAATCACAACCCCAATGAGTAATAAACTTTCAAATGTATATATGCATGTAAAAAAAAACCTTCAAGGTCCTCAATCATTCTGATGTTGCTTATATCATCTTCAATCTTATCAGAAGTTTTATTTTTCCATTTCTTCAGCAACACCAACTACAATCTTAATACTTCTCAAGTCTTTTGTTTGCAACTTCATGAATCACTAACATTCATTTGTAGTAATTTTATTCATTTGGTTTCATTCTTACTTCAAGGTATTCACTATCATAATATTCCCTCCCTCTCAACTAAGGAGATACCACCTTTCTTTTATCCAGGCTCCCTCTCAACTTGGGGAGATCAACAACTTCACAACATCGGATAAACTTCATTCTTTCAAGGATTCATTTTTTTCTTATTTCATCAAGGTCATATTGATCATCACTATTCTTATAGTTTCCTTCATCATGCTCATCATTATCATCTTCAACTATGAACATCTTATGTACCTGCAAGAATTTAATATCAAGTACAACTAAATACAAATATATAGAAAGATGAAGTTAACTATATTAAATCCATATCATTATAATGGAAGCATCAAATTATTCAATCTTTAGACATCAAATACCTAAACCTAGTTAGGTTTATAATCAACAAGAGACACATTTTTTTAATAATAGACTTCAACTTCTTGCTAGGGTTTTGTCGTAAACCCTAGACTCCATATTCAAGACATAAAGCCTTATATATTAGCAATTCAATAAAAATCCAATCATAGTACAATATATCTAAGGTTTCAACAATAAAATTTTAGAATTACATGTCATACTCTACTAGGGTTTCTTGCAAACCCTATATTTTATCATCAAAACTAAATCATATCGAAAACAATATCATCATATCCAAGAATATCAATTTATACTAGGGTTTTTGTTACAAACCCTAGATTTCACAAACTAAAACATGAGTATCAACAATTAAGTTAGCATACTCGCATATATTTCACAACAATATCTACTAGGTAAACCCAAGATCCAAACATCAATATATCAAAGTTAGTAATGAAACAATTTTGACTAGACTAGAGATTCAATCATGCAAACGAATATATACCTAGGGTTTCATTCCTAAGATCTTACTATAGTTATTACAAGGGTCTTATTAAACCCTAATATACCAAACCCTAAATATGTAGGCTTTCATTATATGACCTAGACATTAACTGTAAACACTAGGGTTTTACCATAACAATACCAAAACCCTAAATTTCAAACGAATAGGAATTCATCATATGTTCTAGACAAACCCTAAGAAGACTAGGGTTTCATTATTAACATTAACATACACTTAACATTAAGAGGATAGGGTTTTATTGAGAACCCTAAAGGTTAGGGTTACACAAGAATGATTAAATTATAATATAATGAGGGACTAATGATTAATCACCCTAACAAGAATCTTTGTGATTCAAAACCATGGATATAATGATTTCAGTAATGTAATACAAATTTCAAAAGAGAATGAACATACCTTTTATATGAAGATAAAATTATAGTTTAAGACATACCTTGAATTGTTCTTTAACAAACCTTCTAGGAATTCAATTCTTGAAGGGATTCCTTTGAAAAATAAATTCTTCCATGCTTCATGTTTATCCTTTGAAGTTTCCTCCATAACCTTGGTGTATTTTTCAATCTTTCCTACCGAAGAAAATACAGAGAAAAATGTTATTAGCATATAATACAAACAAATCTTGATACGAGAGGGAAACCAATCATAAAAGAGGAAACAAGGAACAAGATACTTATCTTTTGGTAAAATGATGAAGGCTCCCTCTTAATCCAATATTTCTAAGGGATACCTACAACTTATAAAAATAATTCAAAGATGTTCTAACAAAACATGTTCGACCTACACATATTAGAAATAAAAACATGAAGGAAAACAATACAAGAATAAGAAGGATATGTAAGAGAGGACTTAGTAGTATAAGTCATTGACTTTGGATTCTTCAGTTTTGTTCTTCTTAAGTGGAGCTTCATCGGTAATATTTGATTGTTCCCTATCTCTCTTCTTATTCCTTGGATTCTTAGGACATTGATTTTCGTAATGACCCATCTTGTGACAGTTGTAGCATTCAACCTTGGATAGGTCAACTTTATTCCTTGGTCCTTTTAAATTTTTTAAGGTTCCCTTCTTTTTGTGATGAGAATAATATGTGTTAGAGGTGTTTTATTCTTCATCCTCCTTCTTGTTGTTCACTAATGATATTCAGTCTTCTTGTTGATTGCATGCATTCCACATTTGTTCGAATGTTGGAGTATCCTTCCAACTACTAATTCGTGATACAAAAGCACTCCAAGATTTTGGTAGTCCTAGAAGAGAATCAATTATGAGCTCCCTTTCAAGTACAACTTCATCTATTTCTTGAAGTTCATCTCTGATTCTAGATATCATTACAAAGAATGATGATATAATATTGTCTCTTGTCATCCTTAGGTTGGATATGTATGGAATTAGGTTGTCCTTTACTCCATATTCTATTAGATTCATGGCAAAGTTTTCAGTTTCTCTAAACTTTTCCTTCTCTGCTTCATCTATAGGCTTCTTAACTTTTCCTTGAACAAGGTCCAAAAATTTGTGCTTGGCGAGGATAACATATATCCTCTTTTTCAATGGAATGTAGTTGGAGGCTCCTTATAACTTGTTTTATCCCTTCATTGAGAAGTCATATTGTTGTCTTAAACTCCTTCTAACCTTTATTAAAACCCTTTTCTTATATCTATCTATCTTTTCTTCACCTTAGCTTTGATACCATGTTAGAAAATAAAAAAGGCATAAATATTTTCTTATGTTGATAATTACTTGTGATATATTTGTGTTCTTATTAAATTTCTTATGCTTTTCTTTTATCTTTGTTTCATCAAGCAATTATCAAAAGAAAAACACAAATATCAAGACACCAGATGTAGGCACTCTGCCAGGGATAAAACCCCTCTATAAGGGAAAACCCAATCAAACTCTTCCAATATCAAATTCAAGTTGAGATAGACCAATACCATAGACCAAAACACCTTTCTCCTCCACTAAGTTAACCTTCCAATATGATTCAACAAATTTCAATAGTCTCTTCTTGTCCAACAAATTTAACCCAACAACAACCCAAAATTTCGGCCCCCAACAAATCCAGAATTTCGACCCAGCTATATCACTACAACTTCGACCCTTCCAACATCTCAAAAACTTCACACGAGAGAGAGAGAGAGAGAGAGAGAGAGAGAGAGAGAGAGAGAGAGAGAGAGAGAGAATTTTAACTTATTGTGCTTGATAACGACCTCCTTCTCCTTTGCTAGTCCTTTCTAGCTCCTTCCTTGAATTTCACACTTGTTACTGCCCCCAAAAACTGCAGATCAAACTTGGTGAGTGAGTGCTCCAAATGAGCTCAAGTTGTTGCCTTTATATAGAAGTTTCATCCCCTTAGTTAGGCCGACTTTTCTAGTTTGAGGCCGACTTGGTGGAGGAGGCCTAGAAGACCTAATTTACATCAAAATAAATTTTTTTATTGATTAACAATGCCCAAGAAGGGTCTATTACATATTGAAAAATACAAGGACACTTGACATAAACCCTAGAAGCCTTCAATGGAGGCTTTGACCTAAAAACAATTGACCCAAGCATGAGACCCATGCTTTAATAAATCAATTTCTTTAATAATAAAATTTATTTTTCTTTCTTTTGACATATACATTACATCATGACTCAAATACAATTATGAATATCAACACTAGTTACATTCTTCAAAAAATGCAATCATCCTTCAGATTCTATCAGATTTACAGAGACAGTCACCGCTTAAGATCAGTCATGGACAGGATGAAAGGACCAATGTAGCATATGTCAGCAGGTCTCAATCAAGATACATGTTTGACAAGGATGACACAGCCATGGATGGTAGGTTCTTGGATACACCTAACAATAGGGGTAATGACCATGGGTTCTATTCTAGTTTTGGTTCAAAGAGACATCATCGCCATCATCGTCACCATCTGTATAAGAGTGAGAAGCAATACTTTCCAAAGGAGTTCAAGAAAGGAAAGGCTCATACATTTGATGGAGAAATAAAGAAGTCACAAGATGCAAAAGCTTGGTTGCTTGGGATGAATAAGTTTTCCAGATTGCATGATTATTTATAAAATATGAAATTCAGGATAACTACTTTCAGTCTTAAAGGAAAATCACACATTTGGTGGGAGAATGTGAAGAATGTAAGAGGCATTCGAGAAGAGGAGTTGACGTTGAGTGAGTTCGCAAGACATTTCAGGAAGAAGTATCTATCTGAAAGATACTATGATGACAGGGAAAATGAGTTCTATGAGTTGAATATGGGATCTATGACCAATAAGGTGTATACTAGAATATTATTGGAGTTGTTGAGATATGTGCTTTATCTTAAGGAGGATAAATAAAAGATTCAAAGATTCATCAATGGGTTGTTGGTATCATTAAATGACATAATTGAGTTTGATGAGCCTAGGAAGCCATCAGAAAGTTGAAGCATTATTATGAGCAATCGAAATGCAAGACTGGGTCTAAGCAAGTTTGGAAAGATAATGAGAAGAATAAAGGAAAGTGGGCTAAGAAGAGAGAAAAACCTCATGATACAGATGATAAGTAGAATGCAACACCATAAAAGAAATTCAATGTCATTGACAGAGGACATGGATTTCAAAATGAAGAGCAGAACAAGGGTGACGGCAAGAAGCCTTTACAGTGTTGGAATTGTGGCAAGGATCATCGTAGCAGAGATTGTACACAACATTAGGGTGGAAAACCACAGATTTACAACGCAAGGAACAAATAGTTGGGGATGTTGGATAGAGTATTCCTCAGATTTATGCAACATTGGATAATAAGTAGGCTTATCATCAAACATATATTATGGAGATGGAAGGTAAGCTTTTTGTTCAAGTTGTTTCTATTTTGATTGACCTTGAATCTAACTATTGTTATATCAATCTTGACTTTGTGCATAAGTGTTGCTTGAACAAAGAAGTGCATGCAAAGTCTAGGTTGGTGCAGTTGGCTAAAGGTACTAAGAAAAGAGTTCATCATTGGGTAAGATCTTGTGCATTAAAATAGAAAACAATCTATAGTCTTTCTAAATTAAAAATTAAAGCAAACTCCAAATGAGTTGAAATCTTCCAAAATGTTAGTGTCTCTACAATAAACATGAATAAACACTACTATTTCCCTACAACATAGATCATTACTACCTGCGCCATATAATAATCATCAAGAATTCATCAATCCATTTTAAAACTCCATAAAATTAGTCGAATACATCAATTTACAACTATAATATGAAGGTATATCTAATGTTAAGGGAACAAAATGAAATTTTAAGACGTACCTCCACCATATAATAGTCATCAAGCATTCATCAATCCATTTAAAAACTCCATAAAAATAGTCAAAAACATTAATTTACAACTATAATATGAAGGTATATCTAATGTTAAAGGAACAAAATGAAATTTTAAGACTTAAATAATCATGAAAATGTTAGACGAAGATGATACAAATAACACATTTTTAAGGCTCATTAATTTCATGTACTTATAGATTAATTTGTTCATAATAATTTTGTAAATCAACCTAAATAAATTAAAAAATTCACAATTTATTTATACATTTTAGATAATAACAATAAATTTAATTTCATGTTTAATTATGTCATTTAAAGAATAAAATAAAATAAACATATATATGATTCTCCAAAGGAGCACCTCTCAACAATTAAGAATATTTAAACTAACCACACTATATGCCTTCCATCTAGCAAGGTTCCTTTTCTTCGATTTAGGGTACACATTTCAAAAGTAAAGGAAAATAGTGGGGTATTGGATCGATAGGGCTATCACATGGCTTTAGAATGGAATGGATTGAACAAGTTAACATAGAGAAGGTAAATGAATTTTTTATTGTTCTCCAAAAAAAATAGCTTTCTTAAGCACTCTTTCATTCCACATCTGAGAATGATAGTGTTTACTGAGCTACTAAATACTAAATAGAGCACACCCAAAACCATTTAGTTGTAAATATCGTTATGAAACATTAAAGCCTTAAAGAAATGGATGTTTATAAAAATATATTACAAATAAAATCATGGCATGAAGACCTCAGGCTAGTTTAGTTGCAAGACGATGATTAACATTTGGAATCAAACAAGGGTAAGTTGCCAAATTAACAATATCCTCAAGGTTAGGTTGTACATTTGATATAAGTATTAAGTTTAAGTTATACATAAATTTGAGATTCAAATCGATAAGTATATAATTTACATGGTTAACCAATCATGTTCTAATTCTAACGAAAACCAAAATGGAAATGGAATGATAATTACACGATAATTATAATATTAAAATGAAGAATTTAATATATCTGAGACTATAATTTTGAGAATGCTATTTTTTTTAATAAATATTGCATATCACCATCAAACTCAACTTATAACTTATTTTTTCAAAAGACCTATGTCCATTGTATTCATATAGAATAGCATTCTTTTTTCAAATGATTTATATTATAATCACTACTAAAGTTTGTATTCCAGAAAAATAATTTCATTAGAGTTACACTTCAATACTATTTATTTGGAATAAAGTTGTTAGTATTTTTAATTTATTAAAAGCCTATTGAATTTCTTGCATTTCTTTTCAAATAAATTCCAAATGGAAAAATCTTCAATATTATTTATTTGGAATAAAGTTGTTAGTGTTTTTAATATATTAAAAGTCTATTGAATTTCTCACATTTCTTTCCAAATAAATTCCAAATGGAAAAATTGTAAATGGTTTGAGGTTTTAAAATAACTATTATTAACTTCTTACTCTTTCCCGTACATTTTTTTACACGAAGTCGCAGTGCCAAATGACAAGCCTAGCAACTATAGACCAAGCACATTATCAATTCGAAGATGGATGAATCACACCATCAAATTGAATCTAACATCTAAATTTGAATCATACATAGATAATATATAGTGGTTGTGCGGGCACTTTCATGTTTTTCTCTCGCTAATTAATCAATATGAAATACTACTTAATTGATCATAAATAATATATAGTGGTTGTGCGGGCACATTCATGTTTTTCTCTCGCTAGTTAATCAAGATGAAATACTACTTAATTGATTGAGCAAGTGTGGTTGTTTCATTGTAGTGTATTTCTCAATGAAAAGGGTCTTTTATTGGGCCACACATATTATTGTGGACTTATGTGGGATTAGTTCGTTTTAGGGCATTGATGGAGGAATGGATTGAGGAAAAATGTGTAGCATGAGATGTAAAGACTTAGCCTCTTAAAGGTTACTCTTTAAGAAATATTAGTAAAAAAAAATTAAATACATTCCATATGTTTTGTTTTTTACTATGTTCCATCCAACCGTTGACCAATATTGTAGCGACCATATATGTTCACTTTATTATGCTCCATCTAATCATTGACCAATATATTCTTCATCTAACTATCAACCAACATTGTAAAAGACATTTGAGTGACCAATATATTATTTATCTAACTATCAACCAACATTGTAGAAGGCATTCAAGTGGGCGATGAAATTCCTAAGTAAACCATATTAGAATAAATTTTAATATTAAATCAATATCTGT
Source organism: Pinus albicaulis (assembly GCA_034641835.2). NCBI lineage: Eukaryota > Viridiplantae > Streptophyta > Pinopsida > Pinales > Pinaceae > Pinus > Pinus albicaulis. The sequence goes on along the minus strand of CM076583.1, from coordinate 722,507,152 downwards.
GTTATAAAAATTGCAATCACTATAAAGAGTAAATTTGCAAAACATGCAATAGACAAACATCTAAAACATGTGAAGAGTAAAGAAAGAACAAAGAATGCCAAAATTGTGTAATAAACTATAATCACTTGAAATAACAATTATGTAAAAGGTGTTATGGATAAACATGTCGATAGCAAAGAAATAACAAAGGAGGTTGAAGGAGGGAATAATATCATTCAAAATTGATTTGTAAAAAAAATAGTCATGTTAGGGTGAGAAGTGTTGTTGAGATTGGAAAATGCTTTATGAAGAATAAAAATGGGAATGAGATTGGATAAGGCTCACATGAAGGATTAAGATTGGAGTGAGAATGGATAAGATTCAAAGGAAAGAAAATTGATATAAGAAGTTTATAAGGTGCTATGGATAAACACGTGGATAGCAAAGGAATAACAAAGGAGGTTGAAGGAGGGAATAACATCACTTAAATTGATTTGTAAGAAAAATAGTCATGTTAAGGAGAGAAGTGTTGTTGAGATTGGAAAATGCTTTATGAAGAATAAAAATGGGAATGAGATTGTATAAGGCTCATATGAAAGATAAAGATTGGAATTATTTTGGATAAGATTGTAGAAAAGAAAATTGATAAAAGAAGTTTTTATATTATATAAATAATTTTAAAATATATAAATATTAATATATAATTTAATAATAAAAATTGTGAAGGGGATATTATCAAGTTAGGTAATATATTTTTTAGGAATACACATGAAAGAGGTATTTTGTAGTATTAGAAGTGATTGAAAATTTCTTTAATTTTAAATTAAAAAATCAAATAACACTATTTTATTTCCAATCAATTAACTATTAATAAAAAAACACTATTATCTACTAACAAATTTATTTCGAGTCAATTAACCATTATATTAATAAATAAAACACTATTATATTAATAAAAACACACCATTATCTACAAGACTATTATCTACTTATTTCGAATCAATTAACCATTATATTAATAAAAAAGCACTATTATATTAATAAAAACACACTATTATCTACAACACTATTAACTACTCACTAATTTTATTAAATCATATTTCGAATCAATTAACCATTATATTAATAAAAAACACTATTATCTACTAACTCGAATCATATTTTGAATCAATTAACCATTATATTAATAAAAAAAACACTATTATCTACTAACTCATTTTATTAAAATTATATCATAATCTACTAGAAATTATATATTAACCATTTTTAATATATAATAATTAAAATGTTATTTAATATATATTATTATATTAATAATTACATGTATATGTAATGGTGATTAATTTATTTTGTATCTAAAAAAATGGGCAGCTAGGCCGGTCTCGTACTCATGTGACTTATGTGATACATATTTAAATCCAACCACTACTATTATGACCTATAGGTGCTTACATATGCCCCTTTGAGAGGTATAGGTAAATCAAGAGATTTAAACATAAAACCTCCTTACACATAACACTTCATTTTCTTATGTGATACAGAGTTCAATCCAACCACTACTATTATAACCTTTATGCCCCTTTCACAGGTATAGGTAAATCAAGAGATTTAAACATAAAACCTCCTTATACATAACACTTCATTTTCTTATGTGATAGAGAGTTCAAACCAACCACTATTATTATAACCTTTATGCCCCTTTCACAAGTATAGGTAAATCAAGAGATTTAAACATAAAACCTCCTTACACATAACACTTCATTTTCTTATGTGATACAAGTTTAATCCAACCACTACTATTATAACCTTTAACCTTTAGGTGCTTACGTATGCCCCTTTTCACAGATATAGGTAAATCAAGAGATTTAAACATAAAACCTCCTTATACATAACACTTCATTTTCATAGCTATCGTCAATTGACCTACCCCAAAAAACCTCCTTACACATAACACTTCATTTTCATAGCTATCGTCAATTGACCTACCCCAAAATCTTTTTATATGCAAAATTTTATCACACATAACACTTCATTTTCAAAAAAAAAATTATGTTCAAAATTTTATCACACATAACAGTGCAATTCGATATGCAACTACCGGCATTTCGATATGCAACTCAGGAGACACATTCCACCCGCCACAATATGGATTTATCAAACTTAATTATGATGGGGCATCAAAAGGTAATCCAGTCTAGGCAGGGTTCAAGAGGAATATTTAGAAACTCTCACGGAATAGCTTGCAGGGTATATGCAATGGATATTGGGTTTGCTACAAATAATGAAGCTGAGCGAACAGTGGTCAAATAGGGGTTGATAATAGCAAATCGAGAGAATTACCACCACCTCATTGTTGAAGGGGATTCGGCGATGGTCATAGGGGTGATAAGAAAATTGCAGCAAGGGACGCCCTAGGAAAAAATAAGCAAAATTTGGAGGACAACATGTCTTATTAAGAGATAGGCTTACTCATACAAGAAGTTGATTATCTCATACCTTTGTATGTTCGCAAAACAGGAAATGAGGCTGCATATTACTTAGCGAACTGGGGATGTAGTAATGAGGGGAGACAGTTGGATGTGAATCAAGGAGACATGATATGGGACATAGAATTACACTCTCTACAGATCATAATAGAGCGCAATAAAGCTAGAAGCCGAGACCCCCGATCAGGGTGCCTAGTGTCAAACACTGCGAGGTAGGTGGAGGACGGCAGGTAAGCGGTGGCAAGTGATGACAGCGTGGCCCAACCTGTCATCATTATTTAAGCTTGCTGAGTGAAGGACGGTACTCCACATACTAGTTAATAATGACAGAAATGGAATGCCAACCAACCATGTTAGAGCGACATTGGAAAAAGCGGCAGAGGAGGTTAAGGAAAGAAGTAAAGGGTCGAAGGAAAAACATTCTTCCTAGTAGTAGCTGCGAAGGTTTGGAAGGAATTGCTGCAGAACACGCCTCACCAACACGGTTTCACGCTCAGGTTCAGTGTGATATGTATTCAGATCGCCTTCGTGTACTCCACTGTGGCAAAAATACCCCTTACAATTCCTGGGTTCACAGTAACTGATTTACCACCTTCTACAGGCTCTCTATCAATAAATACAGGTTTAGCTCAGCAATAGTTTGAACTCAGCTGGATTATAGCAATGGTGAAAAGGCAATCTGCAAAGCATCAGACCAGAGATAAAGGAAAGCACCAGCTTTCAAAAAACATGGCCGAGCCAAGCAAGCGAGGCAAAAAGACGAAGAAAGAGATAATGGAGAATCTCTTAGAAGCTTACTCGGTTGGCAATCCTCCACAGATTTGAAATGTTATTCAGGGATGGAAGAGAGAAAGCAACAATAATGAAGAAGACATAGAAGTCCAAGAGGAAAACATGGATTTTGTATTTGATCCTGGAAATACTATAGGACGTGTCTCTCTCTTTCATCAATCCATCCACACATATTGGACTCTGAAATGTGTGATGGCCTAAGCACTGCAAAGCTTACAACCAACAAATAGTAGTCCTAAAGTGATATCGATACTTCGGGAAATCAAAAAAGAAATCCAAGATATCAGGGTGTCACAATACCATGCAACAGCTCGAATAGGGAGAATCGAAAGGTAGCTTCAACAGATGCATCAAGTTGACATGCCCGGATCAACTGCAAAAAATCCAGCACCGATTGATTCAGCTGATGGCTAACATATCATGCTTTAAGTTTTTATGATTTTTGCGGATAGCTTTTATGTTTTATGTTGCCAAATAGACTTCGTTTCAAACAGTAAAATGGGCATAGCGACTAGTAGAAGAAAGAAACAATTTCAATTTTGGATGGCATTTAATGCTTTAAGGTGGCCAACAGAGCTGGTTTCCTCCGGGCGTGTTGAGGCCATCGAATATGTATATGTTGCAACCTACTCACTTTTTGATAAATAGAAAATGGCAAGAAACTACTAAATTTACAAAAAAAAGATATGCAACTACCGGCATTGGATCTCAATCTACTTATGTTTCTTACGCCCTTGCGTCTATAGCAACCAAGAACTTTTTATATTCAAAATTTTATCACACATGCTAGCATGTCTTAGCATGTCATGTCTCTTGACCTACCCCAAGAGCTTTTTTATGTTCAAAATTTTGTCATACATGCTAACAAAACCTTGGTGAATAGGAAATTAAATCATGAGCACCGCTGTGTCCTTTTACAATAATAGTAATTATAATTAAAGTTGAAAGTCATACCTACAATAATAGTGATTATGATTAAAGTTGAAAGTTATACCTACCCAAAGAGCTTTTTCATGTTCAAAATTTTATCTAAAACCTTAATGAAAGGGAAATTAAACCACGAGTGGAACTGTGTCCAAAGCATTAAATATTAGAATTTCCTTATTAGGATGAATCACTCATATGTATATTTATATTAGGATTTACTTATTAGGATGAATCCCCCATATATATTTATATTAAGATTTAATTATTAGGAAGAATCACTTATATTTGTTGTGTCAAGAGGTGTTTTTTTAACTCAAAATATATATATATATATATATATATAATAAAAAAGTGCTCTTAATAGAAAAGATGTAATGTTTGCCGTATATAAAAGTGCTCTTAATATAGAAAAGATGTAATGTTTGCCGTGGGGAAGTGTATTAATATAAAAAAGATGTAATACCAGAGAATGTAACGAAGTACCAGTCTATTTACATGAAAATCTGAACATCCCATGATGCAGGAGAAAGCTACGGAAAGCCAAAAGCCGCAGGATGTGCTTAATAAGCATGGACATATATCGCTGTGCTTACGGATGTCAAAATCAATGACAGCATAAGCAATTAGGATTCCATACCCAAAAGCCATACATAACATAACATAAAAATGAAGTTAACAAATACCGTCTAGAAAAAATTGGCAGAACCTGAACATCTCATTAATGAGATTTCTGGCAGGCAGTATGGTGTGTATATTCTTCCAGGGTCATCGCATTATATCAGCCTGAAGATGGACCAATTTGTCTGGTCGAAACGTCAAATAAACTGATGCGATGGTTCCTGAAAAATATTCACACCGGAACCTAAACAGGTAACTACCGAAGATTAGAATGAAGTATCAAGTTTCTGCACAATAACTCCCCAAGCACTGGGAATTTGCCAGGATTTTATTTGAGGCAGCAAAAGATGGACCTGAAAACCCCTTTTCAACATTTTTCTGAAGGCTCACGGCTGCGGGGTTCGTTACTCCTCTTTCACTGCCTCAAGCAAGTTAGGCCCATTTTTTATACTTCATAATTCCAACTGGTAAAGGGCGAATTTTCTTCCCCCATTATGCGAATATTGTAAGGGTGACCTTCCTTCCATATTGGGTTACAAGACGAGTATCCAATATATCCAATATTCACCGGGCTCAAAGGCAATTCGAATAAGATTTTTTAACTGAGAAATACCTTCTCTGCCAAATTCTCCTAAGCTCTGCACCTGGCCACATCCACAAAGAGCAAGCAACATGCATGTGTACGAGACCAGACCCAACGCAACCCAACCCAACCTTCACCGGGGTCAAAAGCGTTTTGGCTACACAATTGAAAGGGCCTATTCATCCAGTCCCTGCAACATGGTTGTGTATGAAACCATTCAGCAAAGGCTCAAAAGCACTTTGGCTAAGATGTTGTCACTGAAAAATATGGTTGTGTATGAAAACATTCAGCAAAGGCTCAAAAGCACTTTGGCTAAGATGTTTCCACTGAAAAATATACTCCGCCAAATTCTCCTAAACCCTGTGCACCTGGCCACATCCACAAAGAACAACACCCAGATCCTACACCTACCACATTCACAAAGAACAGCATACTTGTATACAAGAAGTGAACGTCTTTGTAAATAAGTGTCATACACAAAGAACAACATACTCGTGTACAAAACCCTACAAGAAGTGAACATGTCTCTGGAATCTTTGGCACATACGATGAAACATCTAGGGCTTTCTTTCTCATCGGACCAAAGACCAATTTCCAACCAATGTGTAAAGGTCTGCATTGACTGGTTCCTGTTGATGTTGCGACTGAAAGGACCAGGATCCTCCCTGATTATCAAATAGTGTTGCTCTCGAGTGGAAGGACCGGGAACGACCAATACAGATTTAGAATCCCATGACCTGTCAACACCATATTTGTCTTCATCAATCCGCTGGTGTAACATTACTGCATGCTGCGCTTCGCGAGAACACGAAGTTCAGCTGTTGTAGCATTAATGCATCCTGCTTCTTATAAATATTGCTTCATGAGAACACGACTAATTTTTATGTATTCATGCAAGGCTTCAAACATGAAGATACATACTTTGAACTGTAGAGACATCCGTACTCTCTGTATATATATTACACCACCTCCAACCCAAAGCAAAGACAGACTCCGAGTTCTTTACGGTCTCCAGTTCTGATTCAGGATGATCAATTTCCAATGCTGTAATTCACATAAAATCATAAGACGTTTGATCGGAGTCTAGTTCTAGAGAGATTCCCCTTTTCTGAAGTTCGTAGAGCATCTTAAAAGAAGCTGCATCCTGTGCACTCTTCTTGTTATGCTTCGTTTCTCCGCAGACTTGTGCAAATTCTGTGCAAGGTATGTGGAAACTGACAAGAATTGAAATACTTAAAACGAACTGGAGCAGAGAGTTTTTCTTCTGAAGATTACGAATACATTAAATAGATTACATTGGAAACATCAGCAATAAATAACTGGAGATAAACTCGACTAAACTGAGCTGACTTAAACTAAACCGGGACACTTGGACAGACGGATTTGACACCTAGCAGGTGGTTGAGATTACGTTCTTTAACACTCCCCTTTAATATCAACCACATAAAAAAAATAATTAAGATACCTGCTGGTCTATGTCTCAGCGAGGCTTACAATAAAAAAACGACTTTAACTAGATTTGGTTTTCTTCTTCTCTTCTTCCATATTCTGTAGCCTCTAAATTGTTTCAGACTTTTCGCTTTGTTGTATTTTTCAAAGCTCGGTTTCTTGGTTTGCTGGTGCAGGTCTTTTACTGTTCCACGTTGTCTAAGCATGTCCTGGACTTCTTCAAAAATCGTCTTGAATGTGGGCTGCTGCCACATATTGTCTTCTGTTATGCGCTGATCATCATCAATCTGCTGCAACATAGGATTAGAATAAAATCTTATCTCTTCAAAACTCCAATGCATGAAAATTTCATTGACATGTTCGTCATGCATGTTGTCTTCAACATTCATATCTACAGCTTCTGTGTAGACCTCAACTAGACATGGTGTTGCAAGCCATGTTTCAATAAACTTTAGCTCTTCTTCATAATTAATCTGTGTACCTGCACACTGAAAATCAATGTTAGAATAAAAAACATTTTCAGAACGACATTGGTTCTCGTCTTTTTGCTCTGTAATGAGAGCTTTCTTCAGTTGTTTTTCGTTTTCTGCTTCTGCGTCTATCTCTGTTTCTGCATTCCCTTTGCAGACATCTTTCTTTGCTTCTGTCTCTTTTTCTTTCTCTGTTTCTTCCTTCTTCTCTGCAATGAGAGCTTTTTGCTGTTGCTCTTCCTTTGCTGCATCTTCCTCTATCTCTGTCTCTGTCTTTTTCTCTGCCTCTTCTTCACTAACCTGTGCTTCTGCAAACAGGTTGTCTTCCACTAACTGAAGTGGGGCAATCTCACCAAATAACATCATGTCGATATCATACTTTGTTGCATCATCTGCAACCAATCATCATTAGCAAAAATTTCATTATCAAAGTTTACATCAGCCATATCAATCATTGGATTTACCATTTCATCAGCAAGCTCTGTTGCTGGTATCATTAAAACTTCGTCAGCAATCTCTATTGCTGGAATCTCTTCATCCAGTTGTGGCCATGCACAGTGGGGTTCACGAGCATCTTCATGTTGCTTTTCTATTTCTTCTGACTCTTCATCTGTCTGTAAATCTGCTGCTACAGATCCACCTTCATCTTCATCTTCAAAGCTCCCCTTTGCTTCAATGCTCCCCCTTGTACCAAAACATCTCTCAAGGGTATCCCATGCCTCCTTGGCTGTCTTGGCATCTGAGATTAAGGGAAGAATGCTGTCATCGACAGATTCTTTTATGCATCTTAATGCATAGGCATCTTTTTGCCTCTTGATTTCCAGATCTAGAAAGATCTCAAACATAATCTGCTTTTTCTTTAGCCTCTTGGCTTTTCCCATGATCTCGTTGTCTGACTTCCACAAACAAACGAGTTTACATATTCATCAATACCTTGCTTCTTAAAAAAAATTTTGCTGCTCCTGAATGAGTCTTATGCAACTTCACTTCTTCAAAAATTTTGCTGCTCTTGAATGAGTCTTATGCAACTTCACTTCTCCTTCTAAAAAAAATATCTTCCTCAAAAAAATTTATTGTAAACTTTCACTTTCATCTCATATCACAGCTTTAAGTTTTTTTTTTTAAAAAACTCCCCAAAAAAATTTCTTCTTTCACATGCCATAAAATGCTTCACACGCCATAAAATGCTTCACAGAAGCTCTTTTGTAAAAAATCATGGCAAAAAGAATTAAAATCCATTTGGCTTCTTCCTTTTTAAAAAACTTAGCTTTTAAAATTCTTTCGCATTAAAACCCTTTTCCCTTTTTTTGTTTTTTTTAAAAAACTCTTTTTTTTACATATAAGGCATTCTCCTTTTTTTTAAATCTACACTTAAAAAAACATTTCTAAAGGAGCTTTATTCCTTTAACGTATGAACCTTTTTCAAACTAAATCGTTTGAATATTAAACTGTTTATACCTTCACGCTTAACAAAAAAATCACCTTAACTCATTTGCGCTTGCTTTGGCGGCTGTCGTTCTTTGGTCCATCATTAATGTTTACGCAAATGATTCACACGACGGGTTACTTTTGGCAGCTTAACGCATACGCTCCACAGCTTCATGCATATATGCGTTGACTTTTCATGCGTTATTTTTTGCTGGCAGAGTGGCGCGGTCCCGACTGGAACAGTCGCGCCTTTCTCAAAAACAATTATTTATGCTTGCGGAGTGGCGCGGTCCCGAGTGTATACAGTCGCGCCTTTCTCAAAAAGCGTGTAAGGCACCGCAAATGGCGCGGGTATGGCGTGTATTCCAGCGCCAATCAACTCAGAGTCGCGCCAATTGACTGTTCTTCTCTTCTGCTCCTTCGTGGCTCTGTTGCTGCTCTCCAGGGAGGCTTATGCAACTCGGCTCTGATACCATGACAAGAATTGAAATACTTAAAACGAACTGGAGCAGAGAGTTTTTCTTCTGAAGATTACGAATACATTAAATAGATTACATTGGAAACATCAGCAATAAATAACTGGAGATAAACTCGACTAAACTGAGCTGACTTAAACTAAACCGGGACACTTGGACAGACGGATTTGACACCTAGCAGGTGGTTGAGATTACGTTCTTTAACAGAAACTGTACGCAAAGCTGCAAGATAAAGAAAAGCAATAGAGTTAGATCCTATTTCCAAGGATTTTGTTTGAACCAGAAATATCCACGATACATAGCCAGTCACCTTCTTACGTGAGGCATGCCTCGTTCTTCAATTAACTCAAATGCAGGTACGGCCCACCGGTTTCTTGTGCAGATTTCATACAACACAGTCCGTGGAAATCCTTGAAATTTGGTCCTCGGCAATGTTACTGGAGATTATAAAAAACAAGGAACCTATGTCAGTCCTGCTGTAATAAAAGACCTTTTCCTTGAGATAAACGTCGAATAAATTTTATTAGTTTTGCCTAGTCATTTGAAGGATATCACAAGTAGTGTATAGTCAGTTTGATATACAGTGCTCTTATCAACATCATACATAAATCTTATAAGTATTGAAGTAAGTACAAGATTTGTCGCAGAGAATGCAGCCTAAAGATACTACATGTCCAACTCTGCGCATTGCAACAAATGTAAATACCTATGTTGCACTGGTTGTGGGGACGCGGGACGGGACGGCTAGAGCGCACTCTCGTCTCAAATTTTCAAGGGACGGTGGGTTGGCGACGGCAAGTGTAGCATCTATTTATTATATTTATTATTTATTAAAAAATTAAAATTAAAATAAAATAAAACATAAATCAAAATAAATAAAATACAAAAGTGATCAATTTAAAGACTAATACTAATAGTCTAATAGCATCTAATCATCATTGACAATAGAATTATGCATCACAGAAACAAATTTCGTTATCATTGCATAACTTAAGAAGTACTATTAATTTCATACAACTTACAACCTACAATCTACTAGTGTCTAATATCTACATAATCATTGTATGATCATTGATGCATGATAAATCATTTTAAAATTTAAATAGTATTAAAATTTAATAAAGATGTAAACATGAACAATTCATTAAAATTTTAATATAAATATCAAATTAAGAGTCTAGAAGTAGAAAACCATGGATCATAAATTTATAAATTATAGTCAAACACTATAGTCCAAAAATCAAAATGACAAAAAATTAAAATTTAAAAATAATATAGTCACTATTGTCGCTGTAAAACGGTAAACCATAAATGTTTTAAGTTTGATAGGTATCTGCATTAGCTTTAAGGTTGGGGTAAATGTAATTTAGAAATTTACATTTTTTTTTAATTTAAAATTTTGTTTTAATTTTTTTTATATAAAAATGAAATATTTTAATATTTTTTTAACTCATGATTTGAAATTTTATTGGGGACGTCCAGAAGTGTCCGATTTATCGATCTCCAAAAAGTCTCTGAATTTTCGAGGGATGGCTAGGAGACGGCCTTGAAGTCCTCAAGTCCCCGATGGAGTCCCCAACAAATCTGGAACGTTTCCGACGAGTTCCAAAGTCCCCGGAATGCCAGAACGGAGAGAACGACATGAAATTATGGCGGGGACAGGTCCCTATGCAACATATGTAAATACTAAAAATATTACAAGGGAAATTGATAGTGAAGTGATGGTATGTAAATACTAAAAATATTACAAGGGAAATGGATAAAACTAGCCTAGATCCATCTTAACTATGGATCTATCAAGCACTGAAATACTAAAAATATTACAAGGGAAATGGATAGTGAAATGATGATATGTAAATACTAAAAATATTAGAAGGGAAATGGACTAAAAATATTACAAGGGAAATGGATAGAACCAGCGTAGATCCATCTTAACTACGGATCTATCAAGCATTGAGAGGGATCAAATCTCTCGAGGTGGATAATGAAGTGATGATGGTTAGAACCAGCCTAGATCCATCTTAACTATGGATCTATCAAGGACAGATTTGATCCCTCTCGGTCCTTGATAGATCCGTAGTTAAGATGGATCTAGGCTGGTTCCAGTGATGTGACCAAAATATGAGGAACATATGATTAATTTTATCAATAATATGTAAATACATCTAATATTAATATAACAATTTTAAATATGCTAAATATATTTGAGATTTATCGATTCATTTTAATTTTATATTTTCTTAGTTACCTCATTTTGTTGAGATGATAAATATTGTAAAATAACTTTAATAATGAAAAATGATGAAATAAAATTTGTGAATGTAAAGTGACAATGTAATAATATTGATAGAAAATGTGAATAATAAGAATGTAGTCAATTACAAATAGCTTTAATTGTGATCAATTTCAAACTATTTTCTTTTACTATTCTTATTGTCACCCTTGTTAGTTTTGCCATATTTTCATATCAATTATATGAAAAAGACATTAGAAATCATAAATCATAAACCATTTAAATATTTAGCTCGAGTTGTTGTAGTATAGATCATACCTTGTATCTCTTGCTCTCCAATATTATTAGATTTAATTACTATAACACAAAAATCGTTCTACATTGTCAATAATTTTTTGTGCTTACACTGAAATCAATGCACATTATTAATCCAAAGACTTAAAAAATAATGTACCATCATACATCCAATTACATCAAATCATAAACATATACACGAAAATCAATGCATTTAATGCAAGAAATCAAATAAGATTAGAAAACATTTACACAGAAATCAATGCATCGAATGCAAGTAATCAAATAGGATTAGAAATCAACATCTACACACAAATCAATGCATCTAGTGCAAGTAAGAAAATAATTAGAAACCAACATATACACTAAAATCAGTGCATCTAGTGCAAGCAATCAAATAGGATTATAAATCGCCAACTACACTAAAATCAATACATTTAGTGCAAGAAGTCAAATAGTATTATAAAACATTTATATTGAAATCAATGTATGTAGCGTAAGCAATCAAATATAATTATAAATCAGCATCTACATTGAAATTAATGCATTTAGTGCAAGCAATCAAACAAGATTAGAAATCGCCATCTGCACTGAAATCAATGCATTTAGTGCAAGCAATCAAATAGAATTAGAAATCATCTACATTGAAACCAATGCATCTAGTGCATGTAATCAAATATCATTAGAAATCAAAGTCTACACTAAAATCAATGCATCTAATGCAAGAAATCAAATAAGATTAGAAATCACCATCTACACTAAAATCAATGCATCTATTGTAAGAAATCTCCTTCCCTCTCTCTTCCCTCCATATACATCTATATGTCCCTCCATCTCTCCTTTTTTGTCTCTTTATGTCACCCTCACAAATACACACACTCTCTCACTCCATATTTATCAATCTCTTTGTCCCTCCCTCCCTGTCTCCATCTATCTCTTGTTTCTCTTCACCTTCCCTCTATATCTCTATCTCCATTTGTCTCTTTATATTGTTAGCCACCAATAAAATTTGTCATATCAAATGGTGGCTAAAACATTTTTTGAAGCCTTCAAGGAACAAGTTTTATTGCAAAAAATGTTATCTCTTGAAGACTCATAAAGGCATCTGGCCCATTGTTTCAATCTTCATTGTTGTTTCCATGTAGAAATCAAGAATTCTGCTAGTTCCATAAGAGAAAATACTGCTGCAAACACCATTTTTCCCTCCTTCCACTTCAAAACTAACCTCCATTTTTACCCATTTTTATTCCCATGAAATTCCTCTATTTTTTCATTTTTCCTCATTTCCCCTTCATGAAATCCTCCTTGCAGAGTTTAAAACTCCTTTTAAACTCTGCTGAAACCCCCAAATCCATTGAAAACTTGAAAAAATTTCATTTAAAAACACCTTTTTTGTATTACAGACTTAAGCCCCCTTGGGCTAAATCCTAACCACTTCCCCATTAAATGCCCTGGTGCTAGAACCAGACGCTAAGCCATTTAAGCGCTTATCACATCGCAAAAGATCCCAGCGCGCAAGTCTATTTGCCATTTTAAAACTTCCGATGCAATTAAGCCCTTGTACACAGCCTCCGATCCTATTATTGTTTTATATAACCTTTGTGCCCGCAATCGGGCGCTAAAATAGTGAAATAATCCATTTACGATTGATATTTTCCTTTGTAAATAAAAAAACCCACTTACCTAAAGTTTTGGTCTAAACCCGCCAGAGTTATGTTTTTTTAATGAAAAATGGGTAGATTGAAAGACCTGCATCATTTCTCCGATGCGTTTGAGCCCCGTTATATAAACTCCGCCCTCCGCTTTATTCATATAACTTATGCCCAGGACCAAAGGTTAAAATTCCCAAAGCGCTTAATCGCATAAGAGGATTTTAGAATGGGTAGATTGAAAAGCCCAAAGACTCGACCTTCCGACCCCAATTGGCCCTTAAATATAAGCCCCGGGCCTATTATCATTCCATATAATGTAAAGGCCCCGCAGTCGGGCGCTTATCCGCTTCATACATATATCCTATTCCGACGCATAAAAACTTTGTATTATATTGATTTTTGGGTTTTTTCATGTTATAAAGGTTTTCAGCCGATGCAAGTTTTAAAACTATATCGATCGTTGATCCTGAGCCGATCAAACGGCCCGCGCTACATCGCATCGCAAATTTTGTTGGGTGCATTTGTTTCTCCTCTCCGATTGACATTCCCCGATGGATCTTCCATCGTTAGATCTATTCACCATATCCCAGATCCAACAGCTCGCATTCACTCCGATCATTAGCCTTGCCTCCGCTTCAGAACCCTCCGATTCATTTCCACCATCGATCTGATCTGCAGATCGACGGTCAACGCTCAATTGCATCGGCGCTGTGCAAATTCTTCCCCCCGTCGATTGAATGCCTCCGATTGCATCTGGACCATCTACGTGTCCAGATCCGACGGTCCAGATCGCTTTTCCCGACTTTGGTCTAAAAAATGTAGCCCCGCTCATAATTTTTTTTGACATATCCTGGCCATTGATCTCTACAAATCAACAGTTTTGCTTCAACCTTTCTCCGCCTATATACTTTTTGTTTTAAACCCCAGATTTAAATCTCTACCGTCGATCCCTGATCGGACGGCCCATAATGAATCCACCCTCCCCGCTATCTGCCCGCGCATCTAGTCTGTATCGCGCTCATTCTCCATCGTCAGATCTGAGGCCCCAGATCTGACGGCCCACATCCCAAGTCGTGCAACTTTTAGCACGATGGTTAATTTCCTGAAGGGCACGCGATATGGGTGGTTTTCTGAGGCCACGTGTCAGGCAGGGACGCATATCGCATTCCAAAAGGCAAAACTGCCTACCCGCTCTTTTTCCATGCGAAAACAGTTGTTTTGCAGCCTGAAACCGCTTTCCCTCTTTCCTTCATGATTCATCGCACGTGCTCTCTGCCGTTGATCTTTGTATATCAATGGCCCAAATCTGATCAGGGCTTACATTATCACCCTCCACCCTCGTCGAAGGTTTTCAATGCACAATCTTAGCCGTTGATCTTGTGGGCCGATGTCATCCGACGACCCACGATTATCCCGAACTCCCAACTCAATTTTTAACCATTTTTTCTTCAAAGCAAAGGTTTTAAACCTTTTTCTCTGCATTTCCTCCCGTTTCATTATAAAGTGACCTTTTCACTTTATGTTTCCCCAACTGATCCCCACCGCTGATCTCTACGCGATCAACGGTTCTGACTTATTTCTCCCTCTTCTCTCCTTTTCAACCTCCTCTAAATCAATCCCAACCATTGGATGTTGCCATCCAACGGCCACGCTCCTTCCCCACACCCTCTGAAGCAGTTTTTCCCAAACAATGCACGATTTTATAAATATTGTTTGTATTTTGCAGAGATTAATGGTTTTCCATTATATTGAAAGAAAAATCCAAAGGTTGGGAATGACGATTCCCATGCCTTTGATTCATCAAAGGGAAGTCATTCACGGGTTCGAATTCCACGTTTAATCAATGCTTCATGGGCATTGATGCCATATGAGCTCTGTGTGGCCCTGCACATCAACAAGACACAGAGAATGAAATAAAAACAAAAGAGTATCAGTGTCGAAGACAAAATACAGCAGAACAGAAGATTGAAGACAAATTTGTGGGGATCACCGCTAAGATTGATTATCAAAAGCCTAATCCTCCAAATTAAAACAGAATTAAAGGAAAATCAAAAGATCTATCAGACAACAAGGCCTCCACCGCCACAACAGAGGCAAATTGATTCCTCTCAGCTACCCATTGCCACCTGTAGCTGCAAGCATTCAAAACAGAGGCCAAAGTTATTGATCAGAAAGAAGATATTAGCCTTGGCGCAGCAAAACAGTTAATTCTGCTAAAGGAATTTAATGACAAAAATATCAGCAGGGTTACTACAACATAACACAGAACCTTAAAAGTCAACATAAGCTCCCACCGAGCTTAATTCTTAATGTAAAACATTTAATACAGAGGACACATATGTAAGCTTCTTCATCGAGCCCCTCAAAGGCCGAGAAGCTTTAAAGACTATATTAAATACCCTTGGAGATCTTTAATCAGATCCCACCTCCTCATTCTTCTATAAATACTTCTGTAGAAGATGAGAAAATGTTGGTTGCAGAACTTTGAAATATACTTGAGCTTGAAACTTCTGATTGTAAGTAGTTTTCAAAGGCTCTTGAAGCTCTGCTTGTGATAGAATAGTTAGGCTGAGAAGTGAAGATGATTGCTAACCTGAAACACTAGACTTAAAACTGTAACTGGTTTGAAGCATCAATACAAGCTGATTTATGGGATCCTGGTCTATGTCAACGGTGATGTTATTTCTTATTGTAAATTGTTATTTTATTTCTGTTTTCACTTTGGTCATCTTCTCTGATAAAGAATAACAAGCATAGAGTTAGGATTTACTGTATATCAGTACCCTTCTCTGACTGATATGCTTTATCTTAATGTTTTCTTCCAATTTGTGTTATTTAGGAATGATTTAATTCAGTTCAAGCAGTTAAGAATGCTGACATTCCCTCGTCCTACTGTCATAGCTAAATATTGTTCTTAAATGTTATTTTCAGTTTATGTTAAGTAGAGATGAACTGAGGAAGATATGGTGAGCCCTAGTCCTAGTTTTATCCCCAAAGACTATCTAAAAGTTTCCCTTGGAATGTGTTGAAAGCTGGCTAGTTTCGAAGCACTTACCAGATCTTACAATATTCTTTTTTATCTTATGTATTTGTCTTGAAAGTTACCAAGTAAATCAAAGCTAGGAGAGGTTTTGTGGTGAGCCCGGCCCGCTAGTTTCTTCTACAACAGTTGCCTTCAAGTTCCCCTCTGTGTTTTAAATGTTTTCTTTTGAAAGTATATCAAAGACTGGCTAGTTTCGAAGTACTTACCAGATCCTGGATTTCTTTTATGTCTTTCTTAAGTGTTTGTCAAAGGTTGGCTAGTTTCAAAGTACTTACTAGATCCTTGGCTGCTCTTTGCTCTTCATTTGTTTAAATCCCCTTTTTTTGGTATCATTTCATTCCATAAATCAAACTTTAAAGAGATCCTTAGACATAGATGGCTTGCCCCATGGACCACTCTTGCCCCTTGTTGTTTCAATTAAACCATATTATGACTCCATAGCCCAATGGACTAAAACCAACAATTTGTCTTTCTTTTTGGCCAAAGCTTGTTCTATTTTCTTGCAACTTCTCACCTTTGAAACTTTTTGCATTTAGAACTTTCCCCTCAAACAATAATCATGCTCAACCATCCAAAAACAAAACAAACCCTTCGACCTCATAACTAGCCTAATATCATTACCCAAGAAACCTAAAAGATAAATCCATCTTTGCACTTATTGGAGAGATCCCTCTCCGGATTCAGGAGGGCTAGATCCTAGAATTCCAAAGTGGTTGAAATAAGTGTTCTCCCTGCAGTCGGACTTTTGCCAATCTTGCTGATTACAGGGTGCTAACATTTTCTGGCGACTCCGCTGGGGAACTTGAGTCGAATTTTCATCTTAGGTTCCCTTAAACACTTCATAAAACCTTGTGAGTAAAAAGCAGCCTTTTTCAAGCACTACCAACTAATGGTAATCACGATAAAACTTGTTTGAATCAGTGACAAACTAGTCAAACCCTAGGATTCTCATACAAGTTTATCTAACCTTGAAGGATCAGCTGGCTTAGCCATAAGAGTAGACTGTTTTTGTCTCATAACCGTAGCTAAGTTTTGAAACAGATTTAGGACACTCTTAACAACCAATAGGACTGAAAAATAACTCAGAAAACCCAAAAATATTTCAGATTGGTATTCAATAAACATGGTGGTGGACCATAAAACCTTTTACCTCCAAAAGAGCTAAAAACTTCCACTTGGCGACTCCACAATCCTCAACAGACCTTAAGACTCCACTGGGAAGAACCTTTGTCATTATAACATCGTTTAAAGCTCAGTTAGAGGACTGTAGGATTTAAAAAATTGTACAAAACAGATTAGTTAACCTCTTAAAGATTGTCATATCTGGTTAAACTTTTCTTGTTTCAGTTGGGTCTGAAAACACAACATAGTGGCTTCTAGAAAGATTCATACTAGAGCCTACCCTGACCCGAACCCACCTGAAATAGTTGGTAACCCAGAAAGTATACTTAGGAAGTCTCCTAAGATTAATTTTTCAACTGTTTTCAGATCACCCTTGAGAGCTAATTCAGTTCCTGAAAACCTTGCAGCTCTATAAGAATCACGTGGTGGTGGAACCATAAAACATTTTACCTCCTTACGAGCTAAAAATTTTCCACCTAATGACTCCACGCTCTGAAACTCCCAATAGACCAAATGACTCCATTGGTAGAAGACCTTGAACTGATTAAACAGACGCAGTGACCTCTTTTTCTGATTTACAAACATGGATTTCGATATAGACCCAGAAGACAAACATATGGTCATGATGGAAAATTTGATGTACATGCTTGGAAGAAGGGTGGACAGGTTTATGGCTAATTTAAACATTGGTGATCCAGAGAAACGTATGCCTGCCCCTAATCAAATGCAAACTCTACCCCGACAAGACATGTATGATCAACAAGATGATAGAGAAAATAATCAAGAAATTTTTCTAAACATGATGGAAAAGATGATGTACATGCTTGGAAAGAGAATGGACAGGTTGATGGCTAATATGAATATTGATGATCTAGAGCGAGATATACTTTCTCTTGATCAAACACAAGCCCCATCACCTCAAGATCAAGACAGTGACCAAGATGTATATTATGATCAACACTTTATAGAAAATGATGAGCAAACTTACAAAGGAAGCAATAAAGAAGATTGTCAAGAAAATTTTGATTGCCTTCCTATGTCTTGTACCATGTTGATAAGAGATCTTCACAATCAAATTGCGAATAATAATTGTTAGCAGTGCTTTGAGGAAACAACAAAAAGTCCTCAAAGTCCCCCTGCAAGCACAAGCCAAGATCCCCTAAAAGAGGCTCAAGAAAACATCCAGCCTCAAAATCAGTTTTTACAAGAGACCGAGAACTGCTGTACTTCTATTCAAAGGAACATAGAAACATCTTCCCCTTTGACAGAAGAAGAGATAGATCAGAATATTAATAAACAGTGAGTCTTTGAAGCTTATTGCAAAACAAGTACTCTTGCTCATTCACGCAAAGAACTTTGTTGTAAAGATGCAGAAAGTTATTTTGTTGGTCATAAGAAATAGGGTAGTTCTTTTTTTGTTTACACCGAAAGAAAAATCTCTCCTTTAACAGAAGAACGAATTGATCAAATACTAAACAAACAGCTACCCTCCCAACCATCGTCTCAACTAAACAGTCATGAACATGGTGCCTATTCCATAGAACAATCCAATGGCACCCAAGACAAAGAGGATAGTAAAGAAATTAATGATAATACTGAAACTAGTCCTCTTTGGAATATGAATTTTGATGGGTTATGTACTAAAACTAATGTAGGTGTAGGAATATGGCTTTACAATACAAGAAACAATCATTCGAAAGTGTATTCATGTAAATTGAATTTTCAATGCACAACAGACATAGCAGAGTACGAGGCACTCCTCTTAGGGCTACATTTATTGAAAAAATCAGGAGCCCAGAAGATAACAGTTCATGGAAACGCAGAATTGGTAATTAGGCAAGTGAAAAATGAATGCATGGTTAAACATCCCAGACTTAAAGCTTATAAGGATGATACCATGGATTTATTAAGATCTTTTAAAGAATTCCAACTTATCCTTGTTCCTAAAGACCAAAACAGTTTTGCTGGTGGATTAGCCCTTGTGGCTAGTACATGTCTAAGACCTTGGGAGAGCAAGAAATATACAATTCAAGAAAAATTTAGACCTTCTGTCCCAAACAATAAAAGATACTAGCAAAACTTCAAAGGAGAAAAACAAATAGAAGACTATCCTACTAAGGATATATCATCTTTCCAAGAAGAGACTTCACCCTTCACTAATATCAATCTGCCATTTAAAGAACCTGAATTTATATCAGAAGCAAGCCTATAAGTAGAGGAAGAAGATATTTCACAGTTTGCTATTTTGCAGGTTAAGGATGATGATACTTCCAAGCCACATACTGACAACACAGTCCTCAACGCTGAAGTCTTGGACGTAGACAATCTAGCAGACATGGAGAGCCAAAAAGAAGAGAATCTTCATCTTTTCTTTGTTGATCCTTTGGGAGAGTGTGTGGAAGTCCCAACTGGCTCAAATTATCAAGCATGGATCCTTTGCAAAAGCCAAAGACATGAAAAACTGTCACCTTCTGTGATATTCTTGGTTTTGAAGATTAATCTTCAATAAATACTATGGATACCCTTAACAAGCAGCCAGAGTTTCTTCTTCTTTTTAACACTACTCAACTGGCTACATTGGCACGTTTGTGTCACATGATAATGTAAATACTCCATGTTAGAATAGGTTAGATAGGAATGTCAACATAGCCCAGTTTTGAGCAATTAGATAGTTGTTGATTTTTGTCTCCGAAGAAAAATAAAAAATACAAAAATACAAAAACAACAAAAAGAAAAAAGAGGGAAGATTGTAAAAACAATAAAGGTACAACCCCGTACCAAAAAAGAGAAATGAAGTCTGAAAGTGTGCAAGCTCAAATGCCTCTCCTGAAAACAAACTTGTAATTAGTTTTAAATTTACTGCTGATAGGATTAGTGAATTCGATTTGCCAAACAGTTTAATCTTGGCTTATCAGTAGTTAAATTAGGCTAGAAATTAAAGGTTCAAACATGCTCAAAATCTGAACCTAAGTATCCAAAGAAGAATGACTCAAATCTGTTTATTTTCTTAGTCAAAACAGAGGTAAAACTGGTACTAATCAACTCAAAATCTGAACCAGAGAACAAGAAAGAACAACTCAAACAGTAGTAAAAACAGAGCTGAAAAAAGGTGAAGGAAGTGCTTTAAACTTTCAGATCTTAAGCCTTCCATTTTGATTTAATTTTCTGCAAAATAATATCTATGTGCAGCTTTTTGTTTATGCCATAGATCAGCATCAAGTTAGATTGTTCAATTCTGACTTGTATGCTTTTAAATTTCTGTTGTAGAAATTAGAGAATAAAATATGTTATACTGTTCAATCCTAACAGATTGGTAGATTAGGTAGAGAAACATATGGACTCAACTGTTTAATCTGAGTCCATGGAGAAATAAGGAGTATAATTAGACTAGTTTTATGCTTTCAAATGAATAAAATGTTGTGAAAAGAGTTTTCCAATCCAAGTGCACTCTAAAGAAGAAAAAATGTTATAACAGTGGGATTAGGTAGGTAGAAAGCTTGTTGATGAAAGATCCATTGTTTTTGTGGCTGCTAAATATGTTTTCAGAGTAAAAGAAGATCATCCAAGTAAAGAGGGGCAGCCCAATGGATGAGGCACTGATCAGCCTCCCAGAGAATGCAAGTCTGAATTTCTTGATGCCTTCAAGAAGGCACCATCCCCAAGTGGAGCCACTGTTAGCCACCAATAAAATTTGTCATATCAAATAGTGGCTAAAACATTTTTTGGAGCCTTCAAGGAACAAGTTTTATTGCAAAAAATGTTATCTCTTGAAGACTCATGAAGGCATTTGGCCCATTGTTTCAATCTTCACTATTGTTTCCATGTAGAAATCAGGAATTCTGTTGATTCCATAAGAGAAAATACTGCTGCAAACACCGTTTTTCCCTCCTTCCACTTCAAAACTAACCTCCATTTTTACCCCTTTTTATTCCCATGAAATTCCTCTATTTTTTCATTTTTCCCCATTTCGCCTTCATGAAATCCTCTTTGCAAAGTTTAAAACTCTTTTTAAACTCTGCTGAAACCCCCAAATCCATTGAAAATTTGAAAAAAATTCATTTAAAGACACCTTTTTTGTATTACAGACTTAAGCCCCCTTGGGCTAAGTCCTAACCACTTCCCCATTAAATGCCCTGGTGCTAGAACCAGGGGTTAAGCCATTTAAGTGCTTATCGCATCGCAAAAGATCCCAGCACGCAAGTCTATTTTCCATCTTAAAACTTCTGATGCGATTAAGCCCTTGTACACAACCCCCGATCCTATTATTGTTTTATATAACCTTTGTGCCCGCAATCAGGGGCTAAAACAGTGTAATAATCCATTCCCGATTGATATTTTCCTTTGTAAATCAAAAAACTCACTTACCTAAATTTTTGGTCTAAACCCGTCGGAGTTATGTTTTTTTAATGAAAAATGGGTAGATTGAAAGACCCGCATCATTTCTCCGATGCATTTGAGCCCCGTTACATAAACTCCGCCCTCCGCTTTATTCATATAACTTATGCCCAGTACCAAAGGTTAAAAGTCTCGAAGCGCTTAATCGCATCGGAAGATTTTAGAATGGGTAGATTGAAAAGCCTAAAGGCTCGACCTTCCGATCCCGATTGGCCCTTAAATATAAGCCCCGGGCCTATTATCATTCCATATAAACTAAAGGCCCCGCAGTCGAGTGCTTATCCACTTCATACATATATCCCGCCCCGACGCATAAAAACTTTGTATTATATTGATTTTTGGGTTTTTTCATGTTATAAAGGTTTTCCGCCGGTGCAAGTTTTAAAACAATATCGACCGTTGATCCTGAGCCGATCAAACGGCCCACGCTACATCACATCGCAAATTTTGTTGGGTGCATTTATTTCTCCCCTCCGATTGACATTTCCCAATGGATATTCCGCCGTTGGATCTATCTGCCATATCCCAGATCCAACGGCCCGCATTCGCTCCGGTCATTAGCCTTGCCTCCGCTTCAGAACCCTCCGATTCATTTCCCACCGTCGATCTGATTTGCAGATCGACAGTTAGCGCTCAATCGCATCAGCGTTGTGCAAATTCTTCCCCCCGCCGATTGAATGCCTCCAATTGCATCTGAACCTTCCACGTGTCCAGATCGGACGGTCCAGATCGCTTTTCCCGACTTTGGTCTAAAAAATGTAGCCCCGCTCATAATGTTTTTTCAGCCAATCTTGGTCGTTGATCTTTGCAGATCAACGTCCTTGCTTCAACCTTTCTCCGCCTGTATACTTTTTGTTTTAAACCCCAAATTTAAATCCCCACCATCGATCCCCTGATCGAACAACCCATAATGAATCTGCCCTCCCCGCTATATGCCCGCGCATCTAGTCTGTATCTCGCTCATTCTCCACCGTTAGATTGAGGCCCCAGATCTGACGGCCCACATTCCAAGTCGCGCAACTTTCAGCACGATGGTTAATTTCCCAAAGGGCATGCGATATGGGTGGTTTTCTGAGGCCACGTGTCAGGCGGGGACGCATATTGCGTTCCAAAAGGCAAAACTGCCTACCTGCCCTTTTGCCATGCGAAAACAGTGGTTTTGTAGCCCGAAACCACTTTCCCTCTTTCCTTCATGATTCATCGCGCGTGCTCTTCACCGTTGATCTTTGTAGATCAACTGCCCAGATCTGATTAGGCCTTACATTATCGCCCTCCACCCTCGCCGAAGGTTTTCAATGCACAATCTCAGTCGTTGATCTCGTGGGTCGATCTCATCTGACGGCCCACGATTATCCCGAACTCCCAACTCAATTTTTAACCATTTTTTCTCCAAAGCAAAGCTTTTAAACCTTTTTCTTTGCATTTCCTCCTGTTTCATTATAAAGCGACCTTTCCACTTTATGTTTCCCCAACTGATCCCCACCGTTGATCTTTGCGCGATCAATGGTTCCGACTTATTTCTCCCTCTGCTCTCCTTTTCAACCTCCTCTACATCAATCCCAAACGTTGGATGTTGCCATCCAACGGCCACGCTCCTTCCCCACACCCTCTGAAGCGGTTTTTCCCAAAAAACGCATGATTTTATAAATATTGTTTTTATTTTGCAGGGATTAATGGTTTTCCATTATATTGAAAGAAAAAGCCAAAGGCTGGGAATGATGATTCCCATGCCATTGATTCATCAAAGGGAAGCCATTCACGGGTTCGAATTCCACGTTTCATCAATGCTTCATGGGCATTGATGCCATATGAGCCCTGTGTGGCCCTGCACATCAACAAGACACATAGAATGAAATAAAAACAAAAGAGTATCAGTGTCAAAGACAAAATACAACAGAACAGAAGATTGAAGACAAATTTGTGGGGATCACGGCTAAGCTTGATTATCAAAATCCTAATCCTCCAAATTAAAACAGAATTAAAGGAAAATCAAAAGATCTATCAGACAACAAGGCCTCCACCGCCACAACAGAGGCAAATTGATTCCTCTCAGCTACCCATTGCCACCTACAGTCGCAAGCATTCAAAATAGAGGCCGAAGTTATTGATTAGAAAGAATATATTAGCCTCAGCGCAACCAAACAGTTAATTCTGCTAAAGGAATTTAATGACAAAAATATCAGCAGAGTTACTACAACATATCATAGAACCTTAAAAGTCAACATAAGCTCCCATCGAGCTTAATTCTTAATGTAAAACATTTAATACAGAGGACACATATGTAAGCTTCTTCATCGAGCCCCTCAAAGGCCAAGAAGCCTTAAATACTGCATTAAATACCCTTGGAGATCTTTTATCAGATCCCACCTCCTCATTTTTCTATAAATACTTCTGTAGAAGATGAGAAAATGTTGTTTGCAGAACTTTGAAATATACTTGAGCTTGAAACTTCTGATTGTAAATAATGTTCAAAGGCTCTTGAAGCTCTGCTTGTGATAGAATAGTTAGGTTGAGAAGTGAAGATGATTACTAACCTGAAACACTGGACTTAAAGTTGTAACTGATTTGAAGCATCAATATAAGCTGATTTATGGGATCCTGGTCTATGTCGACGGTGATGTTATTTCTTATTGTAAATTGTTATTTTATTCTTGTTTTCACTTTGGTCATCTTTTCTGATAAAGAACAGCGAGCATGGAGTTAGGATTTACTGTATATCAGTACCATTCTCTGACTGATAAACTTTATCTTTATGTTTTCTTCCAATTTGTGTTATTTAGGAATGATTTAATTCAGTTCAAGAAGTTAGGAACGCTGGCATTCCCTCGTCCTACTGTCTTAGCTAAATATTGTTCTTAAATGTTATTTTCAGTTTATGTTAAGTAGAGATGAACTGAGGAAGATATGGTGAGCCCTGGTCCCAGTTTTATCCCCAAAGACTATCTGAAAGTTTCCCTTGGAATGTGTTGAAAGCTGGCTAGTTTTGAAGTACTTACCAGATCTTAGAATATTCTTTGTTATCTTATGTATTTGTCTTGAAATTTACCAAGTAAAGAAAAGCTAGGAGAGGTTTTGTGGTGAGCCCGGCCCGCTAGTTTCTTCTCCCATAGTTGCCTTCAAGTTCCCCTCTGTGTTTTAAATGTTTTCTTTTGAAAGTATATCAAAGGCTGACTAGTTTCAAAGTACTTACCAGATCCTGGATTGCTTTTATGTCTTTCTTAAGTGTTTGTAAAAGGCTGGCTAGTTTCAAAGTACTTACCAAATCCTGGGCTGCTTTTTGTTCTTCATATGTTTAAAACCCCTTCTTTTTGTATCATTTCATTCCATAAATCAAAATTTAAAGAGATCCTTAGACATAGATTACTTGCCCCATGGACCACTCTTGCCCCTTGTTTCAATTAAACCCTATTATGACTCCATAGCCCAATGGACTAAAACCAGCAATTTGTCTTTCTTTTTGGCCAAAGCTTGTTCTATTTAATTCTAACTTCAAAAAATTAAAAAATTAAAAATCAAAGATTTATTTGCTTTTAACTTTAGTCAATAGTTAATTTTTTTAATTCATTTTTGTATATAAATTTTGGAAAATCAAAATTTTGGGACATTGGGGTTTTGATCTAGTTAAATCCTTTAAGCTTGTGAAGATATTTAATTCTGGAATGATTCCTATAGTTGACAAAATTTAATTTTTTAAAGTATCCTAAGTTTGACTATAATGAAAATTTAAATTTGAGATTTGCATTATCTTAGAGTATCGTTTGATCCATAAAGTGCTTGACAAAGTGTTTTATTAGCATTAAAATTTCATTGTACATGTTGATGAATAATTACTGAGATTTAAGTGTTAGTTAATTTCACATGCTTCAGTTGGGTTTGATAATCATTAGCATTTGAATTTTTAAACGTTTTATATCGATTAAAACTACCTAATGTGTGCTTAAGTCTCATTTCATTTACTTGAATTTGGACATTTATTGGATATTTGCCTTCAAGTAGGTGTGATCGATATCTGATTTTGAGAGCTCTATTGTGGATCTGTATATATTTTAATTGAGTAATCTTTTGGCATCTTCATAATTGGCACTCTCACTTAAGTACTTAGTGGTTAGATCAAATTATTTATAGTCTAAGTGTTTTAGGCTTTTAACATCACATCTCATCTTCGAATCTTGCTTTATCTCGCCCTTTCAAATCGTTTTCCTTGCATTTTACATTCTAAGTTAACATTGCATAACAACAGTTTCTCATCAATTACTTGGTCCTAAATTCTTAGCAAGATAGTTGACTCCATAAGACACTGGTATCAATCATTCAAATTCAATCGAATCCCTTAATCTTGCTACATCTTTTACAAGTATTTGGTCGTTTAACTATGTCTTCCGAACTGGTTGGTTCCCAACTGGTTCTCCTTCATTCCATTTCCATAAGGTCTACCCCCCTTAGACTGCTATAAGGAAACAACTTAAACGAAGAGATTGGAGATCAAGGTGACAACCCCCGTTCTGAGCCATTTTTGTGGTGCCTATACATTTTGTGCGACAACATTTTTTGGAGTCATTGCTGGGGATAGAGTTTTTCTGTCCTTGGTCTCAATGACATTTTCTAATCTTTTAATCTTTTTTCGCCATTCATTAACCCATCACACAACATAACATTTTCTGGCATCATTTCATCTCTTCATCATTTCATCATCGTATCTTTCGTCATATCACTAATCCTTACATCTTCTATTGCACCTTTAGCGCCTGGACATTTCAGTTGGTTTCTTGTTTGGGTGGAAACTCCACTTATTCATCTATTTACTCCCAGACAAGAATCCCTCCCTAATATCCATTTGCTTTTCTCGATTAATTTTTCCGTTTTAGAATTAGATTCATGTTCAAGTGGCGACTCCACTTCTTTCATTTCTTACAAAAATTTCTGCTAAGAAGCTCGCTTCTTGTGGACCTCTTGATATTTCTTGAACAAGGATCTCTTTCTCTAACATCCATTTGGCCTTTAAGCAAGTCATCATGGGTGATGCTCTTCATGACATGCCAGAAGAGGCCATTCGTAAAATGCCTTTGCTCTCGAGTGGTGATTCAGCCACTGCTCGAAAGCATCTCTTGAGGGTTACTCATATAATAAATATATATTGTCTTCCTTCACAATATAATCATGAAGATGTCAAGATACGTCTCTTTGTCTTTTCCTTGGATGGTGATGCTATGAATTGGTTGTGTAATTGGCCTGAGGATTATCTGGATTCTTTACAAAGCATCATCACTGCTTTTAAAGATGGATATATAAAATAAGGTGGCTTTCCTTGTGCCCCCAATACTATGCAAAAGAATGAAAGTGATATTGTAGAGAACTCAACTATTAACAGAAGACGTCAAGATAATTCTCAGGATGAACCCACTTGTACCACGACAGTGCAAATCCATGATAGTGGTGAAGCAAAAACAAGTTGTCAAATCAGTGTTGACAACGATAAGAATCTTATTAAGGAATTGATTAATATGGTTAAGGATATACAATTGAATCAAGCACAAATAATCAAGAATACAGAGGTTAATCAAGCTCAGCTTATTAAGGATATGGAACTTAGCCAAGCAAGATTAATAGTTGATCATACCAGGGAAATTGATGCTATACAGAACAAGTTGTTAGCCTTAGAGGAAAAGATGACGATCATAGAATTCAATCACTCCAATCAAATGATTTTCATGGAAGAAAATCATATTGAAGAAATGACGAAATGATGATCATGGAATTTAATCACTCTAATCAAATGAACACCATGCAGAATCATTTGATCACCATGGAAGCAAATCATGAGAAAGAAATGAACTATATGCATAATTGTTTCATGGCCATAAAAGCGAATAATGATAAAATGATCAAGGACATGGAAACTGGTCAATTATCTCTTCAACACAGGTTATTGATTGTTAAAAAGAGCCATGCGAAGGAAATCAATACTATAAAGGTTAAGCATTCTAATCAAATGATTGTTATTCAAAATAAGTTGGAAAAAATGGAAATATCACATATACAGAATATCCAATCCAAGTCAGAATTGTCAACAGATCATAGGCCTCCTAGTTTGTTGAAGCAAGCATCATCCTATTATGAAGAGACCATTTCTTCCATTGAAAAGTGGTTGATTGAAGGTGACCCGGATAAAAGGAAAACATAGGGGAATCAGGTTAATACATGTGAAGTTAATCCATCACCCTTGACAGAGCAGATGCAGAATGAAGAGAGGCATGTTATACATATCTTGTTTATTTCGTCTGAAAGTTCACAAGCAGAATGTTCCACATCATCAACAACACACTCTTCCATGAAGAAAAGCCTCAAGCGAAAAAAAAAAAGAATAAGGAAACGTTTCGATACATCTGATGGTTGCATGAAGCTCGATTTTCGGATAAGACAAAGTCCTATTGTATGCAAGATTGCACATGGCACATCCGAAAAACAGCCTACAGACTTGCCAGAAAGTAGGCAGATGCTCAAAATGCACTATATTGAACACATATGATGCCACAAGGCATCCTTTGTATTGTATCTCTAACCTTACACCTTGTCCTTTCAGCGTTTCATTTTGTATATTTACTTTTCATGTTAGTAGAATAATAAATAATAGAAGAGCTTCTATTTTTCATGTGCTTAATGATATATGATGATATTTAGATGGACGCTACTTACATAATTTTGTGTGTTGTTTGGATGTAGATTCTAGATTCTCACATTCCTTCAATGAAGCAATGTGTCCCCAAGTAGAGGCCATATGTTGACCACATTGTGTCAACGACCCCATAGTAGTACACCCCCATTTTTGCAAATGGGATCTATCATGTTCAAGTGTTCATGCCATTCAAATTTCATCATCAGTCGACAGTTTTGTGAATGATGTAAACCCATTTTACATGTCTATAATGTAAATGATCTCAGTGAGAGCATCATGTATGTAACAACCTGGGTAAACCTAGTATTTTGGTGATGATTTCTATCCTAGGAGGTTTTTCGTCACACTGATTCATTTGTGTTTCTCGACACAAATGATCGGCAAAGTTTTTCCCCTCCAGCCTCACCCCAAAGCTAGGGTGGATTTTGTCGTCGAGATACTAAGTTAGTCCTAGTGTTTTTTTATTGAGTCTTTGTAAAGTAATATGGAAATGATTCTAGCTAATTTGCTAGATCATTTTATTATAGATTGCTAGGTCTACTAAATCATATTTTCAATCGCAGAATTGGGTAGATTATTGAGGGTTTGTTGCGAACGGGTGTTCCCCTGATGGTTTAATGTATTAATCTTATGTAAAGAGGGTTGGAAAATAATTAATCTCCTCATCAATCAATTAATTAATTTTTCTAGCCAGATTAAATTAAAAATCTTAAGCCAGAAATTTAATTAATTTTATGTCCTAGGTAAAATTAAATTCTTCAAAGGAAAAATTCGTGGGTCCCTAAAAAATAAATTTTTAAAAGTTTCAAGCCAAGGGAATATTGAAAATGTTGAGAAATTTTGGACCCTTGGGCCTTGGTAGTTAAGTCAAAATCAATTTTTTGAGGTAATTAACTCAAAAATATTATTTTTGAGATTAAAGAGAATTAATTGAAAAATTCGAAATTCCTCAAAAAACTATAATTTCAACGGACGAGATTAAAAGAGAATCAAATCATTTTCGACGGTCAAGATTAGAGGTAAGTGTCAGTTTGATTTTGTCATCTGATCTCTTGATCATGTACTAGCTCTTGAAGCTCTCCTGTAATACTTTTTTTGGAATAATACAAATGGAGTCTTTGAGGTTTTATTTTGATGGTCATGTTCATCTTCAGCATTTTATGGCAAACTTGTTCTTTATATTCTTCTGGTGATTATTTTAATGAATTGTTTATTAATGGCTCTTGTAGAGTAATCTATTGCACAAGTATCTTGCTTAGGTTACTCGATTTAGTGTAAGAATATTAATTGGATTGAGTTAGCAGGTATCTCTGACTCTTGAAAATTTCTTTTTTTTTTATATCTTATTTCTCTATTGAATTAACAATTTAACTTTAAGTGTGCCGAATCTTTTGGATTTAGAATTGGGCGTTTGGAGAAGTCCTCAACTAGACCAGCTGACTCCCAAGGAAATAAGATCTAAAGAACCCTTTGAATCTAATTCCCCGAGCTTATCTTAAATTCTATTTTTGCAGGGTTTTTTCTAGGGCTTGTGCCTAAATTAAAATTTTATCTTAACTTTTATTGAATTTAAAGTTAGATTTGGCTAGTAAGAGCCTTAGATCTTCGGATCTGGAAACAAAGTCAGACTTACACTCCTCATATCTGACAGATTTGCGGCTCTTGTGCATAGATCTGTAAATACATTGTATAGATCTGTATTTTTATAGTGTAAATATTTAGAAATTTTTTAGTTTTTGGCTTCTAACTTGGGGTTTCAATTTTAGATTTTTGTATATTTGCTGGGTTTCCGTCTTTTCTGGTTTCTAGTTTTATGCAGGTGATATCTGAGGTTTTTCACAAGATTTGAGCAAGATCTAGACCCTAGAGGGTAAGATTTTGTCTCGCAATATAATTTTTTGCAGGATCACTGAATTAAAATTTTAGATCTAAGTTTTTGCTGGCCAAGGAAAAAAAAATCGAATTTGTTTTGAAGGAATGCGTTAATGTGCTTGTGCTTTTCTCTTCAACCTCCTCTTCTGCGTTTCCATCTTCCTGGTTTTGCTGCTGCTCGAAATTCCTCGTCTATTTTCTTGCGTCCTACAATTCTTTCACGCTGCCATCATTTCCCTGCGTGAGCTTCCCTTGCATATCCTTTGCAGTCCTTTACCATTGCCATTTTCTTCCCGCAACCTGATCATTCCTCTAAGTTGCCTTTTCCCTGCCCATGTGCCATCTCTGCCTTTCTTCTTTTGCTGGTTTCTGCGCACTGCCTTAATCCATCGCATATCCCTTCACGCATTTCCTCCTCGATGTCTGCAGCCTCGCTCCAGCGCCTCGCTTATCTCGCTCTCCATTCTCGCTGCCTATCATCCATTAGCTTGACCTACGTTTTCCCTTCACTTGCGGCTGCCTCTCTTCATTCAACTTGCATATGTTCAACCTGCATACGCTCTAACCTAAATTAACATCAACGTATAAAAAAAATGAAATGACATAACATTACATTTAGACTTTAAATTTTTGAAATTCGATTTAAAAATAAAAGAAAAAATTTATTGTTAACTTTTGACTTTAGAAAAAAAACTTTAAAATTTAAATTTTAACATTAACATAAGTTTTTTGAGATTTAAATTTTTTAACATTTCTTTCTCTCTTTTTCTTTTTTAATTTTGTATAAAGGTTTTTATTAACATTTCAAATTTTAGAAATTATATTTTAATTTCAATAACTTTTAGCTTTGTAAAAAAAAATTCTTTTTTTTACAAGTTTCAAAAAATTTAATTCTAACTTCAAAAAATTAAAAAAATTAAAATCAAAGATTTATTTGCTTTTAACTTTAGTCTATAGTTAATTTTTTTTAAATTCTTTTTTGTATATAAATTTTGGAAAATCAAAATTTTGGGACATTGGGGTTTTGATCTATTTAAATCATTTAAGCTTGCGGAGATATTTAATTCTGGAATGATTCCTATAGTTGATGCAATTTAATTTTTTAAAGTATCATAAGTTTGATTATAGAGAAAATTTAAATTTGGGATTTGCATTATCTTAGAATATCGATTGATCCATAAAGTGCTTTTGACAAAGTGTTTTATTAGCGTTAAAATTTCATGGTATATCTTGATGAATAATTACCAAGATTTAAGTGCTAGTTAATTTTACATGTTTCAGTTGGGTTTGATAATCATTGACATCTAAATTTTTAAACGTTTTATATCGATTAAAATTTCCTAATGTGTGATTAAGTCTCGTTTCATTTACTTGAATTTGGACATTTATTGAATATTTGCCTTCAAGTAAGTGTGATCAATATCTGATTTTGAAAGTTATATTGTGGATCTGTATAGCTTTTAAGTGAGTAATATTTTGGCATCTTCATAATTGGAACTCTCGCTTAAGTACTTATTGGTTAGATCAGATTATTTATAGTCTAAGTGACTTTAGGATTTTAACATCATCTCTCATCTTCGAAACTTGCTTCATCTCGCCCTTTCAAATCGTTTTCCTTGCATTCTACATTCTAAGTTAACATTGCATAGCAGCAGTTTCTCATCAAGTACTTAGTCCTAAATTCTTGGCAAAATAGTTGACTCCATAAGACATTGGTATCCATCATTCAAATTCAATCGAATCCTTTAATCTTGCTACACCTTTTACAAGTGTTTGGTCGTTTAACTGTGTCTCCCGAACTGATTGGTTTCCAACTGGTTCTCCTTCATTCCATTTCCATAGGGTCTACCCTCCTTAGTCTGCTATAAGGAGACAACTTAAATAGAGAGATTGGGGATCTGGGTGATAGCTCCCGATCTGAGCCGTTGTCGTGGTGCCTAGACATTCTGTGCAACAACAGATCCATAGGCTTCAAATATAATTAGATGTTGATTTCTACTCATATTTGATATATTTTTATTTATTTACCTTAACTTTTTATACCTCTTTAATAGATATGGTATTTGGCCCATGGTATTTGGATCATGGTATTAATAATAATTTGTCCCATGGTATTTGGCCCATAAGATTCACCTAAATAAAACTTCTTTTTGAGTTTTTGTTAATATAGAAAGGTTTATGGAGTAAATATAAAAAGAGGTTTTATTTATTTACCATACCTCTGGAGTAAGTATAAAAAAAGGTTTTTATTATTTACCATACCTCTAGTTTATTTATATTTTTATTTATTTACCATGTCTAGTTTTTGAGTGTTTGTAAAACTCTTCATATTTTAAATTTATATTGTTTAAATTTATTTTTAATTGTTTATTTATATGGTTATATAAGTTATTTTTAAAGCCAGCAGTATTTATATTTTATTTAAAAAAATAGTTTTTATTTTGGCTTCCGACATACTTACACATCGGGGTCATACTGGGTTATAGAATGCGCCTCTCAGTGCAATAAGAACAAATATTACAAAAGGATAGACAAGCTAAGAAACCATTTATGGTGAAAGTCCTAGAAGTCTTATTGTCTACTCTTATCAACATCATACATATATCTTCCCAACCCATTTAAATTCTTGATATAAACATTGAATCAATCTTATTAGTTTTTAAGAATATGTTGAAGTGTATCACAATAAGTGTCTACTCAATTTGATATATCTTACACAATTCTTCCCATAATTGGGCAGGTAATAACCATGTATAATAAGCAGCGTTGCAGATCAACTTTCTAAGGAAGGTTTTCAATTGGATTTTAATTTGATATATCTTACATATTTCTTCCCATTATTATACTTGGGCAGGTAATAACTATGTAGAATAAGGAAGGTAGCGTTGCGAATCGGCTTTCTAAGGAAGGCTTTCAGTTGGATTGGGGCGTTTGGTCAATTGAAGAGGTCTTGAATGATCTGTAGAAATTTAATACAAATTATGTATTGCCTGGATTTTCCTGATCTAACAATTATATGCCACAGTTAAATACAAAATCGCTTCTACAAAAATCTATGTGAAATTTAAAACATGATGGCCAATTGCAATATCATGAAGAAAGATCAATCACACATAACACAGATGCTTTTACCGGGAAAGAATAAAGCTAAAAAACCCACTATCATATATTATGTATATATTATGGATCATGAAACAATATCATACAAAGCTCCAATCCAAGAGCTCTCAGTACAATATACAATCGTCTCACACTGTCATACAAAAATTGACAAATTCATGTGCCAATTTACTACCTCTAGACAGCCTGTCTCCACTGCACAATCCCAGCGGATAGCAATCCCTGAATGAATGGAATCTTGTTTGCCTTGACTGCGCAATCCTCATGGGCACATCCAATGTGTGTGTGGTTGCATGTGTGCACCCACTAATGTTACAACTGATAGTCAAACTGTGCCTTTCACCTACATCTCAATGGGTCTCCACTGGATTTGACATGCATGTAGTTAACAATAGTAAATCTTCAGTTGCATGTGAGACCACTGATTGTGAATTAATTAATAATTAATTCATTGATCTCTCACTAGTGTATCTTCAGTGACAACTAGCACAACTGAGTTTAACTCACTTAACTAAGTTAAACTACTTTACAACTCACATAACTACACTTCCAACTCTGTTACAACTTCGAATCACTCAGTCACAACTAATAAGTCCACTTGCATGTCCTACCAACCAACCTTTGAACTCGAATTTCTTATAGCTAACTGATTTGCCACTTTAGTTAATTATTTCCAAGTGCTCATTGAGAATACATTATTGTTTATTGTCCAACTAATATTAAGGAATAATAATAGCCGACATGAAATCTATAAATAGAACTTGCACATACATCTATAAATAGGCCTCATCTATAAATAGAATCTTCTCATGCATCTATATATAGACATAATCTATAAATATAATTTTCTCATGCACCTATACATAACATCCACCTAAAAATAGGTTGAGGCTCCATCCTAGTGTAGGTGCATAATTTTCACTAGGATCTTCTTGTTGAATTTCAACACTCCCTCTCAACAAGAAAGCGATTATCCTTCACTCCGATCTTGTCTCTATGGTATTTGAATTTTCTCTTAGTGAGCGCCTTCATTAGAATGTCTGCATCATGATCTTCCGTAGGAATGTACTGAAGCAACATGATTTTCCGCTTCACACAATATCTGTTATGATGATACCGAATATCTAGATGCTTAGATCTATCATGAAACACGGGATTAATCGAGAGTTTAATGCAACTATGATTATCACAATGAATCACTATCGGATCTAAATGAGAACCAAACAAACCAACCAAGATCTTTCTCATCCAGATAGCCTCACATGCAGCGTGACTTGCTGCCATGTATTCTGCTTCCGCTGAATTGAGTGCCACGAATCTCTGCTTCCTGCTGTACCAAGAAACAGCTATAGATCCAATGCTAAAGATCCCCCCTGAATGAATGGAATCCAGTTTGCCTTGACTGCGCAATCCTCATGGGCACATCCAATGTGTGTGTGCTTGCATGTGTGCACCCACTAATGTCACAACTGATAGTCAAACTATCCCTTTCACATACATCTCAACGGGTCTCCACTGGATTTGACATGCATGTAGTTAACAATAGTAAATCTTCAGTTGAATGTGAGACCATTGATTGTGAATTAATTAATAATTAATTCATTGATCTCTCACTAGTGTATCTTCAGTGACAACTAGCACCACTGAGTTTAACTCACTTAACTGAGTTAAACTACTTTACAACTCACATAATTACACTTCCAACTCTGTTACAACTTCGAATCACTTAGTCACAACTAATAAGTCCACTTGCATGTCCTACCAACCAACCTTTGAACTCGAATTTCTTATAGCTAATTGATTTGCCACTTCAGTTAACTATTTCCAAGTGCTCATTGAGAATAGATTATTGTTTATTGTCCAACTAATATTAAGGGATAATAATAGCCGACATGCAATCTATAAATAGAACTTACACATACATCTATAAATAGGCCTCATCTATAGATAGAATCTTCTCATGCATCTATATATAGGCATAATCTATAAATAGAATTTTCTCATGCATCTATACATAACATTCACCTAAAAATAGGTTGAGGCTCCATCCTAGTGTAGGTGCATAATTTTCACTAGGATCTTCTTGTTGAATTTCAACACTCCCTCTCAACAAGAAAGGGATTATCCTTCACTCCGATCTTGTCTCTATGGTATTTGAATTTGCTCTTGGTGAGCACCTTCATTAGAATGTCTGCATCATGATCTTTCGTAGGAATGTACTGAAGCAACATGATCTTCCGCTTCACACAATATCTTTTATGATGATACCGAATATCTAGATGCTTAGATCTATCATGAAACACGGGATTAATCGAGAATTTAATGCAACTATGATTATCACAATGAATCACTATCGGATCTAAATGAGAACCAAACAAACCAACCAAGATCTTTCTCATCTAGATAGCCTCACATGCAGCGTGACTTGCTGCCATGTATTCTGCTTCCGCTGAACTGAGTGCCACGGATTTCTGCTTCCTGCTATACCAAGAAACAGCTGTAGATCCAATGCTAAAGATCCCCCCTGATGTGCTCTTTCTGTCGGTCGGGCTGCCTGCCCAATCTGCAACCGTGAAGCCATGCAACTTCACCTCATCTGTCTGTCTGTACAATAATCCATACTCAGATGTGTCCCTCAGGTATCTCAGGACATGCTTACCCGCCTTCCAAAAGAGCTTGGTAGGCTTAACCATCACTTGACTTAGTTGGTTAACCGCATAGCAAATGTCTGGTCTCGTGTTCACTAGATACATTAGCAAACCCACTAATTGTCGATAGACAGTAGCATCCACTACCTCTCCAGATGTAGCATCCTCTTTCCTCCAGTTTCCTGGAAGAGGAGTATCCATGGGTTTGCAGTCCTCCATGTGAAACTTACCCAGTATCTCCCTTTCATACTTGCTTTGAGACAAAAATTTCACCTTCTCGCTGCCATATTTCCAATCCAAGGAAATAATGAAGGAGGCCCATATCCTTCATCTCGAACTCCTTTGCAAGGTCCTCCTTGCATGAGTGTATCAACTACTCATCACCAGTCAATATTAAATCATCAACATAAATAGCAATGATTAAAAGCTTACCCTCCACCACAATTTGGTATAGGTTTGCATCCGCCTCACTTTTGGTGAAGCCCAATCCGGTGAAATAGCTGTCTATCCAAGTGTACCAAGCACGGGGTGCTTGCTTCAGCCCATACACCGCTCTTTTGAGTCGACACACATGCGACTCGTTGTTGAAGATCTCAAATCATTCAGGCTGCTCTATGTACACCTCTTCCTCAATGATCCCATTGAGAAACGCAGTCTTCACATCCATCTGATGAATGCGCCAGCCCATCTACGCTGAGAGAGCAAGGATGGTCCTTATCAATGAATACCTTGCGACAGGTGCAAAGGTTTCTTCATAATCAATCCCCTCGATCTGTGAGAAGCCTCGAGCCACAAATCTGGTCTTGTATTTCTCAACACTCCCATCAACAACTTGCTTTACCTTGCATATCCATCTCAAACCTACCACTGATTTATCAACCGACCTTGGAACAATTTCTTAAGCACTGTTTTTGACAATGGAGTCATACTCCTCCACCATTGCATCCACCCATGTGGGTTCCTACACTGCTTCCTGAAAGGAAGATGGCTTAGTCACAATACATTTTCTCATGAGACCCATGTATCTAATAAATCGGTCAGGAGACTGTCTTTGTCTGCACTGTGAAGTAGGGGCTCCTACATTCTACGCAGCATCAAGTCTCAGCCTATCAGCTTCTGTGGTATGCCTTCTGCCAGCTCTGATGTTTGGCTCTGCGTGAGTGGACTCCTCCACTCCATGAACCGCCTCATTTGGCTGATCCACATCTAGAGACTGATCTTTGGGACAACAACCCAGAGGACGATAATTTGGAGGATTGCATTAGACATCTAGAAGAATTGAAAGCAGAACTTTTGAGAGATGAGGACAAAGCAACAACAACCATGCCATCGCCACACCCACCATCCAGTAGCAGTGCCAGTGCAAGTGCCAGTGTTCGAGTTCCAACTATTGTTCCTTTGCTAACGCCGCCTCCACCTACATCCTCACGTGGAGGGCATGTGTCTTCTAGTTCTGGTCGTGGTACTATGCGGGAGAAGATTTCTAGAAGACCACCATTACCACAATCTGCTATAAAATTAGACATTTCTCTTGGCAAGAGGCAAAGCAATAGATAAAATAGATTTACTAGTCTTTTCTAGTTTCTAGTAGTTTTTAACTTCTTATATCTGTTGAAACTTGACTCTTTCATATTTATTATGATATTTTTTGTAAACAATATATGACAATTTAAGTTTGAAGTTTGAAACTTTGAAGTTGGAAGTTATAAGTTTATATCTCATTATGAATTATGAATATGATGCTTCATGAAATTTGAAATTTGTTTCATTTCGTTTCATTTTATAACATTTCATTTCATGTTAACTATTCTTTGCTATAATGGTTACACTTAGCTTACAAGTACAACTATGATGATCAATGAATCAATGATGATAAATGTTATATATTGAATTTTGAAAGCTTGAAACTTTAAAATTGATGAATCATGAGACTCAAGAGTCAATATGTTGTATGTTTCTAAATTGTGGACGTGGTTGATGAAGATTATAACTTCTAGATGATTGATGTTATATCGTTCAATATATGTTTTTATGTTTTTTATGTCCAATTCATCATTCTACATGCTTTTATTGACATATATGCATCAATATATATATATATATATATATAGTATAAAAATTCGCTCCCCGATTTGCTCCCAGACCAAGAGCTTCTGAAAATGTCACTCCCGCTCCCAAGTAACCTTGGTGTAGAGAAAGAAAAGAGAAAGAGGAAGGAGAAAAAACGCTGTCAAAAGGAAAGTGTTCAATTAAATGAAACATCTACATGTGCTAGCCTTGACTTATTACTGGCTAGCATAGAAAGATTGAAGAATGAAAACAAAGATTTGAAGAAACTAGTGCAGATATGTTATAAGAGTGAGCATGAGTACAAGGAGGAAATTGTCAAGGAGAGAGACTTGTAGTGTGAAACATTAGAAGCTGAGATTGATTCAACTAGATGTAAATTAGAAGAAAAGAATAGGTTGTGTAAGCAACTAGAAGATAAGGTTGCTTCCATGAAAAACTCAGAAAAGGCAAACATTAAAGATGATAATGAAGCTTTCCTAAAAAGATCCGTGGGAGAAGGGACAAGCACCATGATTAATAAAAAAGAAAACAAAAACAAGCAGCAATATCAAAAGCCAAAGAATGAGATACAGATAGGGTTCACTGCAAGAAGATCATAAAAGTATTTATTCTTATTGTTCATTTTGTATTCTAATTATAAGTGATCTAACTGGTAAAAATAACAATTGAAAAGAAATATTGATTCACCCCCCTCTCAGTATTTCCAACACTCAAGAAAATGCAAGCAGTCATGAGCAAAGGAAAATGTGTCAATGATTAAAAGCAACGCCATCTTAGGGGAGAGAAATCCCATTAATGTTCCCTAGAATGCTTGGGTTTATTCGCATGAGATAAACACACATGATTTGGCATGAAGAGTACTTCTCCCATGACAGTTTGGGACTAACATATGAAGAAGAAGCTCTACCATTGGAAGTTATAGCACTCACAATTTCATAATTTCCAATGATTAGTCCCTTCTAAGCACATAAATTTAAAAATTCAATCGTGGGATCTGGAGCGCTAAATCTACAATATGAAAGACACAAAGTTGGCATCCTGCTTGGTTTTTGCTGTAGGTATTTGTAGATGGACATCTGCTTTTTGATTTGAAAAGAGCTACGAATTCTATTGTCGGTGATTTATCATAATTGACTCAGCAAATCGATTTTCTCAATCGCTCAAGTTCGACAAGAGAAAATGGATTCAGAGGGAGAGTTGCAGGTGGAGAAGAGAGAGAGGGTATTAGCATCAGTCGAGAGTGCAAGAGCTGGTGACGTAGTGCAGAGAAGGGACAACGCAGAAGTAGCTTAGCGACAACGCAACGCAGTGACGCAGAATTGTGCAGTCCTCATGCAGTGCTAATGCAAAGGACACAGCAGGGCCTCTCAAGGATCAAGTTCTCATCTATATTTGTGAGAAAAATTTCTCTAGTGTTATCACAGAGATTTCTCTTCATTCCTGCTGATTGTTCCTTGTACAAGAGATTTTTTATGAAGAAGAATAATAAATAAACCCTCATCTACTGCTCTGGTTTTCCCACATTGGGTTTTTCCGAGGACATTTGTCCAAAAATAATTGTCATTCTTGTGCTTGTATTTCTTTATATCTTGTCTTAGTATTTTAATTGTGAAAGTTGCAGTAGAATTTATTTCGATATTTACTTTAGTAATTTTTGTAAATAACATGTTACTGGAATGATAACTAGAAGAAATAATATCAGTCACTGCAGTTGGATTTCGATTTAGAAATTTTCACATGGTATCAGAGCTTAATTGGGTACATAAGAGTCTATGTTGAAGGGAAGTCGCGGTCCTGCATTAGCAGCAAATCGAACCCCAGAGGGATCACGCAGGTTTTCTGCAAAGGCCTCCAGATAAGAAATAGCACGATGGAAGATCATGACATTTCTGAGTTATCTTCCAAATTGGAAGAATAATTTGCTTGTTTTTCGACTTCTACATCAGCGAATGATTGGTATATTGATAGAGAGGCTTCAACTCATATGACAGGAGTACAAGAATATTTCTCGAGTTATCAAGAAGAACGGATGAACTTCCAGATTACTATGAGAAACAAAACGAAGTGTACCCCAGTAGGAAGAGGGACCATAGCGTTTCAGACATAAGTAGGAGATAACCTCCAAGCCATGAATGTGTTGCATGTGCCAGGATTGGAAATGAATTTACTTTTAGTGTCCCAGTTGCAGGACAAGGGATATGATGTGTACTTCATTGGAAGGAAAGTATACGTCAAATATCCAAGCTGGAAAAAAAAGGCTCAGATTGGAACTCAAAGCAACAGACTATATAGGGTGCAGCTCGAGTCTCCAATGGCACTAGTACGCAGCGATCTCAATGGTGAAAAGGACTTGAATGAGCTATGTCATAGACGAATGGGGAATCTACACCATGGAGCTCTGAGAATACTCAAAGAAACTATTGCGAGAGTTCCAGTCTTAAGTACCAAGCACGATGATGTATGCAGAGGATGTGTACTAGGGAAGTACCCTAAAGCAACATATTCCAAAAGAAACAATAGGGCACAAAGTGTATTGTGGCTCATACACTCAGATATCTGTGGTCTAATGTCTAGTAGAGCTATTAGTGGTGGCGAATATTTTGTCACCTTTGTTGATGACCACTCCAGGAAAACTTGGATCTACTTCTTAAATACCAAAGATGAGGTCTTTGATCGGTTCAGAGAATTCAAAGCTCTGGTTGAAAACCTGACAGGGAAGAAGATAAAAGTATTGCGCTCACATAATGGTGGAGAATATACTGACAAGGACTTCACAGAATTATGCGCAAGAGAGGGCATCAAAAGAGAATGGACGACTGCATATAATCCAGAGCATAATGGATTTGGAGAGCGGAAGAATAGAACTATTGTTGGGGCAGCAAAAGCCATGTTGTATGACCATGAACTTCCTAAGTTCTTATGGGAAAAAACATGCAACACAATAGTATATATCCAGAATAGGACTCCTCATAGAGCATTGGGAAAGAGAAAACCTGAGAGTGTCTTCACAGGGAAGAAGCCGGAAGTGAGTCATTTCAAGATATTCGAAAGTGTGGCGTATTGTCACATTCCAGATGAGAAGCAGAGTAAATTAGATTAGACTGTAGAAAAAGGGTATCTCGTAGGATACAGTGAGACTTCGAAGGCATACAGAGTCTACATTCCAGGCAGCAGGAATATTGTAGTCAGACGGGAGTCTACTTAATTAAATATGATTCTAAAACAAGAAAAATAAGCAAAGAAAAATATACACATAGGACATTGTTATTTTTGGACAAAAGTCCTCGGAAAAACCCAATGGAGGAAAACCGATGCAGCAGATCTGAGGGTTTGATTTTATTAAGCAGTAGCAATTTCTGAATACATCTTTGAATACCTACAAGGGTTATTCAGTTACAAAGAGAGAAATACTGGTAGAAAAATTGTGAGTTTTACCTCACTCAATCACTGGAATTTCCTAGTTGATCCAGATGTTGGATGAGGTGCCTCTGGAGGTCGTTTCCTCTATGTCACCTCCTCTTGGCACTATGTCAACCAGGCAATAGATCGATCTGCCTCCCGTAATCTCCGATCTCAGCCTCCCGGTCTCACACCCCGGCTCCTGGCTTCTGAAACTAATCCGACAACAAAATCTCAAAAACCCTCTTGGCCTCTGCACAACCTCTTCGTAGCCATGCGTGGCTCTGCGTTGGCTCTGTTTTATCTCTCACTGCCTCTCTTTGCTAATGATTCTTCGGCTGAGAAAATCACTCTCGCTCCAAAATCTATCTCTGCCCCTCTCTGCATTGGAATCACTTAGATCGAATTCTCCTCTGAGCATTGCTCACTTCAGAAAATCGATCACTTAGATTCACTCGTGTGTCTTTCCAAATGACCCTCAAGCCTTCCTTTATAGTCTTCTTGTTGAGACATCAACAGCCGAGATTAGATTTCCAATCAATGAGTAATATTATAACTTGAATTGATCCATGTTCTCTAGAATATTCACACTCTGTTTTATTCATACCCTTTAATTATTTAATGTAGAAATTTACAGGGTAAGTTCCTTAGATCAAGAACCAAAGGTCACCGCTCACAAACAGATCACAAATCAGTACACCAGTATAAGCATGTGGTTAAAACCCTCAAAGAGGGAAATAGTCCACGGCCTGAACCAATGGGGCCACTTCAGGCAATTTATTAATATAAAAAGAAAAGTTACATATGTTTCTCTCATAAACGGTTACCAGACAAATGACCCTCCATGCTCTTTAAATAGAGATCATGGACCAATCGGGTGTTAAGCCACGGATCAAGTGCCGTTAATACCGAGGTGAGAGATAACCGTCGGATCACTACAAATCGTGATCGTCGGATTATAAGTTACAAATGTACATGGTAAAGAAACACACTTTACCTAACTCTACACTAGACTAAGTTATT
The DNA here is from genome assembly GCA_034641835.2 of Pinus albicaulis. Classification (NCBI taxonomy): domain Eukaryota; kingdom Viridiplantae; phylum Streptophyta; class Pinopsida; order Pinales; family Pinaceae; genus Pinus; species Pinus albicaulis. Next base: position 722,464,400 of record CM076583.1, on the reverse strand, counting down.
CTTAACTATTTTCTATGTGTCGGAATATCCTAACATCCCCCCTTAAGAACAGCTTGGGATAGGATTGAAGGATTTACAAAGGTGACACAAAAGGAGCCTATTTCCTATGTGTCGAAATATCCTAACATCCCCCCTTAAGAACAAATTGGGATAGGATTGAAGGATTTACAAAAGTGACACAATAGGAGAAGGAAAGAGGCATTAGAGCCCATCCCTCCTTAATGACAACTTTCCCGAACTCCAAGCATGGATCGAAGTTTGGTAAACTTTGCTTCTGTGAGAGCCTTCGTAAAGATATCGACTACTTGATCATTGGTCGGACAATACTGCACTTCAAGAACACGATCATGAATGAGCTTTCTGATGAAGTGTACGTGGAGTTTAATGTGTTTCATACACTGATGTTGAACTGGATCTTTACATATATGAATGGTACTCTGATGATCACACCAAAGTGTAGTTGGATGCTACTGATGAAGACCAAATTCAGACAGGATCTGACGAAGCCACATGGCTTCCTTGCTGGCTTCAACTGCACCACGATACTCTGCTTCTGCTGAAGAAAGGGAGATGGCACTTTGTTTCTTACAAGACCAAGTAATAGGTCCTAAACCAAGAGTGAATACATATCTTGCAGTGGACTTCCGATCATCAGGGTCACCAGCCCAATCAGAATCAGTGAAACCAATCAACAAGGGAGATGCTCCTGCACTGTAATGAATCCCGAACTGAACTGTACCTCAAATATATCGAAGTATTCTTTTAGCTGCTTTCCAGTGACTTTCATGAGGTTGGTGCATAAACCGAGCGACAAGACCAACGACAAAGGAAAGGTCAGGACGGGTGTGGGTTAGATACAGAAGTTTACCAACAAGTTGACGATATAAGGTAGCATCAACTTCAGGGGTAGTACAGTTGACTGAAAGCTTGACTCCAGACTGAAAGGGAGAAGGGGTTGGCTTACAGTCTTCCATGTGAAAGTGGTGTAGAAGATCACAGGCATACTTGGACTGAGAGAGGGTAATGCATTCCTTGGATTGCAAGACTTGAAGACCAAGGAAATAATGCAAGTGTCCTAAGTCTATCATTTCAAACTTCTTTTTGAGGCTAGACTTCACATGGTTTATATGGTTTGGATCACTACCAATAAGGATAAGATCATCAACATAAAGAACAAGGATGGTGAAGGACTTACCCACTTTCTTGGTGTAGACAGTGTTGTCAGAATGACACCTAGAAAAGCCATTATCTAAGAGAAATCTATCCATTTTGGCATACCAAGCTCGAGGAGCTTGTTTGAGACCATAGAGAGACTTCCTAAGGCGACAAACAAGGCTGGAGTCTTTTTGGATAAAGCCAGGGGGTTGTTCCATGTAGATTTCTTCATGCAAATCTCCATGTAAGAAGGCGGATTTAACATCCATCTGATGGACTTCCCATTTAAAGGAAGCAGCAAGGGAAAGAACAAGGCGGATAGAATTCATTTTGGCAACAGGGGAGAAGGTTTCAGTATAGTCAATGCCTTCAACTTGTGAAAAACCTTTAGCAACAAGACGAGATTTATGTCTATCCACTTTTCCATCTGGTCCAAACTTTGTTTTGTAAACCCATCTGCATCTGACAAGTTTTATTCCTTTTGGAAGAGGAACAAGATCCCAAGTATTGTTTGCCAATAAGGAACGATACTCTTCATTCATAGCTTCATCCCAATCTGGATGACTGGAGGCTTCTTCAAAGGTTTCTGGATCAAATTTTTCTGGAACTTGAGCCAATAAGGAAGAAGCTCTTTCGAACTGAGAACGTGTACGTCGTCGATCGGCAGGGTCACCTGCAAGAGAACCTGCTGCATCTCGAGTAGAGCGGACCCATCTTGGAAGCGGTGGAGTATAAGGAACAATTTCACGAGCTGGAGGAGGATTGTCATCCTCGCTGTCATCATCTAAACTAGAAGGAATGCTATTAAAAATAGAAGAGAGAGAGAGAGGTGGCACATATGCCGAATCAGGCTTGCAGGCCAAAGGTGGCACACTCGCCGAACTAGGCTTGTAGGCCGATATATTTACATCAAATTTTACATCTCTTATAATGATTATATTTTTGGATTTTGGTTGAAGAAGTCTATATCCTTTGACATCTTCAGAATATCCAACAAAAATGCATTTTTCACTCTTAGGTTCTAATGCTTTATGTTTCGCATCTGGAATATGGGCCCAAGCATCACTTCCAAAAACACGAAAGTGACTTACATTTGGTTTGATTGAGCTCCAAGCTTCTTCTGGAGTTATATTCTTTAAAACCTTAGTAGGAGTGCGATTTACTATGTAATTTGCACAGTTAATGGCTTCTGCCCAAAAATTGAGACCAAGTCCTTTAGATTGAAGCATACAATTAGCCATTTCTTTTAAGATGCGATTCTTCCTTTCAGCTAGACCATTTTGTTGTGGAGTATATGGAACACTATGTTGCAATTGAATGCCATGCTCAGTGCAGAAGTTGATAAATTTGTTGTTAACATATTCTCTGCCATTGTCTGATCTTAACTTAAGAATTTGATGTCGAGATTGTTTCTCAACAAAGGCCTTAAAGGCCAAGAACATGTTAAAAACTTCACTCTTGAGTTTTAAGAAATATACCCAAGTGCGTCTGGAAAAATCATCAATGAAAGTTAAGAAGTACTTGCAACCAGAGAAAGAAACAATAGGAAGTGGACCACATAAATCATTGTGCACAAGCTGCAAAGGGGTTGAAGCGTGCCAAGAGGCATGTTTGTCAAAACTATCCCAATGATGTTTTCTGAGTACACATCTGGAGCAAACACTATCTCGGCAAGATACCATAGGAAGGCTCGTCACCATATTTTCCTTACATAGAGTTTGAAGAGAGCGATAGTTTAAGTGACCAAATCGCTCATGCCAAAGTTTGCTCACATCATCATTATGAGCAACAAAAACAGAGGGAAGACATGATGACCGAAAGTTGTCAAACTTATACAACCTTGTGGAATCATCAGCAATGCCAGTAGCTAAAATATGTTTAGGATCTTTGAGGTCCTTGATTACAACATCATGAGGTGAGAATTCTACTATTTTCCCTTCACCTGAATGAGTTATCTGATACACAAATAGAAGGTTGCATGACAAGGTAGGAACACATAGTACATCATTAAACTGACCATTATCTAGATGAATGGTTCCAGATCCTACAACACTAAGATATCTATCATCACCAACATAAATATGTTTGGCGTTACAATCAATTAAAGAAGAAAACATGGATTTATTTTTAGCCATGTTGTAAGAAGCTCTAGAATCAATGAGCCACTCATGAGAAGGAGAAGAAGAAGATACATTTAATGGATAACCAGATCTTGATGCTTGACAACCACAAGTATAAAGTGCCATGCCTGAAGATGAAGGTGAAGAGTGCTCCAAATTGATGTTGTGTTTCTTCATTGCTGCTTCTAAGGCTTCCATCTTCTTAAAACATTTGGACTCTATATGGCCATCTCGAATGCAAAAGTTGCAATGTCTATCTATCTTCTTCCCTTTGTTTTGATTTGCCTTATTATTTTGGTGATTTGATTTTTTAGTTTGCGGCTGAAATTGCTTAGGGCCCTTGTTTGGTTTAGGACCATATTTTTTAGGACACTGCTTCTTGGGATTCTTTTGATATGATTGTTGTTGGGCTGCTAAGGCTTTCTTAGAAGCATTTCCAGCAGTGATAAGACCAAGGTGTCAAAATTTTTCTTGTTCTCTTATCAAAGAATTGCAAAAGGAATCAAAAAAGAGATTCTTGTAGGTGGTTCTTGAAGAAATGATGGTTTCTCTAGTGGAATGGAAGGCAGAAACAAATACAGAGTATGCAGGGCCAAGCTTAGCAAGAATGCAATAGATGAGGCTACCATCGTCCTTTTTTATCTTACAACCTTCTAAAAGAATTCTGAGGGTCTTAAATTTGGACAAAAAAGCTTCAATGGAGGAGAAATTATTGGGGTCCAAATTAAGCAACTCATTTTCAAGATGGTAGGCTCTAATTTGATTTTGAATGCCAAAAACAATTTTTAGTTTTTCCAAGGCTTCATCAGGGGTGTCAATGTCAAGGATATGAAATCGAAGATCTTGAGCAATGGACATTCCTATCAACCCTCATGCTTGATCTTGTTTATTTTCCCATTTAGCAGCTTTATCATCATCGGAAGGTTTAGTTTCTTGTCCTGTGGCTATTTTATAAAACCCTTTACTTCTAAGTATATCTACCATGTGAGGTAGCCATTGGAAATAATTGGTGCTGTTAACAATAACCGGGCATGCACCTTAGTTGAGAAAAGCTGAAACTAACTACTTGAATGGAAAGATCTCGAAAAATTAGGTCGTTTAAAAAAAAATGGCTCGAAAAACGGCTTCCGGATGAAGAAGTTATGCCTTTTGAAAAATCTGAGTTGTAGATGCCGAATAGTTATAGGAACGGGATGAAGTGCGGCCTTCTTAAAAAAAAATCCGCCCCTTTTAACAAAAACTTTTTACAAAAGAAGCTTGAGAATGAGACTTGAACCCAAGACCTCTATTCTCATAAACTAACCCCTCACCAAGTGAGATAGTAAAAGGATCACGTTATTGTATGAAAAGGAGGAAGGTTAGTTTACTCTTCGGTGCACAAAAAAACACAAAAAACCGAGCAAAAAAAAACGAAATGCAAAGCCTTGCAGCAGAATGTTAGATTTTTGGTTAGCCTTACTGGCAACTATCACTTTTTTCACTATTTCTGATTTCCCGAGATCACACAAAGACGCGGGGAAAGAGCATACGTAGCAAACAGACCCTTTTTCCTGTTTTTGATTTGCCGATATCGCATGCAGCGCACAGCAAAGAGCATACACAGAGAAGAGGGTATAGATCCGACAAATAAATAAAACCTTAATACCGAAAATAAACAGAAAAAAACCGAAATAAGGAGAACTATTAACAAATATAACTGCAAAATAGATGCTTTATACCTCTAGATCTAAACTGTCATGACTTGGGCAGCCGGAAACCTTTTCGCATGAAACGAAAGGCATTCCTCACTATAACAGACGCTCCGGAAACAACAGAGCAGTTCTCCAAGCCCAAAAATGGTTAGAAATAGTAGATCTACAGAATGGCATTCACATGCAATCAAACTGGCTTCGGATTTTAATCAACAACGGATGCAGCCCTCAAAATAGCTCTGATACCATGTAGGAATTTATAGGGTAAGTTCCTTAGATCAAGAACCAAAGGTCACCACTCACAAAAAAGATCACAAATCAGTACACTAGTATAATCACGTGGTTAAAACCCTCAAAGAGGGAAACAGTCCACGGCTTGAGCCAACGCGACCACTTTAGGCAATTTATTAATATAAAAAGAAAAGTTACATATGTTTCTCTCATAAACGGTTACTGGACAAATGACCCTCCATGCTCTTTAAATAGAGATCATGGACCAATTGGGTGTTAAGCCACAGATCAAGTGTCGTTAATACCGAGGTGAGAGATAACCGTGGGATCACTACAAATCGTGACCGTCGGATTATAAGTTACAAATGTACATGGTAAAGAAACACACTTTACCTAACTCTACACTAGACTAAGTTATTCTTAACTATTTCCTCTATGTCCGAATATCCTAACATTTACTTTCCCTAAGTTTAGACTTAGGGTCCCCATTAAAATAATTAATTTTTTCAATAAAACACATTCTGAGTGGAATTTCCACAAACGATTTCTGGGTTCTTTAGAATACATGTGCCTAAGCCTCTCCACAAATTTTGAGAGTTAGAGCACTTCCAATGCTACCAAAAATCAAACTCCCTCTTAGTGAGGAAAGTGCTCTAACAACATTCCTGCTACATATTGCTCTGACCCTGAACCATCCTCTCTGTGTTGCTGATGTCTGACAAGCTGTCCACCAACCACTGCGATGTTGCTACAACTGTACCACTGCTCAAGACACTGCCACAGCTATTGCTGCATTCATACTACAACTCCCACTCATGAGCTACATCTGTTATGCTGCCAGCACTGCCATTGCCAGTTGCTGAGAGAAGCAACTAAAAACCACCCAAAAACTGAACAAGCATTCAATGGATGCACCTTGGTGCTAAAGATCTGACAGCTAATAGCTATTGCATTGTCCCTTTGATGTCTTGCATTGTTGCTGCTCTGCACTGCATTTTTGTTGCTTTGCACTGCGTTGTTACTGCTCTGCAATGTGTTGCTGCTACTTTGCTCTGCGATGCTCAGAAGTTGGCACTGCTACCCAATGCATCTCTCGCTTCATCACTCCTTTGCTCCAACTAAAGACTCCTCCATCCCGCTACTACTGATCATAGGCACCCGTAGCAAGGTTGTGATCCAAGAGGTGGGCTCCTCAAGGATCCTGCCCAACTGAAGTTCAAGGTGAACTACAATTCCATGTCACCCCATCTCCCTCTTGGAGATGCATGGCCACTCATGGCATACTCATCCTCCTTAATCTTCGTGGCTGCAACCTTCGGATCGTGCTTCTCATCCCTGTCCTTTTTCTTCAGAGGACACTGCGATGCAAAGTGGCCCATCTCGCCACATCTGAAGAACTTCACCAACGAAACATCTCTCTTTTGTTTTTGTTTCCCTTGTTGTCCCTTTGATGCGAGGGATGCATTCTCCTCCTCCTCCGGATTCTTTGATCCGCTCCCGCTACTACCGTCAAGTTTTCACTTGACTAGATCTCTTCTCAGCTCCTCCTCCTGAAGAGTTGCCCACATTGACTCCCTACTAGGTAGCATTGCCCTACCCAAGATAGTTTGGACAAAAACTTGCCACTCCTCAATGACTGCGTTAAGGGCCAACCTTACCATAGTTGTAGGAGTTGGGGTAGATCGCACGGCTACCAACTGATCACGGATTTTCCGAAGTCTTGTTAGGAACAGAGCGATGCACTCCCCCTTTGCATCTGGATCATCCAGAGCTTCTGTTCCAAGTACATCTTTCGCTGCTCGAAAGTTCTTTCGTATAGCATGGACTAGGCCTCCCATATCTCCCTAGTTGTGTTCTTGCCAGCTATATGAGAGACTGTATGATCCTCGACACCATCAAGGATAAGTCTCTTGGCCTTTGCTATATCGAACTTGCACTTTTTATTTTGATATGGATTTGTAGGTACAACAACCACGTTATCTACGAACGCCTTGAGATCATACTCGTCCAGAAGGAATTTGATTCTTTCCTTCCAGATCACGTAGTTAGAGGATCCCTCCAACTAGTCTTGATCTCTAAGTCCACGAGATGCCAACTCAGTGGAAAACTATTGAATTACTCCCTCTTTCTCCCTACTGCGTAGCTTCTAGGCTGGCTTACGCACTCCCTAATGGATCTGGTAAGTCTGTTGCTCCTCTACTGCACAGTAAATGAGAAAAAATGAATTCCTCGGTAAGGAACTCAATGAGGAAGAATTCCCTCACTATGTGCTCTTCTTCTTCCTCTGATGCTTCTCTGCCCAAAAATTGCTTGCAGAAACACTGTGTCCCTATGGCTCTGCATGAAGGCTCTGCACTGCTCCCTCTACCTTGGCAAGATTTTGATCTGGAAGACTTACCTCTTTATCGACTCACTCAGAGAGAGACCACCTCAAAAATTCAGCCCTTCTAGCTAGAATTGCATAATCCCTATGGGGATTCGATCTGTTGGTGCTATAGCAATTCAGCCTTCGCTTCAGTGCTAGATCTGCTCTTCCCGTTTCACATCAACTTGGCTCTAATACCATGTGAAAATTCCTAGATCTAACAATCTCAGGAAATCCTACTACAACCAGCTGAATCTACTTCACCCACTTTGTAAATTACATTACAAAATTATTTCATATTACTTCTTAAAACATTGAAGTAAATTACTGAAGCAACCTACACTTAATTAAATATGAATCTGAAACAAGGAAATTTAGCAAAGAAAAATACACATAGGACACCGTTTTTTGGATGAAAGTCCCTAAGAAAACCCAATGCGGGAAAACCAGTGTAGCAGGTCTGAGGGTTTGATTATATTAAGCAGTAGCAATTTCTGAATACATCTTTGAATACCTCCAAGGGTTATTCAATTACAAAGAGAGAAATACTAACAGAAAAATTGTGACTTTTACCTCAATCACTGGAATTTCCCGGCTGATCTAGATGATGGATGAGGTGCCCCTGGAGGTCGTTGCCTCTTCTCAGTGACTGCTTAGGCATTGTGTCACCCAGGAAATAGATCGATCTGCCTCCCGGGATCTCAGATCTCAACCTATCGGTCTTACACCCCGACCCTCAACTTCTTAAACTAATCCGACAACAAAATCTTGGAAAACCTCTTGGCCTCTACGTAGCCCTGCGTGGCTTTGCGCTGGATCTGCGTCAGCTTCTCTGGCTCTGCCCTAGATCTGTTAGATCTCTCTCTGCCGCTCTCTGTTGATGATTCTCTGGCTGAGAAAATCACTCTCTCTAGAAGCTATCTCTGCCCCTCTCTGCGCTGATCGAATTCTCCTCTGAGCACTACTCACTTCAGAAAATCGATCACTTAGATTCACTCGGTGTGTCTTTCCAAATGACCCTCAAACCTTCCTTTATAGTCTTCTCATTGAGACATCAATGGCCAAGATTAGATTTCCAATCAACGGCTAAGATTATAACTTGACTTGATCCATGTTCTCTAGAATATTCACACTTTGTTTTATTAATACCCTTTAATTATTTAATTTCCCTAATTTTAGGCTTAGGGTCCCTATTAAAATAATTAATTTTTTCAATAAAACACATTCTGAATGGAATTTCCAAAAACGATTCTTGCTTTCTTTAGAATACATGTGCCTAAGCCTCTCCACAAATTTTGAGACTTAGAGCACTTACGATGCTACCAAAAATCAACACAAGGCTAGGTCCATGGCCAAGGGATATTCACAGAAGGAGGGAATTAACTATGAGGAGACCTTCGCCCCTATTGCCAGATACACCTCCATCAGATCTGTTATATCCTTAGCAGCGCAGAGGGGATGGGAAATTCACCAAATGGATGCCAAGACAACGTTCTTGAATGGGGTGATAGAAGAAGAGGTCTACATAGAACAACCGGAAGGCTTTGAAACCCATGAGAAGAAATCTCATGTATGTAGACTGAAGAAAGACCTATATGCGCTCAAGCAAGCACCTAGAGTATGGTATGGTCGGATTGACAGCTACTTGCAGTAGTTGGGATTTTTCAAGAGTGATGCAGATCCCAATCTCTACTATTTGATGGTAGATAATGAGCCACTAGTTCTAGTACTATATGTAGATTATTTGTTCCTTACAGAATCATCTAGGCTCATAAAGGACCGCAAGAAGAATTTGGAAGCAGAATTCAACATGAATGATTTGGGGTTAATGCATTATTTTCTAAGGTTGGAGGTATGGAAGAAAAATGGAGATATCTTCCTAGGAAAAGGAAGATATGCCAAAAAAATTATGAGGAGGTCCAGGATGCAAGATTGTCGGCCCATGGCAATGCCCATGATAACCAACTGGAAGAAGATAGATGCATCAGGAGACTAGGAAGTGGACCACACCTTGTACAAACAACTCATTGGGTCACTTATGTAAAGGTTGTCGTAGAATTTATTTCAATATTTATTGACGTAATATTTGTAAATAACTTGTTACTGCGATGATAAGTAGAAGAAATAATATCAGTCATTGCAGTTGGATTTCGATTTAGAAATTTTCACGGTAGTGTCTCCAACACATTTGAGCCGACTTCAAGGAGCATATTGACAAGGTCTTCTAGCATACAAATTACATCAATAATTGTCATTTACAAGTGTAACAATACTTCATATACATGACTCTAAATTACATATATATGAAAAGATGAAAAACTCCTAAATACATCAAGAATAAGTCTTTGACCTATAATAAAAACTCCTTGCTCATGAAACCCATGAGGCAAGCATTACAAAATACATTTTATTATCTTTGTCTTCTTCATTAAATAAATTCATAATTACAAGCCATTATGAAGACCGAACCTAGTTACACTTTTCAACACAGAAAAATTGTGTACCACGAGAAGACTGCTTTGAGCTGAATTTCCTGTTGTGTTGCTCCCTCTGCCGCTGACAAATCACGAATTGGAAATCTTACCTCTCCGTTGACTCACTCAAAGAGAGATTTTCCTAGAGAATCTTGCCCTCTTGGCTTGGACTGCGCAATCCCTTAGGGATTTGATCTTCTGCCTACGCAGCTATTCAATCTCCCTCTTTCTCTTCAATGCTGAGTTCTTTCGATCTACTCTCTTGCTTCACCTGCATTGGTCTAATACCATATGAAAATTTCTAGTCTCGGAATCCTATTGCAACAAACTGATATTACTTCTCCTACTTGACAAATTATACAAGTTATTTATGTGAAAGTTTCTAAATATTACTTTATGCAGAAACCCTACTGTTAATTTTGGTTATACTTCTCCTACTTAAACACGTTATTAATGCTAAAATTTCAAATTAACATTGAAGAAAACACATAACAGAATTTCACTGATTCAGATCTAAAAAAGAATACATGCACACAGACAAAGTAACACACAATATTTTCTAGACCACTGTCCCCAAAAAAACCCAATGTGAGAAAACCAATCTTCTGGGTATTGGAGGATTTATATTATTAAGTAGTTTTTGAACTCAGCAAATTTGGGCACCTTACTGGTTAACCCGACAGAGAAAAATTAGATCTGCAGCAGTACCTGTTGTTCTGGAGACTGAAAACTTGACTGATCCACACGCTCAAACGGGATTTACAGGAATCAGCCACTTTCTGCCTCTAGAAACCCCAGAGTTGCCCCTAAAGCTACTTGCGTCAACCCTGCTAGCCTCTGTGTGCCTCTGCGCTAGCCTAAAGAGGGTTGCGTAACCCCAGACTAGGTGACGCAGTCCCTACGTTGCCCTGGATGGCCTCTGCGTAGCCTTGGGGGCCTCCTATTGGCTTAGCACTGCCCTTTCTGGGCCTGCGTAGCGGCTAAAGCCCTCTACACTGCGCAACTGCTGCTACTGCCCCTGCTTCTCTGCGCTACTCCTAATGCTGCCTCTCTGTCTCTTGCTGATACTTGGCACTGGGATCAGATCATCCCCTTTGCCAATACTACCCCTCGCTACAGCTGAAACACTTCTGAAAACTCTTAGCAAACTTCCCCTAGAATTTCAACTTAGTCTCAGTGCTCTGCCTCCGTAGTTGTGTTCTCCAACTGAGCCCAAGCCTTTCCTTTATACTTTCTCGTTGGGAAACCAACGACCATGATCTAATCTTGAATCAATGGCTCAGATTAAAATAAAGTTTGATCCGTGTGACTTAAGTCATTTCCATCACATGTTTAAATTAATTACCTTTAATATTTTAATTTTCTTAAGTTACACTTAGGGTCCTTAATTAAAAATATTAATTAATTAATTATCTCCCAAACTGGATTGAATTTCTTAAATCCCTTTCTGTGACTTGGAGATCTCATGTACTCTAGTCCCTCCACAAATTTTGGAAGTTAAAGCACATCTAATGCTACCCCAACACTCAAAAACTCAAAAAATTATTGTGTTCTACAAGTAAATACTGAAGCAAATACACTGCAACCTTCACTAAATAAGCTGCGGAAAATAAATGCAAAAACAAGATCTGAGCAAGAAAATTAAACACACATGACAACGTTATTTTTGGACTATGTCCCCGGAAAAACCCAATGCGGGAAAACCAATGCAGCAGTTGAGGGTTTGTATTATTAAGCAAAAGTTTTCCTAAATACAACTGGATGCCCAAATCTGGCTATCCATAGAGAATCTGACTAACAATGAATTAGTGAGGATTACCTCACACTAACAATCGAGATCCGATACTGACCCAACACTGAACTGGACAGCCCCATGCTGCCTCTGCAGAGATCTGCATCACTCTGGCTAGGGACTAGGTGTAACAGCGGAAGTCGTAATTTTGAATACTGTAGCAGCAGACTTGTATGCTTGTAGACTTGATAGCAGAAATTAGCTTTTAATTATAAAAATACACGGGGTATTTATAATAATAAATATTTTATTGATATATGACATGATTGAATAATTACAATGAGGTCCCGTTTTTATACCTATGCAGGTACCTTTTCATGAACAGGCATGTCTTTTAGACATGCCTTTTCAGTTAACTAATCATTACTTAACATAATCCTAACTGATTATTTAGTAATTACATTTATTCTATTTATTCTATTAATGACTATATTTGATACTTAAGTTATGAATTAGATTCATAACATTGCCTCCTTCTTCGAAAAGCTTTGACCTCAAAGCTTAACTTTTCGACACTTCCCTTTACTTGAAATTATCTGCTAAGCATGTCACTGGTACCTTCCTTGAATATATATATATATTTAATATTTAACTCCTATATATATATTTTATTTTCTCTTTTTTTTCCATTAATTTAATTAATTAAATAGTACTTTTAATTAATTAAATTAATAATTTTGTTTTGTATCATTAAGTAACTTTATAATTTTTTTTTTTTAATAAAGTAACTTTATAAATTATAAAGTAACTTTAATAAATTTATAAAGAACTTAATTATTAAACTTCTGTTTTATTAGTTTATAACTAATAGTTTCCTAACGTTGTGTCCTCCGTGGCTTTTCATTGTTTCGTGGCATTGGTTTGGCATTGGTTTCGCGAAGCTTGTATAAGGAAAAATGCATAAAAGCCGATTTTGGATTACGGTTTCAAAGGGCACGGAAAATGAATTCATCTGGTTCAATGGGCCGCCTCTGTATACCGAGCTAGAGTTGGGCCAGAATAGAATTCTGTCGTCGGACGAGCAGTAGAGTAGCAGTCATTTACCGCAAAATGAACTTCAAAGCAATAAAGCTCTCGATACATGATGGGACGGCTTTCGCTTCCAGCGTTTCCATCACCATCGCCCTGGTAATCGATCGGGACAGAGGGATACAGCCTCAATGTTTCAGATAAGGCCGCCCGTAAATATACGCTGCCCTGCAGCTCCTTTTGAGTTAATGGCTTCTCTGTGTCCAAGAAATTTTCATGTGATTCGGAAATAATTTCTGGGATGAGGGCCACGCCCGAAGTGTCCCGGCCGGATATTACAAAATTCATGACGGCATTCTGGAGGAATTTGCCAGAATAAGAAACGCTGCCATTGCCGTCTGATAATTTGCATATGAAAGAGGTTAGCAGGTCCTTCAACTTCGCGTCCTGCGTGGTTTCCCCAGTTCTTGGTTCGTCGGTACTTGATATCCCCGATTTCTTGTAATTGATGAGATCGTCGACAAATTCTTTCAATTCATCAAACCCCTGGCCCTCTGCTCTCATCATCTGATCAGTATAACGAGTATTTTCCAACAGGTTGCAAAGAACCGATAACGCCGGTATTACATGAGATTCCACAGTGTCAGTTCTAATGACGAGTGCGATACCTGCGCAGAAAGCATTGAAATATCTAAAACCGCTGCGTTTCATAAGTCTAACCATCTCCAGACGCCCAATGGTACCCGAACTGAGGAAACAAAGAATCTCAAAGCACGTCATAATCATGTGTTCTTCGTCTTCTTCCGATACCGTCCTTCCCCTTGCAACCCATCCCAAGGGGTCTTCCTCTCTTCCCCCGTCGGCTAGCATTGCGTAGTACAATAACTCAAACACCAGTTTCACGAGCCCTGCACGGGTCACCACTTCTAACGAACCTTCGATGTAGTCATAAAAATCATCATCATCATCATGCTCCTCCTCCTCACGACTATTGCCAGGCCTGGAATCGAGTACAGAAGAAATTGTACGCAATAAATAACGGTGCTGTGCATTATTTATCTTTTCGGGAATTGGCCACACTAACCTAGCCATTGATTTTGACAGTTCAGGCTGCTTCAATCCTTTCTCTGCCACCCAGACCTTGATGATCACGTCGAACAATTTCTGGAAAATGCCTTCGCTCATGACGAGTACAGAAGATAAAGCTTCTATTACTTCACCATGACTGATAATTATGTCCTCAGCGTCGTGATACCAGTACCGATTTTCCTCATTTTTATATTTCTGGAATTCGTAGAGTAAGTTGACTAAACCCATCTCATCATGTACAGCTGTGGGCACTGTACTAGCACCATTGCAGTCACTTTCTCTGCGAATAAAGAAAAAGAAATAGACCTGCTGATCTGATAACACCTCATGTTCGGAGACTGGAGAGACATTTGCATCATTGCAGCGATGCCAGCTATCATTTTGCAGGTTCTTCACATAGGCATAATAATGTCCAAAATCCTGGGAGAATCCTGAATGGATAATGGTGGCAAATAGACTATAATAGTCTATATTAATATGATACTTCTCCTTATAATCAGCACCTTTTGACAAATGGTTATTAAGTGCCAAGCGTTGGTTAAGGCTAATATTCCGATTTATTTTAATCCTAGAACCATCATCATCCATAGCAAATCTGTTGAGTTGAATGATCAGAACGATGGAAGGTTTGAAAATTGACATTTGCATTACACCACCGAAAATGTTTTTATAACTATTGTCTTCACTATAGGATTTAATGATGAAGAATTTTGCATCTTTATATTTAGTGACAAATTCAGGACTATTATATTGTTCTCTGTCTACAGTTACATTATAAGTTTCACTGTTTCCGTAAGCCACAGAATAACTAGGCCTTGGAGGAGGCATCAACAACCCCTTCTCATTAACAAAATTTGTGCTGGAACCATCACAACCATGAAAAGCAGATTGTTCAGCACCTACTGAAGTTGACAACTCTGCCTGAGACATGGGAGTTGCTTCAATCCCACTGTATTCCTGTTTTCCATCTCCAGAACTCAAATGGCAGATTTCAGAATCATTAGTGTATTCTTCAACAGTCTTTCGACTAGCAGAATCAACTTTATTTGGATCCTCCTCAAGACCAGCTTCATCTTCTTTAAGCCTATCAAGATCAGAGTCATTTTTTCCTGTTTCTTCACAAGTTCCCTCCAAAACAGAGGATGAAACACTCTGCTGTTCAATAATTTTCCGGTTAGTAGAATCATTTTTACTTTTAACATCTACATCATCATTATAATCTGTTTCACAGTTATAAAGTTTTTGGATTGCACACTTATGTCCTGCGAAATATTTGTCTCTACATTTCCAGCATTTTCCTTCTTCTTTACTTTTATTACACTTTGGTGGAGGGATATATTTAGTTGACTTTTCCATAGATTTTTTACTTGATTCCCCTTTGGAAAAACTAACTGTTTTATTATTATCACTGCATTTTTCATCTTTCTGTTTCTCATGATTTTCTTTTCTATTACGAGAAATTTTTTTAAAATCTGCAGAAAGTTTTTTAAGATCTGCAGAAAATTCTGCAGATAACTTCTCTAAGTGCTCAACCTTTTCTAGAATTTTTCTAATTATTTCGGGCTTTTCACGTAATGGCACATAGTGTGGTAGTTTATGTCCATAGGCTTGTAAACTACGTTCGTAGGCTTGTACAACAATGTTATGTGCCATTGCTTCACTTGTCTTTAACTTGGCTTCAAGATGGCTCTGATACCACTGTAACAGCGGAAGTCGTAATTTTGAATACTGTAGCAGCAGACTTGTATGCTTGTAGACTTGATAGCAGAAATTAGCTTTTAATTATAAAAATACACGGGGTATTTATAATAATAAATATTTTATTGATATATGACATGATTGAATAATTACAATGAGGTCCCGCTTTTATACCTATGCAGGTACCTTTTCATGAACAAGCATGTCTTTTAGACATGCCTTTTCAGTTAACTAATCATTACTTAACATAATCCTAACTGATTATTTAGTAATTACATTTATTCTATTTATTCTATTAATGACTATATTTGATACTTAAGTTATGAATTAGATTCATAACACTAGGTCACCTCCTTCTGTTGGTCGTTCTGTTGGCTGGATGTTGATCTTCTGCCCCTCTAGTCTCACACCCCGGCACTCTGGCACTGGATCTGACTGACCCTCAGCAAAATTGCGGATGTCTTAAGAGGCTCAGTGCTGCCTATGCATGGCTCTGCGCTACCCAACGTAGCCCCTATGCTCCTCTTCTGAGTCCTCTACTCTACCTTCTCTGCGATGTATTCCCGGCTTAGGAAAGATTTTCCAACCGAAACTATCACTACCCCTCACTGCAATCGAATCAACTCGATGATCTCTCCGGCTACTTTGCATTGCTCACTTGAGAAATCGATCTCTAGACTCTCAGTGTGTTTTCCAAAAGCCCATCGAAGTCATTCTTAGAATCTTCTTGTTAGATAACCAACGGCCCAGATTAAAACATAATCAACGGATTCGATCATACTGACTCGATTTTCGTCATTTTCTAGGAGTTTCACTCTCAGTTCTATTAATATACTTTAATTATTTTAATTCCCTAAGTCTAATATACTTTAATTATTTTAATTCCCTAAGTTTAGACTTAGGCTCTCATTAAAAATAATTAATTATTTTAATAAAACCCCATCTGGCTGGAATTTCCCAAAACGCTCTCTGGGTATTTTGGAATACATGAGCCTAAGCCTCCTTGCAAAATTTGAGACTTAGAGCACATCCAATGCTACCAAAAATAAAAAATTATCATATTGAAGAATTCTCACAAGAGGAGTCAGAATGGTAAGC
This sequence comes from Pinus albicaulis, assembly GCA_034641835.2. Classification (NCBI taxonomy): domain Eukaryota; kingdom Viridiplantae; phylum Streptophyta; class Pinopsida; order Pinales; family Pinaceae; genus Pinus; species Pinus albicaulis. The sequence goes on along the minus strand of CM076583.1, from coordinate 722,447,718 downwards.
CATCTCATAAGAAATCTTCTGAGCTTATATCAGTGCATCTCATCATATAAACTAGCATTGTCACATAGCAAGGCCTTGACTAACAGCTCTATCTCTCCACAAGATTAGAGCACAATGTTGGGGAGACAATGCAATATTCCCAATTAGCAATAGCTAATTGGAAACATTAATTTTGATTGATTTTGCCTTATATAGTTAAAATATAAATAAAGTGGGTGAAGAAATATTATGACTCACTTAGGATAAAACGCACTCCCTAAAGTCACTTAGGAGATATAACGTTGTGGTCAAGGTGGGGCCAAGGGGGCCAAGTGACAACATAGAGTGGTGACACACTTAGACAGCGTGGGCCCAGCCAGCGTAGTTGAGTTGGCAGCGTGGGCCAAAGAGAGGCAATGTAAGCATGGTGGGGCCAAGGAGAGAGGGAGGCTCACCCAAGATAAATAGAGAGGAGGCTACCTCATTTCTCTCATTGATGATTATGTATTTTGGAGACTGTCTCTTGACATTGAGCACGCTTGCTGTTTAGCTAGTCTGCACGTACTGTTCAGTACACTGGGTGTCTCCGTGCGGAGATCCCAACCTCAGCCCCAAGAGACTTCGAGTGCTTGCTCGGGTGAGGAGTCCTACCACATTTTGCAGGGGAAGATCAGAGGGAAGATCAGAGCGTCAGTTTTTGGGGAGCATTCCTTGAGGGACAGCGCAGTCTTGCAGAGGGAGGACACAGTTCCAGTTGGGGGAGGTTCCGGATTGAGGTTATTTGGGGGATTCAGACCGGAGGATTAGGGAAGGGATCAACCCATATCTTGCAGTGTTACCTTCAGGGTTAGCGTTTTCCCTTGAGGGATAGCATAGTGCCTCAAGGGAGGTATTTTCCGGGGTCAGCCATTCTTGAAAATCTCTCTGGGTTTTTCTGGGTATTGGGAGAGGAGGCCATTCTTAGAGTTTCAGCATTTTCGAGTTGGGGAGCAGCCCCAAAGACTCTTTTCATTCCAGCAGTTGCAGCAGCACGACAACATTTTCCAACAGCTTGGACATTACGCAGTTGGTAGAGGGAGCAGCCACTCTACACATTGTTCTGAGATTATTCCTGCACTTGCCTTGAGCAAGTCGAGGTGCCATCATTCTGATCACCTTTGAACTTTCATTATTTCTCAGTATTAATAAAATGGCTCAGCGTTCTCCATATTGTGTATTTTGTCTCGTGGTTTATTTCTAGTTCCTATGTACCTTGTTTGTGTGCTTTATATTACTGTTCTAATTGGAAATATTAATTTTGATTAATTTTGCCTTATATAGTTAAAATATAAATAAAGTGGGTGAAAGGAGAATATGACTCACTTAGGATAAAACGCACTCCCTAAAGTCACTTAGGAGATATAATGTTGTGGTCAAGGTGGGGCCAAGGGGGCCAAGTGACAACGTAGAGGGGTGACACACTTAGACAGAGTGGGCCCAGCAAGCGCAGTTGAGTTGGCAGCGTGGACCAAAGAGAGGCAACGTAAGCATGGTGGGGCCAAGGAGGGAGCAAGGCTCACCCAAGATAAACAGAGAGGAGGCTACGTCATTTCTCTCATTGATGATTATGCATTTTGGAGATTGTCTCTTGACATTGAGCACACTTGTTGTTTAGCTAGTCTGCACGTACTGTTTAGTACACCGGGTGTCTCCGTGCCGAGATCCCAACCTCAGCCCTGGGAGACTTCAAGTGCTTGCTCGAGTGAGGATTCCTACCACATTTTGCAGGGGAAGATCAGAGGGAAGATCAGAGCTTCAGTCGTTGGGGAGCATTCCTTGAGGGACAGCACAGTCTTGCAGAGGGAGGACACAGTTCCAGTTGGGGGAGGTTCCGGATTGAGGTTATTTGGGGGATTCAGACCTAAGGATTAGGGAAGGGATCAACCCTTACCTATTGGAAACATTTTGCAGAGGGAGAGCCCATATCTTGCAGTGTTACCTTCAGGGTCAGCGTTTTCCCTTGAGGGATAGCGTAGTGCCTCAAGGGAGGTATTTTTCGGGGTCAGCCATTCTTGAAAAGCTCTCTGGGCTTTTCTGGGTATTGGGAGAGGAGGCCATTCCCAAAGTTTTAGCATTTTCCGAGTTGGGGAGCGACCCCAAAGACTCTTTTCATTCCAGCAGTTGCAGTAGCACGGCAGCATTTTCCAGCAGCTTGGAGATTACGCAGTTGGTAGAGGGAGCAACCATTCCACACATTGTTCTGAGAGTATTCCTACACTTGCCTTGAGCAAGTCGAGGTGCCATCATTCTGATCACCTTTGTACTTTCATTATTTCTCAGTATTAATAAAATGGCTCAACGTTCTCCATATTGTGTATTTTGTCTCGTGGTTTATTTCTAGTTGTTGTGTACCTTGTTTGTGTGCTTTATATTCTGTTTATTTCCCTTCGGGATATTACAGTGGTATCAGAGCTCATAGACCTGGCTCAGCCTGTGGATCAAAGTTGTCTATGACACCGGACGAAAAGGCATATATTTGCTACAGGGGTAGGAAGTACCGTGACCGTGAGCGTAGGTTGCAAATCACCTAGGGACAGGGTGACTGCACTCCAGTAGTGGACGCAGAGCAGGAGGAACCGATGGCAAAAGGGAAAGATACCGTGAAGGAGTTTGTGGACATACTCATCAAGTCAGTACAGGATCTGTCTAGGCAGATAGAGGAGATGGGGTAGAGATTCACAGCGGCAGAGTCCAGACAGCGTGAAGCCCCAAGGGGTTTCCATACTGGAGAGGGATCGGGTACGTCCCATCATTTGCAGGGGCACTACGCAGCACAGCATGTGGCATCCCACACACCCCCACGCTCCACGATGCTCGCTTTTCTGGCAGCAGATACAGGGGTGGTAGTACAGCAGGAGCAGAAGCCAGCCCACATGGGTGATTCTTTTGCTGAGTACCAGGCCTATGGACAGGAGTTCAGAGATGCACTCACATTTCATGATTTTGTCTTGCTCAAGCGAGACAGTAGACCCCGCCATCATCACCGAGGAAACAGACATTCTTAGGACGGAGAGATGCATCGTACTATGGGTAGGTTTCACTTGCCAACTTTGACGGTTCGTCAAATAGTTCGGCAAAGGCTTGGGTAGAAAAGCTAGATATATATTTCCAGCTCAACCAGATGGCGGAGACGGAGACCATCAAGGTGGCAGCACTGCATCTAGATGGCGAGACCCAAGATTGGTGGTTTCACGGGATGGTTACACTCGAGCACTCGACAGTGACAACTTATGCTGAGTTCACTCGGAGGTTGATAGAGAGGTTTGATCGGAGGGATCCGGAGGAGCATTTTGTTGAGCTGACGAAGCTCAAGCAGACCGAGAGCCCGAACACCTACATCTCAAATTTCCTGAGACTCTCAGTGATGGTGCTAGATTTATCTGCGACACGGATGATCTACATGTTTATCGACGGGTTAGCAAAGCTCCTTCGGGGATTAGTCCGGTCCACTAGGCCAACCACACTCCATGATGCAGTTGGCAGGACCCAAGGGAGAACCAGAGCAGAGGACCGATAGATGATGAGACCAGGAGGGATCTGAGGAGGAAGAGATTGTGTTTCCCCTACCAGGAGCCATGGGCACCAAGACACCGTTGTGCCACAGGCAAGGCACATTATATTGAGGTCTTCTCCGAGAGCAGTGGAGAAGAAGTTGAGTACGATGACATGGGTGCAAGGGGGAGCCATGCAGCGCAGAGGGAGGATCATCTGCCGGTCCCACCACCCGGAGCAGGAGGTGCATCTTTCGCACCTACCGGAGGAGCCCTTACAGCCTTGCGAGGAGTCCCCAAGTATTTGACACTGCGTGTCCGAGGCACAGTGCGAGGCCAGCGAGTGTCAGTACTAGTAGATAGTGGGGCAACCCACAACTTCATTGATGCACAGTTGGTAGAGCAGAGAGGCATCCCGACAGAGAGTTTTGACGGGTTTTCAGTGTTGGTTTCAAGGGACCAGACGATGCAGTGTGCCAAATACGTCCCAGCGTTGGCAGTGACGATGGGCACTTACACACTGACCGACCACTTCTTCGTGGTGAACATTCCAGACACCAATGTGATATTGGGAGTGCAGTGGCTGCTCATTTTAGGCAAGGTCACCACGGATTGGGAGACCTTGGAGATGGAGTGGGATGATAAGAACACAGGGAAGCACGAGAAGATACGGGGCATGCAGACGTACCCACCTCAAACAGTCTTAACTCACCGGATGGAGGCAGATTTCTGGAAGGGAGATATAGAGTGGGCAGTAGAGCCATGTGCTTCAGAGGCAGGATCTACAGGGCAGGCCATACACCCAGAGGTACAGACCCTCCTTGATAGGTATGCTACGGTATTTGGGGAGATACCGCCAGGACAGCCACCAGATCGGGAATTTGAGCACACGATCGAGTTGGAGCAGGGTATACAAGCCATCATCACTACACCCTATAGGCACCCCAAGGCCTATCGAGACGAGATTGAGCAGGCTATCCATGAGTTGCTGGCTCTTGGACACATTCTTCCCAGCACCAGTCCTTCCACTTCTTCAGTAGTACTAGTAAAGAAGAAGGACGACACATTGAGGATGTGCATTGATTACAGGCCCCTGAACAAGAAAACGATGAAGAACAGGTACCCTATCCCACAGATTGACGAGCTGATGGATGAGTTGAGAGGGGCACAGTTCTTCTCAAAGATTGACTTGAGATCCAGGTACCACTAGATTCGCGTGAGGGAGCAGGACATTCCCAAGACCTCTTTCAGATGTCACTATGGCCATTTCGAGTTTCTGGTGATGCCCTTCGGGCTAACCAATGCACCCGCCACCTTCCAGTCATGTATGAACCACATCTTTCGCAGTCACCTGAGGAAGTGTGTACTGGTATCCTTTGAAGACATACTGATATACAACAAGACATGGGAGGAGCATCTCCAGCACATAGAGGTGGTATTGCGTATTCTGGAGGAGCAGCAGTTCTATGCTAAGCTCTCCAAGTGCAAGTTCGGGCTGACTGAGATGCTCTATTTAGGGCACATCATCGGGGTGGACGGAGTGAGGGTCCACGAGAAGAAGATCAAAGCCATCAGGGATTGGCCGGAGCCGAAGAACGTGACGGAACTTAGGGGGTTTGTAGGCATCTGCACCTACTACAGGAAGTTCGTCAAGGGATTTTCCCAACTTGCTGCACCCCTTACAAATCTGACCAAAAAGGGGGCATTCGGTTGGACAAATACAACGCAAAGGGCTTTTGATAGGCTCAAGGAGGTTATGAGCAGCTGTCCAGTGTTAGCATTTCCAGACTTCACGCAGCCCTTTGTTTTGGAGTGTGATGTGTCGAGAGAGGGGATAGGTGCGATTTTGATGCAGGGAGGCCACCCCATAGCTTTTGAGAGCCGCAAGCTCTTACCCCATGAGCGGTTGTATGCCATATACGACAAGCAGATGTTGGCCATCATGCATGCATTGGCCAAATTCCGGCAGTACTTGGTGGGCAGCAGGTTTAGGGTGAGGACAGATCACAACAACCTTAGATTTTTCTTAGAGCAGAAGCAGTTGCAGGAGAGGCAACAAAAGTGGGTCAGTAAGATCCAAGCTTACGATTTTGACATCGAGTATGTCAAAGGGAAGAACAATGTGGTAGTTGATGCGCTCTCACGCAAACCAGCAGTGTTGTCCCTGATGAGCTTAGACACAGATTGGAGGGCTCGATTGTTGGTGGAGTACTCCAAGGACCGTTTTGCCTGTGAGGTTTTGGATGGGCAAGTGACAAATGACAGGTACAGGGTGATGGATGAGATCATCTATTATAGGGACAGGATCTTCTTGACTGAGGGCTCTCAGCTCAAGACGAAGATATTGCAGGCTTCTCACGATTCACCATTATCAAGCCATCAGGGGTTTACCAAAACCTACAGGGCCATCAGGGAGAGGTTCTCTTGGAAGGGCCTCAAGGAGCACGTACTCCAGCATGTCAGGGAGTGCGAGGTTTTCCAGTGCAACAAAGGAGAGATGAACCATCCAGCAGGTTTATTGCAGCCCCTTCCCATACCAGAGGGGAAATGGGAGAGCATTTCGATGGACTTCATCACAGGGTTGCCCACGGTGCAGGGCAAGGACTGCATATTTGTAGTCGTTGATTCACTGACAAAGTATGCTCACTTCTTTGCTATATCCGCACATTACACAGCAGCACAGGTGGCGGAGCTATTTTTTCGAGACATTTTCAGGTTGCATGGTCTTCCAAAGACCATCGTCAGTGACAGGGACAGCCGCTTCATGGGCGGATTTTGGCAGGAGCTTTTTCGTTTGGTGGGCACGGAGTTGACACCGAGCACTAGCTACCATCCTTAGATAGACGGACAGACCGAGATAGTGAACAAGTGGCTGGAGGGCTACTTGCGCAACTATGTCAGTGGGCAACAGCGGGCTTGGTTGAAGTGGCTGCACTTAGGGGAGTACTGTTACAACAACACTCATCACATGTCTATCGGTATGTCTCCCTTTTATGCATTGTATGGATATCATGCTTTATCTTTTATTGACATGATGTTTGGTGCCAGCAAGGCTCCTAGAGCCAAGGATTGGATCCAAGAGAGTTAGGACATCCTTCGAGCTCTCAAGGACAAGATGGCCACAGCACAGAACCAGCGGAAGCTATATGCAGATAGGGGTCAGGTAGAGAGGCATTTTGAGGTAGGGGATTTGGTCTACCTTCGCTTACAGCCGTACCGACAGTCTACGCTGAAGCAGAAGGGGGCTGAGAAGCTCAAGCCACACTTCTACAGTCCATACAGGGTGATACGCAGAGTAGGATAGGTTGCTTATGAGTTGGAGCTACCCCAGGGCAACAAGATTCATAATATTTTTCACGTATCATGCCTGAAGAAGGCACTGGGACAGCAGGTGACGGTGATAGAGGAGCTTCCACCTACAGATGATGAGGGGCACTTGGTGTTACAGCCGGAGGCCATTATTGACACCAGGGAGAGACAGCTGAGGAGTAGGACAGTCCGGGAGTTCCTAGTGAGGTGGAGGAATTTGCCGGATGAGGATGCCACTTGGGAGAGTGAGCAGATCTTACAGCATCCATCATTACAGTTGCTTGAGGACAAGCAACGTTTTGCCGGGGGAGACTGTGAAATATTAATTTTGATTAATTTTGCCTTATATAGTTAAAATATAAATAAAGTGGGTGAAAGGAGAATATGACTCACTTAGGATAAAACGCACTCCTTAAAGTCACTTAGGAGATATAACGTTGTGGTAAAGGTGGGGCCAAGGGGGCCAAGTGACAATGTAGAGGGGTGACACACTTAGATAGCATGGGCCCAGCCAGCGTAGTTGAGTTGGCAACGTGGGCCAAAGAGAGGCAACGTAAGCATGGTGGGGCCAAGGAGAGAGGGAGGCTCACCCAAGATAAATAGAGAGGAGGCTACCTCATTTCTCTCATTGATGATTATGCATTTTGGAGATTGTCACTTGACATTAAGCACGCTTGTTGTTTAGATAGTCTGCACATACTGTTCAATACATCGGGTGTCTCCGTGTAGAGATCCCAACCTCAGCCTTGGGAGACTTCGAGTGCTTGCTCGGGTGAGGAGTCCTACCACATTTTGCAGGGGAAGATCAGAGCTTCAGTCGTTAGGGCGCATTCCTTGAGGGACAGTGCAGTCTTGCAGAGGGAGGATGCAGTTCCAGTTGGGGGAGGTTCCGGATTGAGGTTATTTGGGGGATTCAGACCGGAGGATTAGGGAAGGGATCAGCCCTTACCTATTGGAGACATTTTGTAGAGGGAGAGCCCATATTTTGCAGTGTTACCTTCAGGGTCAGCGTTTTCCCTTTAAGGATAGCGTAGTGCCTCAAGGGAGGTATTTTCCGGGGTCAGCCATTCTTGAAAAGCTCTCTGGGATTTTCTGGGTATTGGGAGAGAAGGCCATTCTCAGAGTTTCAACATTTTCCGAGTTGGGGAGTAGCCCCAAAGACTCTTTTCATTCCAGCAGTTGCAGCAGCACAACAGCATTTTCCAGCAGCTTGGAGATTACGCAGTTGGTAGAGGGAGCAGCCATTCCACCCATTGTTTTGAGAGTATTCCTACACTTGCCTTGAGCAAGTCGAGGTGCCATCATTCTGATCACCTTTGTACTTTCATTATTTCTCAGTATTAATAAAATGGCTCAATGTTCTCCATATTGTGTATTTTGTCTCGTGGTTTATTTCTAGTTGTTGTGTACCTTGTTTGTGTGCTTTATATTATTGTTTATTTCTCTTCGGGATATTACAGACAATGATTTATAGACACCTTCATCATTGTCTCTTAAGGCACATACCCCATCCAAATGTCCACAAGGCATGTCCTTTTAGGACCATTCTTATCTTGGATTAACACATCCTCAAGGAATTTCCTCTTCGACTACTCTTACATATTGGATGCCCTACCTTATCCTCAAAGAGTACCTGAAACCAAATGTTTACCCAATCCTCCATTCTTTCTTCATAACATGAAGACAAGAATGATGTGTCTATCTTTCCCTTTCAACTAGGGAGGATCTACTCATTCCTATAAAAGGAATATACCCAAGCTCCCTCTTATCTAGGGACTTGTTTACAACAACTATCTTCTCTTTGGTGGAGATCCTGGTACTATCAGCTTCTTGTAGAGCTCCTCATTTCTACATCATCATGTCATGGATGAACTTCAACATCTTCATCATGGAGCCATCATCTTTCATAACTTCTTCGTAGGGCATCGACCATCTTCTCCATCACTTCCCTTCATCAAGAAGTGATCCTCTTAGTCATCATTTGGTTAACCATCATACTGCTACCTTTTCTAGGTCATGTTTCTTTCAGGATCTTCCATCTAATCTTAGTTGTAGATGAACTTCTACAACCCTCTTTCAGTAGCCCTATTACAACAGAACTAGATGCTTTCTTTCAAAAATAAAAAATGAACATCAAATCAACATAACCTCTTTATGATGGCCCTCTGTCATGACATCTACTTCTTGCAACATCAACATCCTTTTCTATTCTATACAAATCCATCTCCAAGACATAAATTATCAAGGCTCTCCTTCTCCAAAACACATATCAGGGTCTTCATACCTTTTACATGGAGATGGCATAGCTAATCCTTCTTGTTATCAGATGTTGATTACTTATCTTATTTTGTGAAAATTACTAAACCCAAAATCCCTATTGCAACAAGCTAATATTACTTCTTCTTCTTGATTAATGATGCAAGCTATTTACTGTGTTCAAGAAGTAAATACTGAAGAAAATACAATGCAACCTTCACTACATAATAAACTACGGAAAAATAAACGCGAAAACAAGATCTGAGCAAGAAGAAAACTAAACACACATGACACCGTTATTTTTTGACCAAGTCCCCGGAAAAATCCAATGCGGAAAAACCGATGCAGCAGATGAGGGTTTGATATTACTAAGCAGATGTCTTTGAATACAACTGGATGCCCAAATTTTGGCTATCCTCAAGGTTGTTGCGCTGCCTATGCATGGCACTGCGCTACCCAGCATAGCTGCTATGCTGCCTCTTCTACATACTACCCTCTGCCTTCTCTACAAAGTATTCCCTGGCTCTGGAAGAGATCTTCCAACCGGAACTATCACTTCCCCTCACTGCAATTGAATCAACTCGATCAAAATCTCTGGCTACTCTGCGCTGCTCATTTGAGAAATTCAATCTCTAGACTCACTCGGTGTGTTTTCCAAATGCCGATCAAAGTCTTTCTTATAATCTTCTCGTTGGATAACCAACGACCCAAATTAAAACATAATCAACGACTTAGATCATATCGACTCGATCTTCGTCTTTTTCTAGAAGTTTCAAACCCAGTTCTATTAATATACTCTAATTATTTTAATTCCCTAAGTTTAGACTTAGGCTCCCATTAAAAATAATTAATTATTTTAATAAAACCTCATGCGGGTCGAATTTCTGAAATCGCTTTCTGGGTATTTTCAAATACATGTGTCTAAGCCTCTCTGCAAAAATTGAGACTTAGAGCACATATGATGCTACCAGAAATCAACACTCTCTCTTAGCGAGGAATGCGATCTAGTAATACTTCCTGTCAGAGCACTACACTGACTCTGTAACAACTCCCTCTGCACTGTTGCTATCTAACACTATTGTCTACCAACTACTGCGTTGTTGCATCGATGTTGTTGCTGACCTTGCGTATTGCTATTGCACTGCAACTCTTCTACTTGATGTAACAAAAAAACATCCAAACATTGAACTAAGTGTTCAACATGATGCATCTGATACTGAAGATCTAACTGCTTCTAGACTCTGCGTTGACCCTCTGAAGTTGTTGCATTGCTGCTGACTCTGCATTGTGCCTTGTTGCCCTATTTCCAACTCTACTCAGCACTGCTCAGACGCTGGTGCTCTCTAGCCACTACGTTGTCACTTCAGCACTCCTCTGCACCAACTGACATTGGTCCATCCTGCTACTGCTGATTTGGGCTCCCATGGCAAGGTGTTGATCCATGAGGTGGACTCCTCAAGGATCCTGCCCAACTGTAGCTCTTTCGAACTACAATTCTAGATCACTCCAATTCTCTCTTGGAGATATGTGGCCAATCATCGCGAACTCCTCGATCGTCACAGTTGCAGCCTGCGGATCGTGTTTCTCATCCTTGTCCTTCATCTTGAGAGGGCACTGCGTAGCATAGTAATCAAATTCACGACACTAGAAACACATGATCTTTGAGATGTTCTTCTTCTGCCTCCGCTGCTCCTGCTGCCCCTTAGATGCAACGGTTGCATTCTCATCCTCCTCCTTGGGCTTCCTCCTGCTGTTGCTACTTCCATCAAGCTTGCACTTGACTAAATCTCTCCTCATCTCTTCCTACTGAAGAGCTACTTGTGAAAATTTCTAAATCTACTAAACAAAAACCCTATTGCAGTAAATCTGATTTATTTCTCCTACTTTGCCTGATTTACTTAACAAGTTATTTTTTGAATTATTCAGTAAAACATCAAAGTAAATACACTGCAGCCTACACAACTATACAGATCAAGTACTGAAGAATAACCAAGCATTAGACAAAGGACACAGATTTTTTGGAAAAATGTCCCCAGAAAAACCCAATGCGAGAAAATCAGTGCAACGGATCTGAGGATTTTTATTACTAAGCAACAATATTCCGAGTACATATAGGATGCCAAAAACCAGCTCACCCAACAAAGAAACCCTTGGCGAACACAGATAAATTGTGAATTTTACCTCACATTGCAAGTCCCAACTGATCCAGATCAAACATTGGTGAAACCCCAGCTAGCTCTGCGTAGTCTCTATGCTGCCACTGCGTAAGCCTGTGTGGGCCTAGCTAAAGGATTGTGTCACCCTTCCTTTGCGCTGATTAGCTTCTCCAGAAATAGAGTTTCAACCCTGTCAGCTTAGAAACCCCGATCTCCAGCTAAAATTTGGACTATCCCTCGGAGGCTCTACGTTGCCCCTGCATGAGCCCTGCGTGGACCTGCGTAAGCCCCTTTTGGGTCTGCGTCACCTCTCCTAGTGGCTACGCTGCCTCCTCTGCATCTCTGCTGCCCTTGCTCTGCTTTGCACTCTTGGTCCTTTGACCAATCACTGCATCTGCCCCTCACTGCTTCTCTGAATCACTTAGATCTGATCTTCGTCCGAGCACTGCTCTGTTAGAAGAATTCAATCTCTTGATCCAATGTATGTGTCTCCAACTAACCCCAAGCCTTCCTTTAATCATTTTTCAGTTGGCGAATTAGCGGCCGTGTTCTAATCTCTAAGCGACAGCGAAGATTATAAAAGACTTGATCCTTGTCATTTAGAACATTCTCACCCACGTGTCTAAATTAATTCACTTTAATTATTTAATTTCTCTAAGTTAGACTTAGGGTCTCCATTAAAATAATTAATTATCTGAATAACTTAAGCTCCTGGTGGAATTTCTCCAAACGATTTATGCGTCTTGGAGATCTCATGTGTTCTAGCCCCTCCAGAAAGTTTCGGAGCTAGAACACATCCAATGCTACCCAAAAAATCAGCACTGCCCACATTCCTTCCCAATCCGGTAACTTCTCTCTGCCCAGGATACTCTGGACAAAGACTTGCCATTCTTCGAAAACGGAATTCAGAGCCAATCTGACCATCTTCGTGGCCTGAGGTGTTGGCCCTTCAACTAGTTGCTAGCTGATCTCGAACATCCTAAAGCTTTGATAAGAACGGATCTATGACTTCTCCCTTTTGCATCCTTGTAGACCGCATATTTTCCTCCAACATCTTCCGCTGCTTGGAAGACCCCTGGTATAGCGTGGCCAATGCATCCCACATCTCCTTAGCAGTCCATTTGCTAGAAATATGTGAGACAATCTAATCCCTCACTCTGTCAAGGATCAACCGTTTTTCCTTTGCCATATTCTTCTTGAAGGCTTTCAACGGATCTACATCTACAGGTTCAACTACCGCACTGTAGATGAAGGCCTTGAGCTCATGCTCATCCAGAAGGAGGAAATCCTTGTCTTCCTAATTACATAGTTGGAGGCACCCTCCAACCGATCCTGATCATGCAACCTAATGGTTGCCATCTCTCCCAACCAAATGTCAAATCGCTGCCTCTAACCCTTTGCGCGGCTGGCTATATGCACTCCCTGCTGAAGTAAGCCAAATAAATTTTGATCTCGCTGCTTCTACATGAGAAATCATAATTTCTTGGGCGAGAAATCATAATTTCTTGGGCAAGAAATTCCATGAGGTCAAAAATTCCCTTAGTATGCTTCATTTTCCTTCTTCTGATGCTTTCTGCACCAGCAACTACTGCTACAAGAAAACTGCGTCCTAGCAGAAACTGGTCTGCGCTGAAACCGTTTCTGCGCTACTCCCTCTACTGCTGACAAATTTCAAAATTGAAATCTTACCTCCTTGTCAACTCACTCAGAGAAAGATTCCCTTGCAAATCTTGTCGTCCTGGCTTGGACTACGCAATCCCTTGGGGATTCGATCTGCTGCCTACGCAACTCTTCGATCTCCCTCCTTTCCTTCAACGTTGAACTCTTCCGGACTGCTCTCTTGCTTCACATGTGTCATTGTACAAGTTCTGATACCATGTGAAAATTCCTAAACCCGAAATCCCTATTGCAGCAAGCTAATATTACTTCTTCTTCTTGATTAATCATGCAAGTTATTTACTGTGTTCTACAAGTAAATACTAAAGAAAATACACTGCAATCTTCACTACATAAATAAACTGCAGAAAAATAAACGCGAAAACAAGATCTGAGCAAGAATAAAACTAAACACACATGACACCATTATTTTTGGAGTAAGTCCCTGGAAAAACACAATGCGAGAAAACTAGTGAGGACTACCTCACATTGACATTGGAGATCTAGATCTGACCCAACATTGAATTGGACAACCCCACGCCGCCTCTGCGCAGATCTGCGTCACTCTGGCTGGGGACTGCATCACCTCCTTCTGCTAGATCTTTTGCTAGTTGGATGCTGATCTTTGGCCCTTCTATTCTCACACCTCGACACTCTGGCACTGGATCTGACTGATCCTCAGCCAAATCTCGGATCTCCTCGATGTTGCAGCGCTGCCTCTGCATGGCACTACGCTGCCCAGCATAACTGCTACGTTTCCTCTTCTGCATACTTCCCTCTACAAAGTATTCCCCGGCTCAGGAAGAGATCTTCTAACCGGAACTATCACTGCCCCTCACTACAATCGAATCAACTCAATCAAACCCTCTGGCTGCTCTGCACTGCTCACTTGAGAAATTCGATCTCTAGACTCATTCGGTGTGTTTTCCAAATTCCCATCGAAGTCATTCTTATAATCTTCTCGTTGGATAACCAACACCCAAATTAAAACATAATCAACTGCTTAGATCATATTAACTCGATCTTCGTCTTTTTCTAGAAGTTTCACACCCAGTTCTATTAATATACTTAATTATTTTAATTCCCTAAGTTTAGACTCGGGCTCCCCTTAAAAATAAATAATTATTTTAATAAAATCCCATCCAGGTCAAATTTCCCAAAACTCTTTCTGGGTATTTTGGAATACATATGTTTAAGCCTCCCTGCAAAATTTGAGACTTAGAACACATCCGACGCTACCAAAAATAAATATAATTCACGTAACTATAGATACATCTTTCACAAATTCTTCTTTCACCTTCTTCGCATATTTCTTCCTTAGGATCTTCTATACAGAGTTCCTTCATCGTAGGAACCATAGTTGCCAACCACCTCATATTCTTTATGAGGTCATATCATGTCATCATATAGAAGAGTTCAAGGCATATTATATTCATGCCTTCATGTATCATATTAGAAGGAAGAGTTCATTTTTCTTTCATCATGCTCACTAGATGGAGCATTCTAACCATTTCATCTGCAAGAATGTGATGACATGACTTTATCTATCTATTACCAAATATATACATACCTCTTCCTTCATGTGGTCATCTAGACTTCCTTCTAGCAACTTCCTTTCCTTGCTTGAAAAATACTTCAACCAACTTGTGATGTTGCACATGTGTGTCATCGCACCATTATCCTTCTAGAATGTGGATCCACACAAGGAGTATAGACTACCTGTGAGACATTTGCTTTTTCTAAGTAGAGGTGAATCTTCTAACAAATATTTCAATCGAGGATCTTGATCATCCTTATTCTGGAAATGCTTCTTTCTAATGATGATGAGGTGTGACAAAATGTTATCTTCCTATTTTGCTTGATGACTTTCTCCAACCATATAAATTGCTTACTTTGGTTATCCTTTTATGCTTCTAATGAAGATGCCATGAGCTACTTCCTTTCTATCATGTACTATGACTGCTTCAACCATATAGACTTCTACTTCGGCTATCATTCCTTGCTTCTATGAAGATTTCATCTCAATATCTACTATAATGCATCCTATCATGCTTGTGATGCTTTTTATCATGATTGTTATCTTCTACAAATTGAAAATAAGTAAGTATATCATGTTATCATAGTAGAGGTCTTTCACTTCCTCCTCCTTTCTGTTCTTTTATCGTTCCTCTACTTCTTCGGTGACATGGGCTTCATTTATTTCCTCTCTTCTTGTTTTCCTTCTTGAGTTTAGGAAAATTCCTTTTGAAATGCACATATTCATTACTTCATAACATTGAATCTTAGACATGTCAATTTTCTTTTGAAACTTCTTTCGAAGCTCAAACTTTCCAAATTTTCCTTTCTTCCCTGCCATACTTGCATATGCTTGTGTTTGTTCACTTGATCCAACGTTGTTCTTCGCCTTTAATCTGGTTTCTTCAATCTTGCATAATGACCACAGATCGTTGAATGGAGTGGTTTCCTTCTTTCCATAGACGCTTGATACAAAGTCCCCCCATTCATCTAGTAATGCAATGAGTACAATGGTTGTCATCTCTCGATCAGACATCATTTCTCTTAGCTCTTTTAGTTGATCTCTTATTTGAGATACCCTCATAGGTATGAAGCTACCCCTTCTTACTTTGATACCTTCATTTTGTATAGTTCGGTTCTTAATGATGTAATTTCTCCTGTAGTGCTTATAGAGAACAATTCTACTATATTTTCATAGATCTCTCTCGTTGTCTTCAACTTTTCTAGAAGGGATGAGAGAATCCTTGATTGACTCAATAAGGATTCTTTGAGCCCTTATCTCTCCTTTCATGTACTTTGATAATGCTTGAGATTGCTCTTGAGGAGGTTTTGTGATTGATCCTGTGACAAATTCACTAAATTCATTTTTTATGAGGATCAAATCTATTATCTTCGTCCATGCAAGGCAATTCGATTACCCAATAAGTTAGTTGTTCTCCTTGCAAAAAGAATCCATTGTGGAATGAGACATAAAATATAGAATACTTACTTGTCAAGTGAAGATGTTCCTTTGATGACAATGTCTTCAACTTGATGCCTTTTTGATGATGTTGACTTCCACTACTTCTTTGACAATTGAAGATGCCTCCTTGATGATGATGGCTTGATGATCTTCTTCAAGGATGTTTGAGATGTGATTTTGTCTTCAATGTGAGGGAGATTACTTTGATGATGAAGTGCTCTTTCTTGCTTCCTTTGGTTGATGATTGTAGAAAAAATAAGCTTCCCAAGAATGCTTCTAGTGTAGAATCCTTCTTTGATTGGAGGAGATCTTCTCCCAAGAGTTGTTCTTTTGTGATGTGATGGATAGTCCTTATTGATGCTTCTTAGTTCTCCTTGATGATCTCCTTGTGCTCAACCCTTATGTATCCTTCTTTAATTGGATGAACTTCAAGCTACCTCTCCTTGTTGTTGTCACCTTAGCTCTGATACCATGTTGGGAAATCAAGGGCAACTACAATAGGGTGATTTCTCTTACTTTGATAACTTCTTGTGATGTTCTTTTACTTAACTTGATGTACTTTTAATTATCTTGTTCTTTCATTTTATTATTATTGTATTCTTATCATAAAATAGCTACCAAACTATGAAGATCAAAAGAATAAGAGGACACAAAATATAGGTTGCAAGCCAGGGACAAAACCTCTCCTCTTGAGAGGAAAACCCACAAGAATTCTTCTCTTCTTATACAATCTTCAAATGATGAATTCCAAGACCAAAGACCATAGAACAAGACCCCTCCAAGACCAAGTCAACCTCTTCTTTGATGAGCTTTTCTTCCACAAAGTCAACGCTAATCAAACTTTATCCAATACCTCAGATTTCGACCTCTCTTCAGAATTTCAGCTTCTATTACAGGTCTACAATTTTCTACCTCTACTACAAAAACCCTAACTCACATGTGTGAGGAAAAGATGATGAATTTTTCCTTCTCCCTCCTGCGCTTGGATTGATTCTTTCTTCTTGGCAAATCGATTTGCAAAATTGATATTTATAGCACCAAAATTCGACTTATTTGGAGGTCTGAAATTTTTGTTTTGCTACAATAGAATGATGCCCTAACTCTTCGCAACTGTGGGAGCATTTATAGCCCAAAAACTAACATTTTGATTTCACGTTTTGTTTCCTACTTTCTCTTTTTTCTTCGCTCCTTTTACGTCTCCTTTTCTTACTTGATCGAACTTTTTGTATGTGTCTTCAAATGAGGTCGAGTTAACTCTTACATATAGGATTCCCTTGGAGTTCGAAGGGTCATCATGAGACCAACTTGTCCTTGTAGGCTGACTTGTTGATGGCTAGGTCGACTTGATCTTGGAGGGTCTTTATGACTCAAATTGACTTACATAAATTTCTTTGACTTGAAAGTTGATACATGATGCCCAATAGGGTCTTTTACATATTACAATGACTCATTGAATTATTTGACTCTTTGACAAAGAACTAGAAGTACTCAATGGGTTCTTGACCGATAAATAAAATGATCTTGAGCATGAAACCCATGCTACAATATAATAACAATAATACATTTTATTTTTCTCTTTACATCAAATACATAAAATCATGATTACATTAGACATTATGAAGACCGAACTTAGTTACATTTTCCAACAACACAACCATTGCAACTTTGAAAATTCATCACAACCAGTTGCCCTCTTCACTCATAGCTATTCACTCAAAGCTATTAGATATAGATCAAAGCAGTGTGGAAAAAGTCGGCAAAAAGTCTCGATTTTTTGAAAAAATCTCGAATTTTTCCCTAAGCCGACTTTATCAGCCGACTTTTTGCCGACTTTTTCATCCCTGAAAAAGTCACAATTTTATCCTCGAAGTCCCAACTTTTTGTCGACTTTTTCCAAAAAATCGTGAGTGAGGTAGTTTCTTTAACAATTTTTTAATTTTTTTTTGAAAAAATTCGGGATTTTTTCCAAAAAGTCGGGATTTTTTCAAAATATGAATATTTTTGTATTTTTTTAGTTTTGCCGAATTTTTGCAGACTTTTTCAAAAAACTCCCAACTTTGTCGAGTTTTTCAACTTTTGGACCCTCGCTGATTCAATCCTGACTTCGACTTTTTCCACATTGGATCAAAGAACCCAAATGGGAAAAGTGAAGATGAAATGGTTTATTTAAGAGCCAAAATGGATGAAATAGCTCAACATCTTGAAAAGAAATATTTGGACTTCCCTCCAACTGCTAGCTCAGTTAATAAGGAGAACCATGAGCTCCAAGATCTAAAGACTAAACCTACCTCCAAAGGAGCAAAAGAGGAGAAAAATAGTCTAGAGAATACTCAAGAAACTAATGCATCAGAGGGAAAAAAATAGCCTGTTACCTTATGTTCTATAAATTTCCTTTCTTGCTAGGACGATTTTGCATGATCTATACATATAGAATAGGTGAAATTGTAGAAATGTACAAAAATAAATAGTAATTTCAGACTTCTAGTGCCAAATTCAAGCCCAAACTCTATGCCTTCATGGCTTATTTTTTTTTCATTGAGGCTCTATAGATGTACTACTACATGTCAGATTTCTAATACAAAAATTTTAATTATGGTCACAAAAATAAAAAATAAAAAATTGAAATACTGCAAGAATATCCCACATTTGGCAAGAAACAAATCCAACAATAATTGATGCTCCTGCCAAATACTGCAGGAATATCATACATTTGGCAGGAAAGAAATCAATAATACCTAACTCCTCTTCCACCACCCTTGCCCTCGTAGTTGTCGTCTCACCAAAGTTTTCCATGACAAACTTTCCCTCATATTTGAAGTCTTGAAAACAGCTAAATAATCAGAAAAAAATAGCGTGTCAATGTTATTAGAAGAGTTAAGTTGGATTGAAAAACAATAATCTATTTCAGTTGCAATGGATTGAAAAACAGTGATCCATTTCAGTTGAAAGTCATCCCATTGCCAACAGACCACATATACTTCCAAAGTACTCTTGATTACCTTATTAAAACTTAAAAGTAGAAATACTACAGAAATATCCTACATTTTGTAGTGTTACCCACCAAAAGTGGGTACCCCTAGGAGAACTTTTCTCCTAATCAACTTCTTGTAGTTGGCAACCAACAACCCCTGACAACCACCATATAGCCGATGTGATGTGCCACTTTAACTCCACCACTTGCATTAATTATATGTTTCCTTGACTATTTCTCAAGAGCACATGTTAGAAGGTGGACAAACCGATCCAAAAGGTATGTTATTCATTGTGTAACCAGGTGGTTATGCTTGTTTTTCATTTGGGCATTTGGTATGGATTATCGGGTAACTTGGAAGGAAGGGTTTTGACCATGGTTTTGTGGTTTTGTTCTCTCACCTTAAATGGGGGGTTAATATTCAATCCTAGTCTGCTGGGACCTCTCCTATTGGCCCATGGCTTTAGGAAGGGCACTACTTAGGAAACCCTGATTTTGATAGTGTGGTCCTATTTTCCCATTCCATATTTATCACTTCCCTCTGCACATTATGAGCCCTATTCACCATCTCCACTCTCTGGGTCTACATGACCACTGGGTCCACAGGGTGTTGGCACACCCCCTCCCCTTGTCCACATATATGGGTCGGGCCTAGAAACATTGTCCCAGAGGTTGATGCAAATAAAAGAAAAGTAAAAGCATATCACGACCACAAGCAAGAAACAAAAGAAAGAAAATTATAAAATGCAAAATATGGTCGAGACATTTATATTAGCACATGGGAAAAAGTCAAGCATGAACTCTACCCATTATCATTATGGCCATCACCTAGTTCTTGGGGCCAATGTTGCCCTATTACATCATTAAAGGAACCCATGCATGTTCCAACCCCTGGTGGGCAATGAACTCCCCCACCTTCAAGGGGGTAACCAATACTACACATCATTCACAACATGCTATCAATTCCTAGAGCTTTGAGGAGTAATACAAAGAAAAATCAAGAAAAGGAAAACGACAATAAGAGGGGTGGAAAAACAAAGGCAGGGGTAACTCATGCATCCATGATTACTCGCTCCTCACATCTATATGCTCAGGATGTGGACTTCCTCATTATTGCTACCCCTTTGACCATGGAATTTGGCCCTAAGCCCCTTCATCCCCATTTTATTCCATCATTATCCATGTGCCACCTATTTATTGAAAGACGTACCAAGGAGCTCTCTTTCCCCTTAAGGGCTGGGAGCACCTAATAGGGTCGTTTATTAGCCACTCCTACCTAGCGAGGTAACACTATTACAAGATCAAAGCCCCAAATTTGGAAGGGAAGCCCCATATGAAGTGTTATTTTCCCTTAACTAATAAGCTTGGTCCACTTAGATGCACTAATGATTATGGTACCTAATGGTGAATATGCAACACTGGACATCGTGTGTAATTGGAAGGTGGTTTTCATCATGGCTTGAGCAACTTAATTGGCACCCAAGTCCACTAGAGGAGCATATGACACCATCCAAGTGAAGCATTGAGAGCCATGGGACTCCTACCACTTACAGAGCAGCATTACTCTCCATGGGCACCTACAAAACCCCCAGCAGTCTATACTTTTCTCCACATTATTCATGATATGATCCACTTGGACCAATGTGCCACATTTGACTTAGCAGTGATCACACGGTTTAGCAGCTGATCCGAGGCCCAAATGGGGTTTGTCTCGCCCCTTAAGACATGGGAGGGATAGCGCCATCATCAGAGCCCTCGACATTGTAATAGAATTAGGCTATTCTATTATTAGGAGACCCACGAGACCCATTTTGTGCCCCAAACACAAAACTGGGGTCCATAGGATGATTTGCATGGAGATTTAAGGATCAACCCCTAGATCCTGATTTCTGGAACCCTCTACAATAATTTTGGCACTAGGGGAGCCCACCGCATGCCCTAGAAGGGTCTACGCATACATGACGTCAGCATTTCAGCCTCTTTTATGGCTTAATTGTTATGTTTTACATTGGCTATGAGGTTGGTTTGTAACCTCACCTAGTATTAGCCCATTATTTTATGACCTGAGCGACTTTAGGCTAAAATTAGAGATCATTAAATATGTATAAATTGGAGAGAGATCATTTCATTCTCTCATCATCATCACTTGGAGAATTCATACCTTCTAAAGGAACTCGCACTTTTTTCTTTGTGGCTATTAGAGATTCTTTGTGGCTATTTCTTTGGTGAATGGATGGATACACTACATGTTATCTTGTAAGCGCTTATTGTTGAAGATTTTCTTTTTGAAGTTGTCTAATGTATGGAATAGCCGCTTTTAGATTATGCTTATTTGTGCCCTAATTTTCTGAAGATAAGTTTTAAAGGCTCTAGCTATCTAGTTGAGAATTGCATATGTTACTCATTGTATAATATGTAATGAATGTTCCTAGTGGAGGAATTCTTAAAACTCTCAATAAAACTCCATTAATCATTGAATGGGTAAATGGTGGAATTCTGATACCTAGGGCATCAAATTTCGGCCTCCTCAGCAAGGAATGAGGCTTATCTAGAGAATCCTTCACTCCATATGCTCAAAGGACAAGGCACTTGTCCAAGTTTTGGGGATCAATCTTAAACTTTATCCATAATTTATTTTTTCTAAATTCTGTCCTTTTAAGGCTAGGGCGAAAATCTAGGGCTTGGAGCGAATTTTAGGGAAGAGGCTTTTTGGTGATTTGAGAGCCTAAACATCAAGAGATAGGTCTCATCCACAAAATCTATTTCCCTAGGTGTTTCTCTAAGAGGGAAACCCTAGCTTCTTTTCCCCTTAACTTGAAGACTTTCTTGAGGGTTTCATGCGTCTTGGCTTAGTTGAATATAATAGAAACCCTCTCCTTCGAGCCTTGACCTTGTGAATACCTATCACCATCGAAAATTTGAAAACCCTAGGTCTTGAGCCTTCTTTTCTAGGGATTTTCTTTGAGAGTGTCTTGTTTGTTAGAAGCCTTGAATCATTGAGCCTCTCTCTCGAATGAGCTCTAGCCTTATCACTTCATGCCATATACCTATCATATCTATTTTAAGTGATCTCCTTCCTGTCGGGACTCCTCCCGTCGGTGAAAGTTCGTAAAGAGCAGGGGGTTTTGGCTGAGCTGACATTGGGCCTCTACCCCATTCACATTGTTAACACCTAGCCTGCCTTCTTGTCTTGTAGGGTTTCCCTCTCCACGCACTCTAGATTTTGTGGTAACAAGTGGAAGCATTTCCAAGAATATCTAACTCACTTCCACCCCTACTAGACTTGCCAACGTCTTTCTCACCAAAAAAAAATTTCGCAAACTTTCCCTCATATCTAAAGTTTTGAAAAGCAACTAAATAATTTGGAAAACAACGACTATGTTAACCTTCTAGGAAGAGTTAAGTTGGAATGAAAAACAATAACCCATTTAAATCTAAATTCATCCCCTCAAATTAGCAACTAAGAAAAAGTCACGAAAACTCTATAAGCATATTTTTCTCAACTATAAGTCAGTTTCCAACAAACACCAACATGAACTTGAGTATTCCTCCCATTTGTGGTACCTTTAGGTATTAGGTTGTATTCATAAATTATCAATTATGTACTTCACCCAAGCATGCCGCACTCGTGTTAGTTTCTAAGAAACAACATGACCTTGAGTATTTCTTGCATCTGTGATAAATTTAAGGCTTCAACTCTGTTTACAAATTATCAATTAAGAACTTCATGAAAGCATAGTGTACTCTTGTTTTCGGTACAGTGTAGTCACTTTGAATCTTAATTTAGTTATTGTTCTTTGAAGTAACATATGAAGCATTTTCAAAACAAAACAAAAAATCTATGAAGGGTCTACATGTCACTTAAATTATTATAATAGTTATTTTAGAGATTTATGACAGACTTAATAATGCAAAATCGTTCAAGAAAATATTTAAAATATTTTTACTTGCACAGTGAAAATACCTGGAGAATAGCCTGATTGGGAACACAATGTACTGTTTTTCCCTACTCCATGAGGACTGCTTACTTCACTTGCCAAGCCACCTGAATTGTTCAACAAAGAATAGATAAGTTACATGATTACTGAAGTGATATAGGGATGCTAATTATTAATACTTAATATACATGAACAAAAGGCACTAACAAAAATAGAAACAATACACGAATTTAGATTTGTGCTTTCACTTAATGTCATTCCTCACCTCTCTCCATATGTCAACAACATTTCTATAAAATCTTCATATTTAGGAATAGTTTGGTTTTATAAAACAAAGTATCCATACATGATTTATATGGAATTCCCATGTGAATAAATCGTAGACATAGTTTTATATCATTTTAGTTGAAATTTGCATTCTTCTCATGAATCTTCATACCATGAAAGTAAGACAAGGGCAAAGAAACATGAATGGAGTTCATGTAATCAAATTATGGAACTCCTAGAAACCTCTGTAGCTTATCATGTTTGTGAGAATCATGTACCTAATATTAAGAGATGCGCGAGAAGCAAATGAAGGAAACAATAGAAATTTGACATAAGCCAGAAAGAAGCAATATTGTTTTATCACTTTCCAGTCCCAGCATTGCTGCCACAATTTAGAACCTAGGATTATGGATATAATCTTTGCATAATTTATGTTCCCATAAGCAATATATAATATGTGAAACAGTGAAACTTGAAAGAAAAACCAAAAAATCTAATAGATATATGTTATAAGAAACATACCATCATGATACCAATTTTCGTTTGAGATATCATTGACATTATCTACCAACGCATTATCACTTTCATCAACAATAAGATCTTCATTTAACCTGAATTTTTTTGAGGTCTTTAACATCCTTGGTTTCTTCCTCACATGATCATAATGTAACACACTCTCTTCTTCCTTCTTACGTTTCCCTATTTTGGCATTGGGAATACTGGTTTTTTCCTCCATAGTTACCTGTTCCACCTTTAAAATACTATCTCCATTGATTGTATCTGAACTTTCCCCCTTTGACTCATCTTTACCTTCATTGGAATTGCTAGCATTTTCTAAAACACAATCCATTTTCTCATGAACAAAGCAAATTGATGTTGTATCGAGAGATAATTTTCCTGTCAAGGCCAATGAGCTTTGCACATAATGGCGGCGACTATGAAATAAGCCCCGTTCCTTCCATACAAAACAAACACATTATTCTCAGAAAAGTTTTGACCATGATATAAGCCTCTTTATTTTAATAGAAAGAAAACATACTGATCTCAGAAAAG
This sequence comes from Pinus albicaulis, assembly GCA_034641835.2. Lineage (NCBI taxonomy): Eukaryota > Viridiplantae > Streptophyta > Pinopsida > Pinales > Pinaceae > Pinus > Pinus albicaulis. The sequence goes on along the minus strand of CM076583.1, from coordinate 722,423,626 downwards.
TGTAACACAAATAATGGAAATTCTACATACATGTTCAAAGTTCAAACAAGTAAAGTTCTTTCAACTTACTTCCATAAGCAATAAAATTTGTTGGGCAGCAGCCATCTTAGCTGTCTTTTTGTTTGCCTTAGACCCTGTTCCAGTTATAATTGATCCTTCTAAATGAACTTCTCCTAAGGCCACAGTTACATCCCCTTTTTTGGTGAGCTTCCACTTAAGGGAATAGCCATATTGACAGCAGAGTTCTTGCAGCTCCCGTAGTGGATGCAGATCCAGTGTTTCAGGTGTAACAATAGGAGACAAAATAGGCTTCATTATTTCCCACACAGATTCTAAATCAAATCTGGTATCCACTAATATAGCACCTGCTATGCTTTCTATTAAATCTGCCAATACCTACATAGATTAAAATAACACTGAGATAGGAGGTCCCAAGCAAACCACCATGATCAACTCAAGAACAGACACAAGAAACAAGATTATGCCTTCCATATTTCTTGTTCAGGGAAAAGTAAGGAATATAAAAATAATTTGATTGGAAAACAGTATAAGTTGCTTCTACATCTCCATAAAGAAAATAAAACACCAGGACAACAACAAAAAACTTGGGACAGAAAAAATCAGTTTAACATTTACCAACCTTGGGACCTGTTTCTACACCACCGAAAGACATAAATCTGCATTCCCCTTCCTTACTTTGTCCAATAACCTTTACAAACTTTGTAATTTGATTCAGAAGAGCACCTGAACCATGACGAAGATATTTCTGAATGCCATGTTTTACAGCAGCTTGTGCAAAATTCTCATTGTTAACAGCTGCTGAGCGCAAATCTGTTAGATATCCAGGAGAGAGACCCGAGTATGCTGAATAGAGATGCTGTGTGATAAGCAAATCCAACACAGAATCGCCGAGAAATTCTAAACGCTGCACAATTATAGCTTTAACCTTAATATTCATTGCACTATCGAAGATAATTTCATGCTTTTCCGGAGTAAAAATGCTTTTCCGGAGTAAAAATCCCATATCATGAAACAGATCTCATTGAATCAGTTATCTTCTTATTTTTCCTGGCATATTAGTATGGCAGCATTTACAATATAATAAATAAAAACCAAGAACTCTGAAACATAAGCAAAATCTTGCATAATCCAAAAGTTTTAGGATTACCTGGTAACAACAGCATCCTTCAGGGTCTTGTTGCGATGCATGTGTGATAGCTTCCACTAGAAGAGCTTTGTTCTGGAAATTATATCCCAATAGTGATTCCAGGCCATTCAAGTTTGCATTCCTTAAAACAGAAGGATAAACAAAAGCGCGTTGAAATGCTGCCTCAGCTAAATCACGTTCGAACTCAACCTCCATATTCATCCACTTCATGAACTCAAGAGCAGCAATTGCACCACCACCAACTAAGTGTGCTCCAATTAAAGCCTCCACAGCATCAGATATTGTTTTTGAGCACATCCACCGGTGACCCGCATCACAAGCTCTCCCTATTTTAACCACCTTATCTTCCTTGCAGATAAAACAATTTGCATTGTCATCGAGATTTTTAATATTGCAGCAACAGGGAATAAGCCTTCGGCAAAGCATTCCAGGGGCAACCCATCGACGCGCATCAAATGGCTCATCCCGAATATATTCCTGTCCACAAATGAAATAACTGTCATTTTCTTAACTCAGATTTTAAGGAATATTTGCATCTTCTTGGTTCTAATACTACATGCATTATTCAAGATATTCTTCCCCATATATTGAGTTGGAAATGTTTATTTCATTATCATGCTCACTAAGTGGAATGCCCAGATTTCTTTCTGTAAGATATATTCACGATTAACAAACTTCAGAGACAGAGAACAGAAGAATGTAGTATGAACACAAAGGGGAAGCAACTCATTTAAGCCATGCAAGAATAGAAGAGCCTTCAATATATTTTGAGCAATATTTTCATTTTTCTTCAATTCTAGTCAATTAATAATATAATGACAAACATAAGTTTTTACCGGCAAATTGCGAGTCATTGCTAAACGATGAAGTGTTGCATTTGAAATCCCCCAAGCTCGCCGTTCTGATAATTGACCTTCATGCTTCTTTTCATATTTCAAGAATAGATGGTGACTAATGGCATATTTCAAAAACGAATCACCCAATAATTCTAGCCGCTCATATGAGCAGCACTCTAAGCATCGCAGAGTAGTCAGTGCTTCTGTGATCTATCACCAAACAAAAACAATCAGATATTACCTATATAATAGACAAAACACAAATAAAACTACAAACGATAGCATAATGCCAGATATAAATTACAAAGAAAGCTAATGTAAAAGATAGTGCATAAATATTACCAGTGCAGCAGGTACAAGTGGACATTTAGTACGCTCTTCCCTAATAACTTTGCGAAGTTGACCAGCCAGCACTAAAGAATTCAAACGGTGCATCACAGAAGGAACTAAATACAGAGACCTAATTACAGAGCTTGGAACTCCTAAATCTAAGCACAATTCTGGAGGAAGCTCTACAAAGTTAGCTTCATCAACAGTTGAACTTTGTCCCCTTGCTGTGCAGACCAAATTAAAATCAATTACTCATTCTATAATGAAAAGGGTCCCAAACTGAATTTTCTTTACTAATGACATTTATTCCACACACACACAAATTAAAACATTGATAAAGCTGGGAGACCTCAAGTTAAAAATAAGGAACAAAGAAAACCTTCAAAATTCAAACCTTTTAACTCTTCTGAGTGATTGGTAAGGAGATTGTGGGGTCGGTGAGTTTGCTTCACCCGTAGAAGAGGCTGATTCAAATGCTTCAGTTTCTTTCCATACCTACAAGTACAAACAAGCCATGCTTGGTAGTTTAGAAACCACTGAATCGATTGTTTTCCCAAGTAACATTATTGCATGAACCTTTAACTGTGTTAAAGACCAAATATGCTCACTTTTTTTCAAAGTAATCATAATAGTTGCAGCAATGATCTACTTTTGGATCTTTAGACTTAGGGAAGGGACTTTTGGCAGTTTTATCACAAATAACTTCCTCAACAGAGTAAATTTTTCCAGTATGTACAGTGACAATTGCTTTATCTATTAGGTCCGAAGCTTTGTGGATTCCACTTGCCAAAGAAAGGGTTTCTTCTTTGCAATCACTGTACTGTAAAAGAGTCCTGTTCACTAAAACTTCAAGAATATCTCTAACATTATTGTCTGTCTCTGAAATGAAAAGGTATTTAAACAATGTTGCTCCTGTAGCACAACTTCTAATGCAATGCCAGTCAATATTTGCCTTTCTTTGACTAACTCCAAATTCATCAGATTCAATGGGCAAAAGAAAGTACATATTAGAGCTAACCCATAGGTTTTTCATTTCCATAATTTTTAGAACATTTTTACCCATAATCCTCGATCCTTCTGATTGTCTATCTCGACATAAGAGCTTAGAAAACACTCCATTGAAGAGTGTTTCTTGGAAAACTTTTGCATCCTTCAACTGTTGTAGAATACAGAAACAAAACAAAGTCACAGACAACAACTACAGACATTTATTTGAAAGCAAAATTTGAGATATGTGATGAACCCCTTTCTAATAAATTTTCTATAAATTCCACACCTGACTGGAGTCCAATTCCATGTCACCGCAATGAAAAAAAAATGACTTAACAACTCTTCCTCCTGTTAGAAACAGATCTGTTTCTGCATTTGCAATATCTTTGTCCAGAATTTCTTCAATCAAAAGCACTAAGTTTGCATATGACCTATCCTCATTGCCTTCTGATGTAAAGCACAGTTTGTAGACTTGCAAAGTTACCCCACTCAATTTTTCACCCCAGGTACCAGATAAAGCATATGCTTTAGATGAATGCAGCTCTTTTCTTTTAGTTGTACCTTGAGAAGGGACAGATATGCTTAAAAGTTAACTGTTATTCTTCTTAAATGCTCTTAACATACTAGCTGTAAAGAAGAATCTAATTTTACACTTATTTTAAACTACAATGATATGGCAATGAAACTAATACAAAATGAATTGCATATTTAAAGAATGATGGCATTTTCTTGTGTCTGATGCATTGCAAGTAAACTGGAAATCTTCTCAATTTGATGCTGGAGTAAAACTATACCTGCATTGGTACTCCGTTTCCCTTGTGAATTCATTACTTCTTCCTCTTCTAGCAATTCTTCAGTAACTGGTTGTAAATGTTCATCAAGGGCTCCAACTTCATGCAACCTTTTGCATGCCTCCAAGCAAACAAGTTGCCTGGCAGAAGAAAGTTTCTCATTTGGAGAACTAATGACCTCCTGAAAAGGTGCGTTTGGTGGCAATTTCAATATGCATTCATAAAGATTGTTCTCCCCTGCTACTTTTCTCGGTATAAACTCAGGTCTAGGTGAGTAATATCTACACCAAGAAGCACAAAATTAGTATATATCCAAAACGTTACATCAAATAGACCATAGTCACAGAAATGTTGATTTAAATCACCAAACCATAATTCTAACTTGGATCACCACTCAGAAGTTCCGACTTGAATCTGTCAAGAGTTTTAATCACGTTGATCAAGTTTGACTTGGTTGACAAAGTCATACTCGCGAGTTTGAATCAGCTCAGCAAGTAAAAATTGCAAGTTAAACCTTGCAGGCCCAATCCGTGTATAAAGGTGGCCTTGCCTGGGTATATTTTTCATTTTCTGCCACCTATTTGAGCTAGTTTCACCTCTGCCAAGTGAAGAACAGTGGCCAAAATGTCATTTTCTGCCCTCTGTTTGAGCTAGTTTCACCTCTTTCAAGTGAGGAACAGTGACCAACAGTGACTAACAGTGCTACAAGACAAACTCATCCATCTAAGGATATCCACCAATGTTGCTGGACAACTTGGGATTCAAAAACAGTGGGATTGTACTCAGCAAATGACTCATACAGGCCAGTTTTTGGCTCTTTTTCACCTTTGGGGGTAACCCTACAGGCTGCTTTCGTAATTTCCTAACTGCCGTTATTGTTTAGGAATATTTTGGAGGCTTTCTGGATTTTTTTGAGTTGTTTAGGTTTTGTTTTGTTATTTTATATTTTGCAAGGGTTTAAAGTTTGTTAACAGGATGTAGCCTAGCCTTCATTCACATTGAATCCTCAGCTCTAAACAGCATCCTTTAGAACCCAGGGCCTAAAGACCATCTTTTAAACTCTAGCCGTAAACAGACTGAGCAGCAAACAATGAAAATAGCAAGGGAAGAGAGTTTGCTTGGGCTTCCAGTGAAAAGATTCAGGGTTCAGTTAAGCTTTAGAGTAAATTTGGCTAAAATCCTTGTAGTGGTAGCATTTTCAGATTCAAATACCACCTTCCCCAGATTCCTGGCCATGACATTGGCCCTTGCAAAAGTGTTCCCCAAGATAAACACTAAAATCCAGTTTGGCCATTGATTGCATGAATAAACTAAAGGATGAATAAACACAGAAATGGAACATATAGGTGACCAAACTTCTTGTAAGACCCCGTTCTCACCTCCCTCTAATGAATTCTTAATGGCATGCTTAACCATTTGTATTTGAAGAATTGATTTAAAGTTTAAAACTTTAAAGTTTAAATTACATTTTGATGTATCATGATGATGACAGGTTCAGGGTCATTCAGCTATTGTCCTTAAAATAGAAGATGCAGAGCTAGAGCTAGGAGTAGATCGGGAACCTACATCTACTTGCCTTCAATCGGAAGAGGCTCCTCCTTCTAGCCTTCAGGACTGGGAGAACCTTGAGGGTCAAGCACCTAAAGACATGGGAGAAACTGCTTCTTAGCTTTTTTACAATCTACTTAACTTTTTTGAGAGGATGCTTCCAGCTCTCAGCTTGGAGTCTAGAGTCTAGACTCATTATGGTTGAGAATCGAGATACCTATTCATCCATGAGACTTTGCATATAAATCTTTTGCATTACATGGACATGGCTTTATTAAATACCAATGAAAAATGCTTTTTTATAATTCAATATGTGTATATCTTTATTTATTTGTATCTGCCGATTTTTCCCCTGTCCGATTCAAACTCTTCACTCTTTTTCCTCACAATTTTATGCCAATTCCAAGTCTGTGACTCTGAAATAGAAAATAATTTAGATATCCTACATAATTTTTGAGAAGAAATTGGGACAAAATTGGCACACAATAAGCGTTCAGGTTAATAATGAAGCCATAAATGTACAAAAAATTCCTGAAATCTTAAACAGAAGTTGAATTAGCAAAAGCACTAGTCACTTACTTATCTCCAGGCAACTTTGCACAGTATTTATAGATCAGGCTGACACTGGAATCACAGGTGACGGTAGCTCCAGATGATGAAACACGATATACATTTGTTTCAACAGCACTTTGCTCTTGAATACAAGGTGTATGATTTAGGTTGCGATTCACAGTCATCTCTTTCATTGATTCCTCACTCCTGATGATTTCATATAATAGCTTTTGTTGCTTCTCGTTACCTCTGAAAATTCCATTGGGAAAGGGATATTGTAAAATTGATTTGAAGTATAAAAAATAAAATATTTAGAAAAATAGACACCAAATTACTATATCAAGGTGCAATTAGGACATAAGAGGAAAAACAGAATAAAGTGAAAAAGAAAGCAGAGTATAACAAGTGCGGTGATGATGACAACAAACTGAAAATGATATTTATGAATCACACATCAAGTTCAATAGATACAATGCAGACTAAGCTTTGGATTTGATCTTAAAATATATCGAATAAGAAAAATCTTCTTATATAAGCATGGACATTTTAATTCAAACTATGAAAATCATATTACTTTATACAACAATCAATCAGTAACAAAATGTTCGCATATAAATTAAAAAGTCAAAAACCAGCAAGATAAAATTGAACACATATTTCACCAACCCCAAAATCATGATTCCCAAAGGTTCAAACAGAAATTGGTGACAAAAACAACCACAAATTACACAATAATTATGATTAGCCATCAAATTACACAACAATCTTGTCTTGTGTCACTAGGGTGTTGAAAAATGTGAAACTAGGTTGGGTCTTCATAAATATGAAATGTACTTTTGATTCTTGTATATTGTAAAATGAAAGAAAAATTATTATTATTATTTTTGGAGCATGGGTTTCATGCCCAAGGTTTTTTATTCTACAGGTCAAGCACCCATTGAGTGCTTCTAGGGTTTTTCCTGTTGATTGTTGATTTCTGGTAGCATCAGAGGAGACTTAGGCACATTTATTCCAAAGAACCTAGAAAGGATTTTGGAAACTTCCACTCATATCATGTTTTATGAAAATAATTAATTATTTTTAATGAGACCCTAAGTCTAAACTTAGGAAATTAAAATAATTAATGGAAATTAATAAAAACAAAGTGAATCTTCTAGAAAAGTCAGAGATCAAGTCAAGTTAATCTTAGCCATTGATTAACAATTTAATCTCAGCTGTTGAAGACTCAACAAGAAGATTATAAGAAGGACTTGATGGACCATTTCGAAGATACATCAAGACAAAGAAAGAATCCAGAGATCGAAATTCTTTCTTGAGCAGTGCTCAAGGAGAAGATTAATCAAGAGGATTCTCGAAGAGAGGGGTAGAGATAATTGCTGGTTGGAGATTTTCCTGAGTCGGTAATACACCGCAAAGAAGATAGAGACCAGTACAGAAAGAGGAAGCATAGCAGCTACACAGAGCCTGTGCAGAGCCAGCAGAGGCAATGCCACAGCCTTGAGGAGATCCATGATTCAGCTGAGGATTAGTGAGATCCAGTGCCGAAGAGTCGGGGTGTGAGCCGGAAGGGGCCAGAAGATCAAATCCAACCAACAAAAGAGCCAGCTAGCAGAGGTGACACAGTTCCCACGCAAAGTGACGCAGAGACTACGCAGAGGTAGCATAGGGCTCATCATCTCAACGTTTGGCCAGTTCGGGTTTCCAATGTCAGTGTGAGGTAAACTCGCAAGCTTTTTGTCAATTAGATTCTTTGTGTGGACGGCCACCAAGGCATCACAGATTGTATTCAAAATTACTGCATAATAAATAAACCCTCAGCTGTTGCACCGATTTTCCCACATTGGGTTTTTCCAGGCACATTACTCCAAAATAACGGTGTCATGTGTCTATGATTTATGCTTTCAGATCTTGTTTCCGCACATTTATTTTCCGCAGTTTAATTTGTGAAGGCTTTAGTGTATGATTTTTCGATATTTACTATAGAACACAGTAAATAATATGTTCAAGGAATTAACAAATAGAAGAATTCTCATCGGTTGTTGCAGTAGGATTCTAGATCTAGCAATTTTCACATGGTATCAGAGTTGGTTTAAAAGTGCAGGAGGAGCAACAGAGCAGATCGAGTAGATCCTGTGTTGAAGAAGAAGTCGGGGAGCAAAGAGTTGAGTAAGCAGCAGATGATAGATCAATCTCCCTAGTGATTGCGCAATCCAAGCAGGGAGGTCTAGATCTACAAGGAAATCTCTCTTTGAGTGAGCCGACAAAGAGGTAGGATTTTCCAGTTTGCAGTTTGTCAAAGGAAGAGGAAGCAACGTAGCAGATTCAATGCAGATCAACAAGCTAGTGGGATGCAGTTTCTGTATAGTACTGATTGTTGGAGCAGAAAGCGTCAGAAGAGAATAGTTGCAGATACGTTTGGGGGAATTTTCTTCCTTAGGGAATTCCTAGTCGAGGAATTCTAATTCTCGATAGTTGAGCAACAATATCGAGTGGCAAATCTACTATCTGCAGCAGGGAGTGTGTAGGCCAGGCCAGCAGTTTGCGCAGAGGAGAGAGAGGGAGCTAGTTCGACATTTCTTTTAAGTCAACAGAAATGACAGCAAGTGGGCTGAGAGATCAAGATTGGTTGGAGGGAGCCTCTAACTATGTGATTTGGCAGGCTAGGATTAGATCCCTGTTAGATGAACATGATCTGAAAGCTTTCATAGATGGTGTGGTAGCTCTACGAGTAGACGCATATCCACTAAAAGAATACAAGAAATATATGTCAAAGGAAAAACGTTTGATCCTTAACGAAGTGAGGGATCATGTTGTATGTCACATCGTCAGCAAAGCGACAACTAGAGAGATGTGGCAGGCCTTGGAGACGCTATATCAGGGATATTTCGAGCAGCGGAAGATGTTCCTGGAGGAGAAGTTGCGTTCTACAAGGATGCAGAAGGGAGAGCGCATCGATCCATTCCTATCTAGACTTCAGGAGAACCAAGATCAGCTGGCAGTTGTAGGATCAGTGCCTCAGGCCACTGAGATGGTCAAATTTGCCCTAAACTCAATTTCAGATGAGTGGCAGGTCTTCATCCAAAGCATCTTAGGCAGGAAAGACTGTCGGATTGGGAAACAATGTGGCTTCTCTTCAGTAGGAAGAGATGAGGAGAGATATGCTCAAGTGTAAACTTGAGAACAATAGTAGTAGTGGGTCGAAGCCCAAGGAGGAGGAGGAGAATGCAACCCTTGCATCAAAGGGGCAGTAGGAGCAGCGGAGATGCAAGAAAGACGTCTCAAAGATCAAATGCTTCTGGTGTGGAGAAATGGGACATTACGCCTCACAGTGTCCTCTCAAGAAGGACAAAGATGAGAAGCATGATCTGCAGGCTGCAACTGCCCGGATCGAAAAAGAGGATTTTTCTATGATTGCCCATATATCCCCTGGGGAGAATTGGGATGACCTGGAGCTATAGCTTAGCAAAACTACAGTTGGGCAGGGTCCTTGAGGAGTCGACCTCTCGTATCATCACCTTGCTACAGGAGCCCAAATCTAAAATAGCAGGATGGGCAAATTTCAACAAGTGCAGAGGAGTGTAGAAGTGAAAACGTAGTGTCTAGAGAGCGCCAAAGACTTTGCAGCGCAGAGAAGAGTTGGCAGCAGTGCAGGGAGGCACAGTGCAGAGTCAGCAGCAGCGCAGAGGCTTCATAAGGTCAGTGCAGAGACTAGCAGCAATCAGACTTCAGTATCATGATGCATCATGTTGAACACTTAGTTCAGAACTTGGATGTTTTTCTCTTGCAATGAGCAACAGAGTTGCAGTGCAGTGGTAGTTGGCAGCAGTACGCAGGGTCACAGCAGCATAGATGCAACAGCACAGTCTTGGTGGGCAGCAATGTCAAACATCAATAGCGTAGAGGGAGATGTTGCAGAATCAGAGCAGTACTTCAATTCGATGTATTGCTATATCATATTCCTCTCTAAGAGGGAGTGTTGATTTCTGGTAGCATCGAATGTGCTCTAAATCTCAAAATTTGCAGGGAGGCTTAGGCACATGTATTCCAAAGAACCCAGAAACGATTTTGGAAAATTCCAATCAAATCATGTTTTATGAAAATAATTAATTATTTTTAATGAGACCCTAAGTTTAAACTTCGGAAATTAAAATAACTAATGGATATTAATTAAAATTGAGTGTGAATCTTCTAGAAAAGTTAGAGATCAAGTCAAGTTAATCTTAGTCGTTGATTAACGATTTAATCTCGGCCATTGAAGACTCAACAAGAAGATTATAAGAAGGAATTGATGGATCATTTGGTAGATACATCGAGATGGAGAAAGAATCCAGAGATTGGAATTATTTAGTGAGCATTGCTCAGGGAGAAGATCGATCAAGAGGATTCTCGCAGAGAGGGGCAAGGATAATTGTCGGTTGGAGATTTTCCTGAGTCGGGAATACACCACAGAGAAGAGAGGGAGAAGCACGAAGAGAGGAAGTGTAGCAGCTACGCAGAGCCTGCGTAGCAGCAGCGTAGGGCTCATCAGCTCAAAGTTTGGCCAGTTCGGGTTTCCAGTGTCAATGTGAGGTAAACTCACAAGCTTTTTGTTAGTCAGATTCTTTGTGTGGATGGCCAACAATGCATCCCAAATTGTATTAATAATTACTGCATAATAAATAAACCCTCAGCTGCTGCACCAGTTCTCCTGCATTGGGTTTTTCTGGGGACATTAGTCCAAAAATAATGGTGTCATGTGTATATGATTTATGCTTGCTCAGATCTTGTTTTTGAATATTTATTTTCCGCAATTTATTTTGTGAAGGTTGTAGTGTATGAGGTTTCGATATTTACCGTAGAACACAGTAAATAATTTGTTCAAGGAATTAATAAATAGAATAATTTTCATCAGTTGTAGTAGGATTCCAAATCTAGGAATTTTCACATTTCTTAGGTCAAGAAGTCAAAAGAGTCATTATCATAAGTTGAAGACCCCATCGGACACATCGTAACTTGTAAAGAAATGAAAAATCGTTCAAGAAAAGGGGATGATGACTGTGAAGATGATGTGGCCATGAGTGCTCATGTACCTCGAGAGAAGAGGTGGGGCAGCATAGATCTGTACAGTGAGCTACAGATGGTGACAGCAGGATCCTTGAGGTGCCCAAACTTTTGGATCACATACAAGCTACAGAAGCCTAAAGACAGTAGCAGGATGACTAGAGTCAGTGGATGCAGAAGGCCGTGCAGAAGTAGAGGCAGAGTTGGGACACTAAAGACTGGAGCAGGATAGAGCGGAGGCAACAATAGCGTGGAAGCAGCAGCGCAAAGGCTGATGGGATTTCAGCAGCGTAGAGGTAGTGCTTACGCACTGCAGTGCAGCAGACAACGCAGTGCTTGAGAGAGATAGCAAAGAGAAGCAACAAAGGGTGCTTCAGTGATGAGATGCAACCAGACTAACTTGTCTGTCAATTGTTGGGTGATTGTACTTCAATTTCTTACTTCTCAGCAACTAAGTTGCAGTGCAGCAGTTAGCAATGGCAGTGCTATAGGCAACATGATGCAGCAATTTGAGAGGGAGATGTTATACAGATGAGGCAGTGACTGTGGAAGAGTCATGGGCAGTAGTACAGAAGGCAGCAGTGCAGCGGATGAGGGGCAACAGCGGAGCATCAGCAGCGTGGGGACCGATGCCATGGATCAAAGTAACGCTTCTAAAGTGAAGTGTTGCTAGAGCACATTCCTTGCTAAGTGGGAGAGTTGAGATTTTGGGTAGCATCGGATGTGTTCTAGCTCCGAAATTTTGTGGAGGGGCAACAACACATGAAATCTCCAAGACCCAAAAATCGTTTGGAGAAATTCCACCTAGAACTTAAATTATTCAAAATATTAATTATTTTAATGGAGACCCTAAGTCTAACTTAGGGATATTATATAATTAAAGTGAATTAATTTAGACATGTGGGTTCGAATGTTCTAAGTGACGTGGATCAAGTATTTTCTAATCTTAGCCGTCGATTAGAGATTAAATCACGGTCATTGAATGTTCAACGAGAAAACTATTAAAGGAAGACTTGGGGTCAGTTGGAGAATACACACAAAGTAGCAGCACTTGAGTTAAGTCGAAATTTTAGGGCGCGGTTTGCTGAGAATTTCGAGCGAGCTTGCACTGCTAGTGAGGGGCAGATCGACAAGGGATGTTTTGATCCGAGGCCGAGAATACATACCTTAGAGAGGCAAATTCATACCAAGCAGCGCAGAGGCCAACAGGAGGGACGCAGCCCAGCTAGGCTGACGCAGAGACCACGCAGAGAGGGATGCAAACCCTTCAAGGTAACAGAGAAGCAGCGTAGAGGCCTTCAGGGTGCCGCAGCGACATCCTGTGTTGCGCAGAGGCTGCGCTGGGCAGGAGAGGCTAACACAAAGGCTGGAAGGGTTGCACTGAGGGTTCTAGTGGGCGAGAAAGAGCTCGTATTCAGTAATTCCTGAGGGTTTGAATCAAACATATTTTCTGTCTGTGAGTGATAAGGTACAACTGCCGTGAATTTATCTGTAGGGAAAACCACTACTGGTGCCCATGATGTATTCAGATTCTGCTTAATAATAAAAACCCTCAAAGAGTTGTTGACCCGGTTTTCCCACATTGGGTTTTTCCGGGGACATTTGTCCAAAAAATCATGTGTCCTTTGTCATGTGCGCTATGTTTCAGTAAATGATCTGTATATGTGTAGGCTGCAGATTGTGATTGCTTTAATATTTTTCTAAATATTCAATTAAATAACTTGTTAACTAAAACAAACAAGTAGGATAAGTAAATCAATATTCTGCAGTAGGGTTTCTGTGTTTAGAAATTTTCACATGGTATCAGAGCTATTGCAGATCAAGTTGAATCCATCAGCAAGAGCCTGAAGAATTTTTCCCGCAGGAGGGCAGCTGAAGCTGATAGATCCAAGAAGAGGCAGTGCAGCACCAGAGGGGCAACGCAGACCCAACAAAAGGGTGACGCAGAGCCTGTCAGGCTCACACTGGGCTGACGCAGTGGCTGATGTTGGCCCTAGGGGGTGACGCAGTCCAAGTTGGAGTGACGTTGTGCTGGTTTCTGGGACTAGAAGTGCAGCTTTTGATCTTCAAAGGTGTTGGTGGGGCATCATTTCTATCGGTGCAAAACAGTGCCTAGCAAAGTTGACAAAGTAAGGGGAAACAGTGCCTCAGCAGATTTTCTTGCAAAGAAATCTGTGATTCAATCAGGAGGGTGATTGTAGAGGGTTGATTCGACAGAATTAGCAGAGGATTTCCGGGAGGGAAATCATTTGTCAGAGGGAGAAGATTATCTAGAAGGTTTCTATCAGCAAGAAACCCAGATCCGGTCTTCTGATATGTGCAGCAGCAGTAGAAGGGAAAAGAGCACCTACTTCAACTGTTTGAGCAAAGATGGCCTCATACAGACTGCGAGATTAGGATAGGTTAGACGGTGTGTCTAACTTTACTATCTGGAAAGCCAGAATCCTGACAGTCCTAGAGGAGTACGACATCAGAGATCACGCTGAGAACATCCCGGCTATGCTAACCGATGTTGATGCTCTGAAGAAGTTCAATGAAAATCAGGCGCGGGCTAAGCACTTGATCATGGATGGAGTGAAAGATCACATGATCCTGCACATTGCCAAGAAGAAGACGACAAACGAGGTGTGGACAACACTGACCACAATGTATCAAGGTAGCTCCATCCAGACGAAGAAGCTTCTGGAGAATCAAATGCGGATGTTCCAGATGCAAAAGGCAAAGGAGATCGATCCCTTCCTCTTCAGATTGCAAACTATCCGAGACCAGTTGATTGCCATGGGGGAAACTCTGGATGATGGGCTCATGGTAAGGACTGCTCTCAATGCAATCACCGATGAGTGGGAGACCTTTGTTCAAAGTATCTTGGGCAGAGCACAACTGCCAAATTGGAGAGACATGTGGGGAATCCTTCAACAGGAGGAGATCCAGAGAATAACCAAGAGGGAATTCAGTAGCGTAGTCAAGATAAAGAAAGAGGAGGAGGAAGATGCAACCCTAGCATCTAAGGGATAGGGGCAACAGGGGAAGAAGGACCAATCCAAGGTCCAGTGCTTTAGATGTGGTGAACTGCGACACTTCACCAATACTTGTCCTAAGAGGAAGGACAAGGAAGATTCGGATTCCAAGGAAGCAGCAGCGAAACGGGACGATAGCAGCGAAGATGATGTGGCCACAAGTGCTCATGTACCTCGAGATAAGAGGTGGGGCGACATAGATCTGTAGAGTGAGCTACATATGGTGACGACCAGGATCCTTGAGGTGCCCAAACTTTTGGATCACATATGAACTACTGGAGCTTAAAGACAGTAGCAGGATGACTGGAGTCAGTGGGTGCAGAAGATCATGGAGAAGCAGAGGAAGAGCTGGGACGCTAAAGATTGGAGCATCGCAGAGCAGAGGAAGCAACAGCGTCGAAGCAACAACGCAAAGGTTGATGGGATTTCAGTAGCGTAGAGCCAGTGCTTACGCAGCGCAGTGCAGCAGACATTGCATTGCTTCAAAGAGACATCACAAAGCAGCAACAAAGGGTGCTTCAGTGATGAGATGCACCCAGACTGACTTGTTTGTCAGTTGTTGGGTGATTGTACTTCAATTGCTTACTTCTCAGCAACTGAGTTGCATTGCAGCAGTTAGCAGTGGCAGTGCTATAGGCAACATGATGCAGCAATTTGAGAGGGAGTTGCAGTACAGATGAGGCAATGATTGTGGCAGAGTCATAGGCAACGGTACAGAAAGCAGCAGCGTAGTGGATGAGGGGCAGCAGCCGAGCATCAGCAGCGCGGGGACCGATGCCATGGATCAGAGTAACACTTCTGGAGTGAAGTGTTGCTAGAGCACATTCCTCACTAAGTGGGAGAGTTGAGATTTTGGGTAGCATCGAATGTGTTCTAGCTCTGAAATTTTGCAGAGGGGCTAGAACACATTAGATCTCCAAGACCCAGAAATCGTTTGGAGAAATTCCACACGGAACTTTAAGTTATTCAAAATATTAATTATTTTAATGGAGACCCTAAGTCTAAGTTAGGGAAATTATATAATTGAAGTGAATTAATTTAGACATGTGGGTGAGAATGTTCTAAGTGACGTGGATCAAGTCGTTTCTAATCTTAGCTGTCGATTAGAGATTAGATCACGATCGTTGAATGTTCAACGAGAAAACTATTAAAGGAAGGCTTGGGGTCAGTTGGAGAATACACACAGAGTAGCAGCACTTGGAGCTAAGTAGAAATTTTGAGGCACGGTTTGTTAACAATTTTCATGTGAGCTTGCAGTGCTAGTGAGGGGCAAATGGGCAAGGGATTTTATGATCCAAGGCAGAGAATACATACATCAGAGAGGCAGATCTGTACCATGCAGCGCAGAGGCCAGCATGAGGGACGCAACCCAGCCAGGCTGATACAGAGACCACGTAGAGAGGGACGCAGACCCTTCTGGGTGACGTAGAGGCAGCGCAGAGGCCTTTAGGGTGACGCAAGGGCAGCCTGTGTTGCGCAGAGACTGCGCCGGACAAGAGAGGTTGACGCAGAGGCTGGAAGAACTACGCTGAGGATTCCAATCGACCAGAAAGGTCTCGCATTCAATAATTCTTGAAGGGTTTGAATCAGCCATATTTTATGTCTCCAAGTGATAAGGTACAACTGCCATGAATTTCTCTGTAGGGCAAACCACTACTGGTGCCCATGATGTATTCAGATTCTGCATAATAATAAAAACCCTCAAAGAGTTGCTTCACCGGTTTTCCCGCATTGGGTTTTTCCGGGGATATTTGTAAGAAAAGTCATGTCTGTCCTTTGTCATATGTGCGCTATTTTTCAGTAAATGATTTGTATATGTGTAGGCTGCAGATTGTGTTTGCTTTGATATTTTTCTGAGTATTCAGTTAAATAACTTGTTAATAAAAACAAACAAGTAAGAGAAGTAAATCAATATTCTACAGTGGGGTTTCTGTGTTCAAAAATTTTCACATTCCAAAGAACCCAGATACCGTTTGTGAAAATTCCACTCAGTTAATATTTTATTAAAATAATTCATTATTTTAATAGAGACCCTAAGTCTTAACTTAGGGAAATTAAATAATTAAAGGGCATCAATAAAACAGAGTGAGAATAATCTAGAAAATGCGGAGATCGAGTCTAATATAATCTTAGCCGTTGATTAGAGATCTAATCTCAGTCGTTGATATCTCAACTAGAAGATTATAAAGGAAGGCTTGATGGCCATTTGGAAAGACGCACCGAATTGATCTAGAGTTCAGAATTTCTGGGGCTGGGTTTGCTAAGAATTTCGAGCTAGAGATCTAAGCAGTGAGGAGCAGAGATAACATCCAGAGAGGAAGAGATTTTCTCCGTCTGCAATGTCATGATCGTGGGCCATAAACACGATTGTCCTAGAGTTGATTGGAGTCCACAGTGACATTATCCAGTCACACGACATCTGCCCGAGCCATCGGTACACAGAGCCGCGGGTTTTCCTTTTGACCGAGCCCTCTGAAATCGGGTTTGCCAGGGCCAATGACCTGTGCCTGTGCGTAGAAAATGGACGTAGTCCTACTGAGACAACGTTCTTGCGGTTACAAAAGTCGCTGCATTTGAGGACAGAGTACCTATATTTAAATGTGTGGGTGATAATTTTCTGCAACGCAACTCTTGCCCTCTTAAACACAGGGCTCACAAAAAAATACTCACAACGAAACTCCCCCAAAGAGCATAGCTAAGCTCCGATACTACATGTAGATTCAGAAGTGTCCTCAGACACATAACTTTATTAATCATGGAAAAAGTTAACATAACAAATTGCAGGAGTTTACAAACATAAATTCTCACTACAATGAAATTAGGAAACTAACCTATTTATAAGCTCTATGTTCTAACTTAATTTAGTTATGGATCACTTGGAAAACCAACAAGTGTCCATTTACAATAAATGACCTTCTAACCATTCTACTAACTTTATTCCTATTTTAGAGCCTAGGAAACGACTCTGTTCTAGAGTCCTATTTTTACTAACAAAATTCTAATTCTAAGTATCTCTAATATTTATTAAATATTCTAATTTAATAAATATATTTATCCTAACTTTACATTATTTAATTTATGTATTTTTGGATTTATAATTGCCTTTATGAAAGAAGCTAACATTTGCATGTACTTGTATGTTTAATTTTAGATGGCAATCTTCTGTTAGCAAATGTTGAATTTACGGCATAATGTGGAGTTCAGTTAATTTTTTGCATTTTTAGTTGAAATATCCCTTTCGGGATATTACAGTGGTATCAGAGCTTCAATCTTGGCTCAACCTGCGGGTTTCAGCTACAGTGCAGTGATTATTATTGCTGCAGTTATTAGGGGTTTTGTCGGGGAAGTCGAAAAGACAATTCTCGAGAATTTATTAAAAGGAACCCGTTGATCAGATTATTGGAAAGGGCAACATGTTTTTGCAATGGGTCGATTCCTTATTGTTTGATCGAATTATCTAAGGGGCCAAGTTTCTTTGTGGGCCAAATCATTTGTCAAGCGATCGAGTTTTCAAAGGGGTTGCATATTATTTAAAAGAATTTTTTTTTTTTGGAATCGTATTGCATGGAGGCCGAATGGTTAATGTTTGAAGCCCAATTAATTTTATAAACGTAGGGCCCAACGATATTTTCTAAAGCACGAAGAGAAGCAGGGATTTTTTTAGCGTGAAGAATTTTAAATCCCGTTCACAGTGATATCAAGCCGAAACCTTATTTGCCGAAGGATTGGAACCAACATCAAAATCATAGGGAGTGGAGCCACTGCGTGGGAAAAAAAGAAAAAAAGAAAAAATTAACGTACTGGATTGCGGTGTTGGCATATACGTAAGGACTCCGTCTGCAATGTCATGATCGTGGGCCATAAACACGATTGTCCTAGAGTTGATTGGAGTCCACAGTGACATTATCCAGTCACACGACATCTGCCCGAGCCATCGGTACACAAAGCCGCGGGTTTTCCTTTTGACCGAGCCCTCTGAAATCAGGTTTGCCAGGGCCAATGACCTGTGCCTGTGCGTAGAAAATGGACGTAGTCCTACTGAGACAACGTTCTTGCGGTTACAAAAGTCGCTGCATTTGAGGACAGCGTACCTATATTTAAATGTGTGGGTGATAATTTTCTGCAGCGCAACCGGCAGGTGATAA
>CM076583.1:722105067-722405109 GCA_034641835.2 Pinus albicaulis | reverse complement strand
AATACCTTGTAAATATTGATGAAGATCTAGGAAAAATGCATCCTGAGGATCTCTTAGAAGCAATTTATGAATTTCGTTCTCAAGTTAACTGTCATGATAACCAAGAGAAGTTAGTTGAAGATGAAATCAATCAAGAAATGAAAGTAGATCCACATGATCTCTCTGTGGAGACAAATGATAATTCATCTGCTCTTTTGTATGAGGCTAAAGAAGACAGACAGTCTCACGATCAGTCTTCACGAGAGAAAGAAAACAATTGTTGTTTAATCCAAATAAAACAAATACTGCCTCATCCTTTAACTGAAGAAGAAATTAATCAGATTCTAAGTATGCAGCCAGCCTCTCAATTTTTATGTAATCAGGAGATTAATTCTATTTGTTCTACTGTTGATTTATGTACTGAAATATTTCCTCATGAAGAAACAAATGTAGAACAGATTGATACTAATGTTGTTTTACATTCTCAAGAAGGCTTATTGCCAGAAAGTGTTTCTGTTCATCAAAATGATGGCCTTCAAACAGAATTCAGAAATCTCATTCAAGACATATTAATTTTTCTTGAGGACAACATATTGGTATACAATGAGGATGCCATATCAGATGATGATGAAGAATGTATAGATATTCTCTTTCAGAAGGATCCTGGGCATAATAAATTGGAACAAAGAGTACTCCTAGATGAAGCTTGTTATTTGAATCCTTAGGACTAGGTATTGTTCCAAGATCCTTTTATTGCCCTGTTAGAATAATTTAAAGAAGGAGTATGCTATGCCCTCAATGGTTTGCTGCATAATTCAAGGAAAAATTTGGACACTTATGTTCAACGGAAATTGCAAGGGGAGTGGTTATTTTCCTTTTTCTGTATACTCAAAAAAGTGAACAAGAACGAATAATATAGTCATGTACTTGATTGGTTACATTGGAAAAAAGAGTTCACTTAGTGTATATATCATCTCCAAGTTAGATTAGGGTAGGTAGGTTTCCAAATAAGATCAACACTTTTAGAATTTTTCCAGTTTTAGTTTCAGATTGCTTTTCAGTTTTCAGATCAAGTGTGTTCCAAAATTCAGTTTGCAGAGATTGTTGAATTCAACTTGAAGGTTTTCAGCCACAGAGATGGTTTTAGCCGGTCAGGTTACAGATTTTAGATCAGCCCAATGGGTCAGGCTACTAGTCTATGGTGTTCTTGACACCTCCTGAAGGGGCTACCATCCCCAGCTAGAGCCATTGTTAGAATCCTGTGATTTAGAGTATCACAAAGTGATTGATTATTTCTCATATATCTCCTTTTTAAAATAATATTCCATGGCTGTCATTTATTTTCAGAAAAAGAAGGGAAAACCTGACTGTCAAGAGCTTCAAAGGAATCAATCTGCTTTTTAGTTCAGAGAAGGAGGAAAGTGTTGTTGAAAAGTGTAATGGTGAGAAAACTTCTGCCCTCATTTCATATCATTTACCCTCTCTTACCCTTATTTTTTTCCAAATTATGATTTCCAACGCCTGAAATCCCATTAAAGCCATTCAAATCCAAATATATATGCTTTCAGGACCTTATCGCAGCTCCGACACCCACTTTAGGCTGCTTGATCTATATCTATCATATATATTATAAACCACAAAGAAATCTTACCCCGTCCTTACCTTTTCGCATCATCACTTCACACTCTTTATCATTTCGCAGCTAAGTTTTCCACCTTATAACTTTGTCGATGCGATATAGTGGGACCCTTCCATCCATGTCACCCTTTATTCACCGCCAATCGCACATCGTAATCAATGTTTTTTATATTTACATGTTAAACACATCGCAGGTTAATCATTTAAATTTGCGATGCGATGTGATCACATATCGCACCTGATAGAGGCTCTTGCGATGTGCAATAAGTTAAATATTGTGATGTGCGGTATTAGTGGGCCCCATCCCCGTCCTGCCACATCAGCCACATCTCATCTCACTTTGCACTGTGTGAGGTTTAACATTCACCTCCTCGCTGTTGACAAAAAAATTTGCGATCTATGGGTGGCGGGCAAGCCCATTGCATTACCACGTCACCTCCAACCGTACCATCATACGTCCCCTCCCAGCTAACTGCCCTCCACCTCTCCGTCCTACCCATGCATCTACATGCATATGATGGTCCTTATTTCATTTCGCCCCCCCCGGCACAGGAACTTTAACCACAGGGGGGGGGGGGGTTTCCAAAATAGGCGGTATCCCTTACCACCATCCTTGCTACATGTCGCGACACTACTAATTCACACCCCCCTTCTCCGATACCACTTACTTCCCTCACCCCCCTTTGAAAACGGTTTTGATGTGCAAACAAAACCACCACCGCTTTTCCACGTTCGCCAACCAACGCCTGCCACTGTTGCGCCGTGATGACTCTCACCACCATGGCATCACGTAGCCATTCCAAACCATTCCCTTCCAAGGCTTTGAATCATTATTGTGTGTTTCAATAGGAAGGAAATGGGTTTTATGTTTCCAAGCTCCGCTACAACAATAACCGGTGGATAAGAGATAGAGGTAGTTAGAGACAAAATAGCCATCATTATAGCCAACACACTTTTCTCAACAACCGTTTTGCACCATGGTAGAGCTAAGGTGTCAGAGCCTTTGAAGAGGTAGAGCCAAGATGTCAGAGCCGTCATTGGCTCTTCGGCATCAGACAAGCCGAATTCTGATCATTTCACAATCAATATCGGACTGTCAGAGTAAATACAACCACCGCTTGTCAGTGTTATCCTATCACCTTCTACATGTTTCCACTTATCCAAATTTCTACTTGAATGTAATAAATGACAACTACTGCAGTAGATAAAGTAATTGACTTAAGTTTTATATAAATACTGCACGCATTAGTAGTATCGTAAGAGGCTCGGAAGGGAAAAAACCATTGTAAGGGCTCATCTGGTTGAAAGCACTCTCTTTTGGATGAATGAAATATTATGATGTTTTCCAGATTCTTGTGTCATGATCTGTGGTGAAGTGCTCCTTTTCTTGTAATCTGTCATCTATGCTTTTACAAACTGTTTTCTTTATTTACTGCGGATATAAATTTTTGTGTAGGATTTACCATGGGGTACCCTGCTCAGTCTCGAAACAATACTTTATGTTTTCCTCTGAGGCCTGAATGTAGAATTCAAAGACGGTCTACTCTACATTCACATTGAACCTTAATCTCCTCCTCCTTTTCATTTCACAAGCTGTAAAGATCCATTGACATGGATAGCTTGCCTGGTTGCACCTAATATCTATTATTCATCTATTTGAATCTGTTTACACATGTTTGACTCCATAGCCTAATGGCCCTCTTTTGCTGCCTCAACCAGAAATATTCAAACAAACCCCTATGCACTAATAGCTAGCCTAAAATTCCCCTATAAACAAAGCTATATCTAACAGAGAGAGCCCTCTCTGAATCTAGGAAGGCTAGGTCCTAGATTCCAAAGTGGTTTGATGTTGCCTCGGTAGTTTTTCTTCAGCCTCGAAATTATGGAGTGACAACATGCAACCTCTCCCCTCCATACATGCTTCTTGTCGGATCCCTCACGCTGCTCGTTGGCTCCTCCTCTTGACTCCCTCTGCGCAGCTCCCACAACGCTCCTCACCAACGCTCCCAATCTTCCCTCTCGTCGTTGCTCCCTCCTCCCATTGTTGCTTTCCTCCCAAAGCGCTCTCCACCCCACTCCCTACTCCCACCTCCCACACCTTTTATCTCCCTCCTTCGGCCTACGGGCTCCCTCCTCCCTCCACTGCTATCTCCTCCCTGCTCCCTCCTCCGCCTTCCCTTCGCCCTCCCCAAGTATGACCTACCCGGGTCCGACCTCCCCCAAGTATGACCTCCCCCAAGTATGACCTCCCCCAGATAACATCTCTGCCCTTTTTTTTTTACAAAAAAAAAAAATTACACCAGAATTGAGTCTTTTTCCAGAATACAACATATTTTTATAGTACATATTTACAATTCATTCTCTCATATCTATTGTGGGAGTAGTTCTCTCTGGCAAGGAGAACTATCCTGAGTGGTCTCAGAAAATCAGGCACACTCTCATTTTTAATGAGTTGCGGAGAGGAATTTTTGAAGGAGAAGGAGACAATACACTGACAAAGCCCACCTTAGACAAAGAGATCACCATTTGGGAAAGCAAGAATTGCAAGGCCTATGCCTTGATTGCAGCTTCTGTAAATGAAGAGGTGAGTCGCCATATTACACCATTTTAAATGCTTATGAAGCCTTGAGGAAATTAAAAGAACTCTATGACTCACGTTCAGAACTTGAAATTGTTCAATTAATGATTGAGCTATTTAGCCTTGAATTGAAAAACGATGACCCTCTTACTTTAGCATCAGAACTAATATCTATCATGCATGACATTAAAAATATGGGTGCAGAAGTTGACATACCTCTCATAACTTATGTTAAGGAATTTTATCCCACTTAATCACATTACCTTTAGTCATTACAAGCAAGTGGAAACCTCAAGAAGATCACCTTTGATTCACTTGAGAAAAAGTTTGCAGAAAGAGAGAAAGATTTTGGAAAGAAGACAACACCTCTGTCTTCTGAAGAATCTGTATGTTTCACACATAGAGAGAAGAATCATGCTCAATATTCTTCTAGAGGAAGAGGTGGCCGAAGAGGACGAAGAAGAAGAAATTTCAGAGGAAGGGGGGAAGACAAGCTCAAAGTGAAAAATCTAATCTTCATTTGATACGCTGCAATAGAGATTGGCATGATGCATCTATATGTAATTTGCCTTGGGACATAATTGAGCAGCAAAGAAATCAAGAAAAAGGTAAAACTCATGACAGAGACAAAGGTAAAGCACCTGAATCGTCTCATTATGTTGTAGCACATTGTAACATTGGAGTAACTAAAGACTTGTTTAATGCTTCACTTACTTCTTGGAGAAATGATTGGTTGCTAGATTCATGAGCAACATGTCACATGAATTTTAGAAAAGATTTGTTTGAAGAATTTACTGACAAGGTTGATGGAGCAGTATAGCTTTCATACAAATCTAAACTTAAGCCATCAGGGCTTGGCACAATTAGGCTTAAGTTTCCTAGTCTTCCAGACCATCTTCTACATGAGGTTCTATCCATCCATGAGTTGAGGAGAAACCTTCTATCCTTGGTCCACATCTGCCAGCAAGGACACTCCATTCACATGTTTGATGGAAATGTTGAGGTCAGAAAAGCATCTAATCACTCACTTTTCATGAAAGGAATAGAAGAAGGAAGACTCCTAAAATTGCAAGGTACCTCTGCTCATGCACAACACTTTTCATTTAGTTCTAACTATGATGAAGGTACATCCCCATCAAGTATTTTATGACATGCTATATTTTGACACTTAAACTATGACATCATTCTATTGTTGAAGAAAAATGGTGTTACTTGATTGCCTACAGCTCCTAGGAAACTTAAGTAATGTGATGCTTGTATTCTAAGAAAGCAGAGAAAACAGTCCTTTCATGATTCACATCCAGAGCACATAGAAAAATTGAGCTTGTTCATTTAGATTTATGTGGCCCCATGCATGTTTCTTATGGAAATGGAAATAAATATATGAGGACATTCAATGATGATTACACCAGAATGTGTTGGGTTTTATTATTGAAGAACAAATCTGATGCTTTTCAAACATTCAAGAATTTTCATGCATGGATTGAAAATGACGCAAAAACTCATATTGGCTCTTAACGCATTGATAATGGAAAATAATACACTTCAAACGAATTTGAAAACTATCTTTTCCAACATGGGATCAAACATCAAACAATCGTGCCCTATAATCCCCAACAAAACGGTGTAGCTAAAATAATGAACATGAAAATTTTAAATATGGTTCACTCCATGATGTTTTTCAAGAATGTAAAATTGATGTTTTGGGCTGATGCCGTTCTATGTGTTGCATATATAAAGAATAGGTGTCCTTCTAATACAATAATAAATAAAACTCCTTATGAAATATGTCATGGCCACATTCCTTTAGTAAATCATTTCAAGGTCTTTAGTTCTGTCATCACCCAAAAAAATTTCAAAACATCATTGTGTCAAGTTTGTTTTTTATCATGGGTCAAAATAGGGTCTTAGGAGTCATTTCTTGAATTTGACCAAAAGGGAGTATTAGATTTTTAGGTTTGAACCTTCGTTAGTGTTAAATAAATTCATTTTAAAAGTTTTTCATGTCAAGTCATTCATCATTTCATCATTAATTTCATTTTCCTGAGTTTTTTCATAAAAAATATCCAATTAGCCAAGGAACCTTACTTTCGTAGTGCCACCCATTGAAAAAAGTCATTTTGCGCTACGAAAGCGTTGTCTTTTCGTAGTGCAATATGAAGCAAAACTTTGTTTTCTGGTTTTGCGCAGTCCACTTAAAAGGAGGACACTGAGAAAATAGAAAGGTATTTTAAGAAACTGAGAGGGTTTATTTTCAAAAAAATATCAAATAACAATAACCTCTCTCACGTTTCTCACAGGTGTTATCAGTTGGGAGATACAAGACTTTCTTTGAAGCCCTATTTTCAGAAATAGAGTTTTCCTGTTTTACACATGTTTTTCAAAAGCTGTTTCTGGACAACAAGAGATATGTTTAACACAAGAAAGAGAGGTTTTTATTCAAGAAATAAAGGCCTACAAAAAATTCCTTCAGTTTCTAAAAATACATCATGGAGTAGGAGATATAGGCTCTGTCCCAAGACCTATTTTTTAGGAAAAAATAGGAAAAACCAATAGGCCAACCTATTGCAAATGAAGAAGAAATGCCTCAAAAAAGATAAAATGAAGTTATTATATGGTTGTTGTGGTTTTTAGATGATGAGTTAGGTAATATTTTGAGTTTCTGGGCAATAATACTTTTCACTTGGCAAAATTTTTGACAAAACTGCATACTCAGCAATTTCATAGCGCATTTAGTGTAAAAAAGCAGAAAAGCGCTACGAAACTGCTGTAGCTGCCTTTTCTGCTCCTTTTGATCAATTTTAAAGGGGTTAAAGGATGAGTTAAGAGTTTTAATTTTCATGGAAGATGTATTGAAGGATTATTAAAATGTTGCATAAGAAAAGAACCAAGTTTTTGAAGAAAAAAGGTTGAAATGGCAACGCTACAAAGGGCGCTAAGAAACTGCTGTGTTTTTGTAGCACCATAAATTACAGCCTTTTGAATAGCTGGAGGCTAGGGATGAGTGATGAGACATGTTAAGATAATATCCAAGAGCCAAGGACCACGAAATAAATTTTAAATTATTTTCAGAATGTTCAAAGAAGGAAAAGAATCTTATGCCTAAAAAATAGGGTTTGGTTTCCTGCTTTTGTGGAGGTCAGCAAAGTGGTCATGAAGAACTGAAGCCCATCATCCAAATTCGACCATGTGATGATACACTTGGAAAATGATGTAATTTAAAATAGATAAGGTTGTTAAAGATAGTAATGAAGAGTTTGAGTCCTAGTTGAAATAGGACTGTCAAGGAGGATAGGTGTCCGTTTGTCATAAATTTGATGTTTTATGGTTATGCAAGGTGTGAAGAGTTAGAAATTCGATGTATCTAGCTTAAGATGAGATCATCTCATGTTGTAAATGGTCTATTAAAGGCCATTGGGTCGAATTAGAAAAGGGTTGGAGACTTTTTAGCAAAACTGTTTCTTTATGTAATGGACCGTGATCAGTCATGCAGAGAGCTTTTCATCTTGACAGACTTGAGATTCTTAGTGTATTTCAATGAGTTTTATCTCCTATTTTTGAAATGTTTTCCTTCCATAGTATTTATGCTTATTACTCAGAATTCATGGATGTTCATGCTCTGACTTCCTTTATGTATTAAACTATGGTCAAATGAGTTTTAGGTCTTATCTTTGAAAGGTTTTCTTCAATATCTTAATGCTTATTACTCATAATTCATGATTAATCATGCTTTGACTTCCTTTAAGTATTGAGTTATGGTGATTTTATTTTAATATTTTCTTTTCAATACCTTGATGTCTCATAACTCAGAAT
The DNA here is from genome assembly GCA_034641835.2 of Pinus albicaulis. Taxonomy (NCBI): domain Eukaryota; kingdom Viridiplantae; phylum Streptophyta; class Pinopsida; order Pinales; family Pinaceae; genus Pinus; species Pinus albicaulis. Next base: position 722,397,101 of record CM076583.1, on the reverse strand, counting down.
TCATGTTTCACATACTCTGATTTCTTCTGAAACTCAAGTTATTGGAATTTTCCTGAATGTGTTACTCTTTCATTGAATTATATACAAGCCTCAACTTCTACAAGGAAAGCCTTTGTTATTGAGAGCCCTATCAATGCCTCCATAGCCCAATGGTAGCAAGCATTCATATTTTCAACCTGAACCAAACAAAAATAATAGAGTTAGCCATCTATCTATACCTTTATTCCATATTATTAACCCTTGAGAGAGCTCTCTCAGATTGAGGAGGCTAAGCCTCAATCAAAATATTGTTTTGAAATAGTTACACTGAAGTTGTCTGATCAGCAGCCAATCAGGTATGATTTTGGTGATAACATTTTGGCACAGTTGCCGGGGACTGAAGGTGTAAATTTTCCCTGGGAAGAATGACAAAGTTTCAGTTCTAATGTCTGAGAGAAGCAGACATCAATTGGAAGGTGATTCCACTGCTTGAAGATCAATAGTTTGATGAAGTTTCAAGATGAGTTCCATTGCAAGAATAAATGTTAGGTATGCCCCTATGAATCGATCTCATATCCCTGGTTTTCCAAATCCTATGCCAAAGGTTGAATGGTTAACTGATCTTCCTATATTTGAAGATGAAAAGAAAGACAATGTTTCTCTTCATTTGGTTAGATTCCATATGCATGTACATAGTCTTAAGGTTCAGTTCCTTGAGGATTGTCTCATGAAGATGTTTATGGCCACTTTAGAAGGAAAATCATGGTCTTGGTATGAAAGCTTGCAAAATGGTTCATTATATTCTCTTGTTGATTTCCATGTTGCAATTTATGAGATGTATAAAGAGTGTCATCCCTCCTTATTTCTGGTCAAAGACTGTTGTAAACACTCTATGAGTTTTATTGAATATTTGGAGAATTGTCATGAAGATGATGAGTTCGTGGATGAGGAAATTTTAGAGGCCCTTCATGAAAATACCTTTCATTACCAAGAAGAAAGGATAAACTCTCCTTTGGATGAAAATGAAACCCAGTAGGAGCTTATTTATGAAAATCATGTTACGTCCCCTGAGTTTGAGGAAAATTTGCAGCAGACTTGTCAATCCTTTGATCATTAGGAGTATGAGAATCATTACAAATAGCAAGAGGAAATATTGGAAGATAATTGCTATAATCCTCAGGTAAAGGGAAATTTTTTTTATTCATGTCATTTTTGCATCAACGTACACCAAATAATGATCACACTAATGAAGAAGTGGGTCAAATTTTTTCTTTATCCTTGTCTTCTAATATGAAATCATTTGAGTGCAAGTCAGAAGATAAGATTCAGTTTGTGGATGAACTTACTAAGAACATTGAAAATGACATTGAAGTTTTAGATGAAAAAATTCAATCTTATAGGCTTCAAGATCAAAATCAGTCTTTCAAAAGCTTTCCATGCTAGAACACAAAGAGAAGGTGTTGCTTCCTTTCTCTTTTGAGATTGAGGAAGAATACACTATTTTTGAAAATCAATTTGAACAACAGTTTGAGAGTACACAATTTAAATCTTGGGTGGCTGAGCAAAGCATATATAAGTTTTCCAAAGCTACAGAATGTCATGAGAAGCATCAAACATATCATGTCTTCTTTGATCATATAGCTGACTACATGGAAGAGTTCTACAGTCTAGATTTTCATTATGAGGATCAGATACATTTTATGTTGCCTTGGTCATTTCAGTATCATGCTTACGTTTGGTTCAAGTGCAGTCAACAGGTTCAAATATCAGATCAGATCAATGACTGGCTTCACTGGAATTTTCATGTTGCTTGAGTTAAAAATGGAGATTGCAGATGATAGGGTAGGTAGGAGTATGTGAATAAGCTCAAAGTTGATTGAACATATTTTCAGTAGGTACAAATTTTTTTCTTCTGCAATGATCATCAAGCTTGAGCCCGAGGTGAAGGATATAATATTTTGAAGAAGACTTGGTAAATTTTCAAAGTTTTTATTCCAAGAAGATGGATAGCAGCACTAGAACTACTGGTTCTTAGTGTACCACAAGGGCACACTATCCCAAGTGGAGCCACTGTTATCACCCAAAAAAATTCATAAACATCATTGTATCAAGTTTGTTTTTTATCATGGGTAAAAATAGGATCTTAGGAGTCATTTCTTGAATTTGACCAAAAGGGAGTATTAGATTTTTAGGTTTGAACCTTCCTTAGTGTTAAATAAATTAATTCTAAAGGTTTTTCATGTCAAGTCATTCATCATTTCATCATTAATTTCATTTACCTAAGTTTTTTCACCAAAACTATCCAATTAGCCAAGAAACCTTACTTTCATAGTGCTACCCATTGAAAAAATTCATTTTGCGCTTCGAAAGCATTGTCTTTTCGTAGCGCAATATGAAGCAAAACTCTGTTTTCTGGTTTTGAGCATTCAACTTCAAAGGAGGAGTCTGAGCAAATAGAAAGGTATTTTAAGAAATTGAGAGAGGTTATTTTCAAAAACATATCAAATAACAATAAAATCTCTCATGTTTCTCACAGGTGTTATCAGTTGGGAGATACAAGGCTTTCTTTGAAGCCCTATTTTTAGAAACAGAGTTTTCTCGTTTCACACATGTTTTTCAAAAGCAGTTTATGGAAAACAGGAGATATGTTTCAAAAAACCAAGAGAGATTTTTATTCAAGAAATAATAGCCTACAAAAATTTCCTTCAGTTTCTCAAAATACATCATGGAGTAGGAGATATAGGCTCTGTCCCAAGACCTATTTTTCAGGAAAAAACAGGAAAAACCAATAGGCCAACCTATTGAAAATGAAGAAGAAATGCCTCAAAAAAGCTAAAATGAAGTTAGTATATGGTTGCTATGGTTTTTAGATGATGAGCTAAGTAATATTTTGAGTTTTGGGGCAATAATACTATTCACTTGGAATTTTTTTTGACAAAACTGCATACTCAGCAGTTTCGTAGCGCATTTAGTGTAAAAAAGCAGAAAAGCACTACGAAACTGTTGTAGCTGCCTTTTCTGCTCCTTTTGATCCGTTTTCAAGGGGTTAAAGGATGAGTTAAGAGCTTTAATTGTCATGGAAGATGTATTGAAGGATGATTAAAATGTTTCAAAAGAAAAGAACCAATTTTTTGAAGAAAAAAGGTTGAAATGGTAGCGCTACAAAGGGCGCTATGAAACTGCTGTGTTTTCGTAGCGCCATAAATTACAGCCTTTTGAACAAGTTTTGCAATGGTTTTTGGATAGTTGGAGGCTAGGAATAAGTGATGAGACATTTTAAGATAATCTCCAATAGCCAAGGACCACGAAATAAATTTTAAATGATGGTTAGAATGTTCAAAGAAGGAAAAGAATCTTATGCCTAAAAAACAGGGTTTGGTTTCCTGCTTTTGTGGAGGTCGGCAAAGTGGTCATGAAGAACTGAAGCCCATCATCAAAATTCAACCATGTGATGATACACTTGGCAAATGATGTAATTTAAAATAGATAAGGTTGTTAAAGATAGTAATGAAGAGTTTGAGTCCTAGTTGAAATAGGACTATCAAGTAGGATAAGTGTCTGTTTGTCATAAATTTGATGTTTTATGGTTATGCAAGGTGTCAAGAGTTAGAAATTAGATGTACCTAGCCTAAGATGAGATCATATTATGTTGTAAATGGTATATTAAAGGCCATTGGGTCGAATTAGAAAAGGGTTGGAGACTTTTTAGCAAAACTATTGCTTTATGTAATGGACTGTGATCAGTAATGCAGAGAGCTTTTCATCTTGAAAGACATGAGATCCTTAGTGTATTTCAATGAGTTTTATCTCCTATTTTTGAAATTTTTTCCTTCCATAGTCTTAATGCTTATTAATCGGAATTCATGGATGTTCATGCTCTGACTTCCTTTAAGTATTAAACTATGGTCAAATGAGTTTTAGGTCCTATCTTTGAAATATTTTCTTCAATATCTTAATGCCTATTACTCAGAATTCATGATTATTCATGCTCTGACTTATTTTAAGTATTGAGTTATGGTGATTTTATTTTAATATTTTCTTTTCGATACCTTGATGTCTCATAACTTAGAATTCATGTATCACATACTTTGATTTCTTCTGAAACTCAAGTTATTGGAATTTTCCTGAATGTGTTACTCTTTCATTGAAGTATATACAAGCCTCAGCTTCTACAAGGAAAGCCTTTGTTATTGAGAGCCTTATCACTGACTCCATAGCCCAATGGTAGCAAGCATTCATCTTTTCAACCTGAACCAAACACAAATAATAGAGTTAGCCATCTATCTATATCTTTATTCCATATTATTAACCCTTGAGAGAGCCCTCTCAGATTGAGGAGGCTAAGCCTCAATCAAAACATTGGGTTGAAATAGTTACATTGAAGTTTTCTGATCAGCAGCCAATCAGGTACAATTTTGGTGATAACATTTTGACGCCGTTGCCAGGGACCGAAGGTGTAAATTTTCCCTGGGAAGAACGACAAAGTTTCAGTTCTAAGGTCTGAGAGAAGCAAACACTTAGGCACATATTGGTTGTATTTCTGCTCTAGCAACTCCACATATCAAATAAGCAATTGGAAGGTGAATCGACTACTTGAATATCAGTATCTTTATGAAGTTTCAAGATGAGTTCCATTGCAAGAATAAATTCCAGGTATGCCCCTATGAATCGGTCTCATATCCCTAGTTTCCAAATCCTATGCCAAAGTTTGAATGGTTAACTGATCTTCCTATATTTAAATATGAAAAGAAAGACATTGTTGCTCTTCATTTGGTTAGATTCCATATGCATGTACACAGTCTTAAGGTTTAGTTCCTTGAGGATTGTCTCACGAAGATGTTTATGGCCACTTTAGAAGGAAAAGCATGGTCTTGGTATGAAAGCTTGACAAATGGTTCATTATATTCTCTTGCTGATTTCCATGTTGCATTTTATGAGATGTATAAAGAGTGTCATCCCTCCTTATTGTTGGTCAAAGACTGTTGTAAACACTCTGTGAGTTTTATTGAATATTTGGAGAATTTTTATGAAGATGGTGAGTTCAAAGATGAGGAAATTTTAGAGGCCCTTCATGACAATACCTTTCATCACCAAGAAGAAAGGATAACCTTTCCCTTGGATGAAAATGAAACCTAGCAGGAGCTTATTTATGAAGATCATGTTACATCCTATGAGTTTGAGGAAAATTTGTAGCAGACTTGTAAATCCTTTGATCATCAGGAGTATGAGAATCATTGCAAACAACAAGAGGAAATATTGGAAGATAATTGCTACAATCCTCAGGTAAAGGGCGAAGTTTATTATTCATGTCATTTCTTGCATCAACCTACACCAAATAATGATCACACTAATGAAGAAGTGGGTGAAAATTTTTCTTTATCCTTGTCTTCTAATCTGAAATCATTTGAGTGCAAGTTAGAAGATAAGATTCAGTTTGTGGATGAACATACTAAGAACATTGAAGTTTTAGAGGATAAAAGTCAATCTTATAGGCTTTAAGATCAAGATCAGTCTTTTCAAAAGCTTTCCATGCTTGAACACAAAGAGAAGGTGTTGCTTCCTTTCTCTTTTGAGATTGAGGAAGAATACACTGTTTTTGAAAATCAGTTTGAACAACAGTTTGAGAGTACACAATTGAAATCTTGTGTGGCTGAGCAAAGAATATACAATTTGTCCAAAGCTAAAAAATGTCATGAGAAGCATCAAACAGATCATCTCTTCTTTGATCCTATAGCTGACTACATGGAAGAGTTCTATAGTCGAGATTTACAGTTATGTTTTCATTATGAGGATCAGATACATTTTATGTTTCCTTGGTCATTTCAGTATCATGCTTACGTTTGGTTCAAGTGCAGTCAACAGGTTCAAATATCAGATCAGATCAATGAATGGCTTCACTGGAAGTTTCATGTTGCTTGAGTTAAAAATGGAGATAGCAACTGATAGGGTAGGTAGGAGTATGTGAATAAGATCAAAGTTGACTAAGTATCTTTTCAGTAGGTACAAATTTGTTTCTTCTGTAGTGATCATCAAGCTTGAGCCCAAGGTGAAGGCTATAATATTTTGAAGAAGACTTGGTAAATTTTCAAAGTTTTTATTCCAAGAAGATGGATAGCAGCACTGGAACTACTGGTTCTTAGTGTAACACAGGGGCACACTATCCCAAGTGGAGCCACTGTTATCACCCAAAAAAATTTCAAAACATCATTGTGTCAAGTTTTTTTTTGATAATGGGTAAAAATAGTGTCTTAGGAGTCATTTCTTGAAGTTGAACAAAAGGGAGTATTATATTTTTAGGTTTGAACCTTCCTTAGTGTTAAATAAATTCATTTTAAAGGTTTTTCATGTCAATTCATTCATCATTTCATAATTCATTTCATTTCCCTAAGTTTTTTCTTAAAAACTATCCAATTAGCCAAGAAATCTTACTTTCGTAGCACTACCCATTGAAAAAATTTGTTTTGCGCTATGAAAGCGTTGTCTTTTCGTAGCGCAATATGAAGCAAAACTCCGTTTTTTGGTATTGAGCAGTCAACTTCAAAGGAGGATTTTGAGCAAAAAGAAAGGTATTTTAAGAAACTAAGAGAGCTTATTTTTAAAACCATATCAAATAACAATAACCTCTCTCATGTTTCTCACAGGTGTTATCAGTTTGGAGATAAAAGGCTTTCTTTGAAGCCCTATGTTCAGAAACAGAGTTTTCCTGTTTTACACATGTTTTTCAACAGACGTTTCTGGACAACAGGAGATATGTTTCAAAAAACCAAGAGATTTTTTTATTCAAGACATAATAGCCTACAACAACCTCCTTCAGTTTCTCAAAATACATCTTGGAGTAGGAGATATGGGCTTTGTCCCAAGACCTATTTTTCAGGAAAAAACAAGAAAAACCAATAGGCCAACCTATTGCAAATGAAGAAGAAATGCCTCAAAAAAGCTAAAATGAAGTTAGTATATGGTTTTTGTGGTTTTTATATGATGAGATAAGTAATATTATGAGTTTTGGGGAAATAATACTTTTCACTTGGAAATTTTTTTGACAAAAATGCATACTAAGTAGTTTCGTAGTGCATTTAGTGTAAAAAAACAGAAAAGCGCTACGAAACTGCTGTAGCTGCCTTTTCTGCTCCTTTTGATCAGTTTTCAAGGGGTTAAAGGATGATTTAAGAGATGTAATTGTCATGGAATATGTATTAAAGGATGATTAAAATTTTTCATAAGAAAAGAACCAAGTTTTTGAAGAAAAAAGGTTGAAATGGCAGTGCTACAAAGGGCGCTACGAAACTGCTGTGTTTTCGTAGCACCATAAATTACAGCCTTTTGAACAAGTTTTGCAGTAGTTTTTGGATAGCTGGAGGCTAAGGATGAGTGATGAGACATGTTAAGGTAATATCCAACAGCCAAGGACCATGAAATAAAGTTTAAATGATGGTCAGAATGTTCAAAGAGAGAAAAGGATCTTATGCCTAAAAAAAAGGGTTTGGTTTCCTGCTTTTGTGGAGGTCAACAAAGTGGTCATGAAGAACTGAAGCCCATCATCCAAATTCGACCATGTGATGATAAATTTTCAAATGATGTAATTTCAAATAGATAATGTTGTTAGGATAAGGTTGTTAAAGATAGTAATGAAGAGTTTGAGTCCTAGTTGAAATAGGACTATCAAGTAGGATAGGTGTCTGTTTGTCATAAATTTGATGTTTTATGGTTATGAAAGTTGTCAAGAGTTAGAAATTCGATGTATATAGCCTAATATGAGATCATATCATGTTTTAAATGGTCTATTAAAGTCCATTGGGTCGAATTAGAAAAGGGTTGGAGACTTTTTAGCAAAACTGTTGCTTTATGTAATGGACTGTGATCAGTGATGCAAGGAGGTTTTCATCTTGACAGACTTGAGATTCTTATTGAATTTCAATGAGTTTTATCTCCTATTTTTGAAATGTTTTCCTTCCATAGTCTTAATGATTATTACTCAGAATTCATTGATGTTCATGCTTTGACTTTCTTTAAGTATTAAACTATGGTCAAATGAGTTTTAGGTCCTATCTTTGAAAGGTTTTCTTCAATATATAAATGATTATTACTCAGAATTCATGATTATTCATGCTCTGAATTCCTTTAAATATTGAGTTATGGTGATTTTCTTTTAATATTTTCTTTTTAGTACCTTGATGTCTCATAACTCAGAATTCATGTATCACATACTCTGATTTCTTCTGAAACTTAAGTTATTGGAGTTTTCCTAAATGTGTTACTCTTTCATTGAAGTATATACAAGCCTCAGCTTCTACAAGGAAAGCCTTTGTTATTGAGAGCCCTATCACTGACTCCATTGCCCAATGGTAGCAAGCATTCATCTTTTCAACCTGAACCAAACAAAAATAATAGAGTTAGCCATCTATCTATATATTTATTCCATATTATTAACCCTTGAGAGAGCCTTCTCAGATTGTGGAGGCTAAGCCTCAATAAAAATATTGGTTTGAAATAGTTACACTGAAGTTGTCTAATCAACAGCCAATCAGGTACGATTTTGGTGATAACAGGTTCTACCTGTTATGCTCTGATACCTAAGGTACAAAGAAATAAACTTTGTGCTAGAAGTCGAAAATGTATCTTCTTGGGGTATTCCAATACCTCCAAAGGATACAGTCTCTATGATGAAGTCAATAAGAATTTTGTAGTATCTAGAGATGTCATATTCCCTGAATCTTCCAAGACTAAAGATGTTGAGCAGAAACTTGATCACTTGGATAGATTCACACATGAAAGGTCATTTCAAGATTTTGATAATCAAATTCCACATCTTGAAGGGGGAATTCCTATACTAAATCAGTCTGTGGAATCGTCTTCTGAAGCACTCTCTCCCCCACATGAAGAACCAACCATAGATGACACCTTGAATGATGTGATTGACAGAATTGGGAGACTGAATCTTGATTCAATCTCAACTCAGTCAAATGAGCAGCTTGGGAAATCTCAGAAAGGTCCCCAAATATGGGCGACAAAGACACTGGAAAATGTTCTTCCCAATGAGGTTGGAAAGACAGGAACAAGAATTTCCACCAGGAAAAATGGAGGTGATGTAGATTATTCTAATTCACCTATTGATATGGATGTTGCTTATAATTTTGTATTGGATTTGTCTATAGATATTGAATCAAATTCCTTCAAAGAAACCACTTCTCATGATGAATGGAATGAAGCGATGCAAAAGAAGTATGATTCCTTGATAAATAATGGCACTTGGAAGCTGGTTGATCCTCCATTGGGAACCAAACCAATTGGCTGCAAGTGGGTCTACAAGAACAAGTACAAATTGGATGGCTCACTTGACAAGCACAAAGATAGGCTTGTGGAAAAAGGTTTTGCATAGAAAGAAGGGGTTTATTATAAGGAAAAAATTTCCCCATAGCAAAATGGGCCACCGTCCAGACAATCTTTGCGTTAGCAGTTCAGAATGGTTGGAAAGTCCATCAGATGGATGTAAAAACCGCCTTTTTTAATGGAGATCTAAAGGATAAGGGATTTATGTCCCAGCCAGAAGGATTTGTTGTGAAGGGACAAGAACACAAAGTATGCAAGCTTATAAAATCCTTGTATGGACTCAAGAAAGCACCGCGAGCCTCATATGAGAAATTAACTGAGCATCTTATGAAACTTAACTTCAAACATTTTGATCTTGATGATGCAAATTTGTTTGTTAAGAAAGTTGGAAAAATAGTTGTATATCTTGTGGTGTATGTAGATGATGTTTTGATGACAGGGAAAAATGAGAGTTATATTGCATCCATAAAGAAGGAATTGAAGAAATGTTTTGAAATGAATGATTTGGGCTATGTTCACAACTATCTTGGTATTGAAGTAACTCAAATCCTAAATTTATATTCCCTTCTTAGAAGAAGTACATTGGAATTCTATTGAACAAGTTTGGCATGGCTGAATGTAATCCTTTGAACACTCCAATGGAACAAAAATTGAAGCTCACTTCCATTGAAGGGAAGGAATTTGAGGATGCAACGAAGTATAGACAACTTGTAGGAAGTCTCCTATACCTTACTACTATGAGACCAGACATTTCATTTGTTGTTGGAATCCTCTCTAGGTTTATGCAAAAACCTTGCGAAGGACATTGGTCTGCTGCAAAATTTTTTCTAAAGCACTTGAAAGGGACTCAAGACTTTGGACTCAAATATACACAGGTGGGCGACTTTAGCTTGATTGGATACTCCGATTTAGACTTTGATGGAGACAAAGAAACTGGGGTATCTACTTCAGGTTATATTATGAGTCTTGGATCAGGAGATGTCTCCTAGAGATCACGCAAACATTCAGTTCCAGTATATTCCACAACTGAGGAAGAATATGTGGTAGCAGCTAAAGCAATAAAGGAAATTGTGTGGCTCAGAAAAATCCTAGAAGATTTGCAAATGAAACAAATTCATTCAACTCTTCTCATGATCGATAACACTTCTGCAATAAAGTTTGCCAAGGACCCAAGGTTCCATGATCGAACGAAGCACATCAATACAAAATACCATATGATTCAACATCATGTTGAGGCCAAAACTATCCATCTATGTCATTGTTCCACAAATGAGCAGACTGCAGACATCTTCACCAAAGCGCTTGGAAGAGAAAAGTTTGAAACATTCAGAACGATGCTTGGACTCACCAACATCCCTTCATATTAAGGGGGGGAATGTCGACACCTAATCCTAAGGGATTGGGCAAAATTGTACATTAGTGTAAGAGACATTGGGAAATGAATCCCAATAGTCTCACCTCCATGTATATATTCATGAGCACCCTCAATCAATTCTCATGGTTCATTTTCTGGAGTTACCTCCTGGCCTGACAGTGTCCACAATATCTATTTCTTTATCCATTAGTGGAATATGAGTGGAAAACCTGACAATGAAAAATTTATTCATCATTTTGAACAAATGTACAAGAATAGTTATACAAGTTACCTGATTGTGTCAAATTGGCTACTGATTTGGACACTGGTACGAGAATTGGAAGAGTTTAGTAGCTCAAGAGGCATACGTGGACGCAAATGAGGACAAACATACCTTAGCAAAAGAAAATGAATGGGCAGAAGAAAATCTCACAGAAATGAATTAAAAGATGAAGTGATTGATAGACAATTGGGTGTGATGTGGAAGGCTACGTGGAAGGTGACCTGGCTCGCTTTTTGTCGTCATGGGGTCCATAGGCTATCGCTAAGTTGTCGTCACTGCAGGGGGACTCCGCAGTATGGGATTTATCATAGAGAAGTTCCCCCGCAAATGATTTGAGCCCTCCAGCGGAGGCACCTCGCCGGTTAACCTCCAACTACTTTGTGACTCCTCTCACACTCGATCGCGGGAAATATTGTCGATTGGCGGCATCCAAGAATTGAAATGCTCATCCTTTAACCCAACGTGCCAAAGGTGGTCCTGCTATCTGACACATAACTTCAAATACTGCTTAGTGCCCCTTTTTCAAATTTTCATTTTGTGCATATATATTTTTTTAAAATTTTCAAAGTACATAATCTCCTATGTACAACATATAAGAAATTTAAAAATAGCCACAAAATCTGGCTCCACTTGGGGATAGTGTTTCTCTAGAAAAGAACACTAAGACCCACATATCAGTGCATTCTCCTTGGGAATGGAGTCAAAAGGTGAATTTTGCATTGCAATGAGTTACTCATCGACCTATGTACAATGATCAAACTAATATATATAATTATGAAACGAAACTTTAGTGCTGGAAATAATGCTTCAGGTACTGCCCATTCACTGGTAATGGCAGCATTTCACCATCTAAATTTTCCAAGACAAAAGTGTTATTGGTTATGGATTCAGTAATCATGAAGGAAACATACAAAAGGGGATCAAATTTCCCATGCTTACCTTTATCTTCTCTTCTAACATCCCATCTTAAAACAAGATCACCTGGTTGGAAAAGAACAACTTTGGCTTTTCTGTCAAAAATTATTTTCATCTTCTCTTGATAGTTGATCAGATTTTTTCTGACCTTATCTCTAGTTTCATTAAGCTCCACCAACCTATTCATTCTTATGATTAGAGGACTTGGTTCTTCCTAGACATATTGAATCAATGCTACCACAGGCTTAATCAGCTGACTAGGGAATAATGATTCAGTACCATACACCAACTCAAATGGTGACTTTCCAGTTGATCTTCTAGTAGTTACTCGATTTGCCCAGAGAGAAAAAATCAATTTTGAATCCCAATATTTCTTATTCTCTACTATTTTATTCTTCAAAATCCTTACCAATTTCTTATTTGAAAATTTTTCTAACCCATTCCCTTGAGAATGGTAAGCAGTTGAATGTGATAAAATAACATTGTATTTCTGAAAAAAATCAATCATTTTAGAAGATTTAAACACTTGGGCATTATCAGTTACTAACTTATTTGGACAATCAAACCTACTGAAAATATTTTCTTCAACAAATTTCATCACCGCCAAGTCATTTTCCTCTCTTGTTGGCACTGCTTCAACCCACTTTGTAAAGTAATCTATCCCTGTCAGAGTCCACCTGCATTCACCACTAGATGGTGGGTTAATTTCTCCAACAAAATCTAGTCCCCATTGTTTGAAAGAATCTTCTATAAACACAAGAATTTAAGGAAGTGGAGCCAACTTCTTCTCCTCAACAAAAGTTTTGCATTTTTGGAAACTCTTCACTAATTTATAAAAATATGAAAATAAAGAAGGCCAGTAGAAACCAGCTTTCAAAATTTTATGAGTTTTAATCTTCCAACTATAATGACCTGCACATAGGATATCACAGTATTCTTTGATTATCTCAACAACTTCTCCCTCTGTCAGAAAAAGTAGTAAGATACCCACATGATCTCTCCAATATAGCTTTCCATCTACATTCACATGCTTCTTAGCTTTTAATTTCAGAGCCTTGTATTTAGTTATGTTCATGGTAGGAGGATAGCAAAGAAAACACAAATAATGCACAATATCTTTGTACCATTCAGAACATAAGAATTTATACTGAATTTTATCACCTGATTCAAACTTTTTTTGTTGGAAAACATCTTCTTTCTTTTCAACTTCAGCCAACGGATTAACCCCCAAAGCTTGAAAATTTGTTTCTATCAGAATTTCTGCCTAACCTTGACCCTTTATTAGCTTTGTTGGTTTTATGTCTAAATAATATTCCTGTATCATGGCTATCCACTTACCTCTTTTACCTTCTACACCACTCTGAACCAAAACATCCTTGACAGTAGTATTCGTCACATACGCAACCATCTGGGATTGAAGAACATAAACTATGAAATATTTGAGGTCTTTAACCAAGGCATAAGCTTGCTTCTAAAAAATATTATACTTTAGCTCTACATCTCTCAGCACTTTACTGAAAAAAGCTATAGGTTGTTCTCTCTACTCCTCATTCTTCTACAAAAGTACAGCTGCAATAGTACAGTCAGAAGCAAAAGGAAAAATCAATTAGGAATTATCAACACCCGAGCTTCTTGCAAAGATACTTTAATTCTTGAAAAGGAATCCCTTGCAGATAAAGTCCACTTCACTTCCACCCCTTTCTTTAGCATATCGGTGATTTCTTTGACAATTTCAGCATAATTTGGAACAAACCTCTCAAGGAAGTTAATTCTTCCCAGAAAACTCTGAATCTCTTTCTTGCTTCTTGGAAAAGGTATATTCCTTATTGCTTCCACTCTCGTAGGGTCTATCTTCACTCCTTTTGAAATGATATTGGTGAGCCCTGGTATTGCACCAAGAATGATGCAACTCCCAGAGGTTTCCCTACTTTACTTTATCAACCCGAGGTTCATACAAACTTGGATATGACAGTGCTATATACACAACAGATGCATTTTACTCATGTCATCCTCTTCTGAGCTCTACGAAAGGGTGTTATTTTTAGGGTTTTTGAATGAAGTCTATCACACTTATGAATTTAGAGCTAGGGCTACAAATGATTCAATGCCATTACTCTATCAAAAATCAAAGAACTATTCTACAACAATAAATTACATCTAACAACTCGGCAATGAAAGAAATCTACACCTTAAGCTATGATAAGAAATGGAAGCAAAATAGGCATCTTGCATGAAGCAAATTGCTGAATTGAAATTGCATAAAGGAAACTAACTCAATCACACTTTTCTGGGCCAAATGGTTAAACACACACTGTCTATTTCATGTTGTAATTATCATTCTTTTACTCATGCAGCTAATCATGACCTAATTATGCTTGTAAATGCATTGTTTTGCAGCTAGGAGGAGAAAGTGATAAGGTTTCTTATGAAGGGCTTGAACTCATGGGTGCAAGGATGAAGGTGTCTAGGTGGTTTTGGTAGGTTTGGGTGAGGTGAATGGTGGTTTCTAGGCTTAAGGAGGGGCCCAATGGTGCTGCCACAAGTGTTGCTACAGGTTTCCTGTAGTGCTACAAGAGAGTCTTGAATTTCTACAAGAAATAGTTTGAGGCCAATATGAGGCCAAAAATGGGTGAGATAAGCACAAGGAAGGTGGAGTGAAGGTGTGTTTGGATGAGTGGAAGGTGGCCAAGATCAGATCCTCTTTAGAAGCATGTCTTGCACCTCTAGGGTTTTCTCACGGTATGAAGATGAAAAATCTGAAAACAGGGCAGATGGCGATTTGATGAATAGAAGGCTAATGAAAGGTGAGAAATGAAGTTGAAGGTGCTGGTGAAGTCCTCCTAATTTATTGCGCTACTTGAACCTGCAAGAAAAATACATATTCATGCAACAAATATTGACAAATTCATGATGAAATGAATGGAAAATATGAGTTGAATTTGGAAAGCAAACCTACTTTAGCCTACAAACAGAAATCTAACTTAGCATTCTAAACATGTTCATGGCACTACAACAACCTAACTATTCATTCCAATAAATCATAAACTAAAAAGCAAATTTTGCCTTTGGAGAAGATCTACCCTCCTCAAGCTCCAATGCAAGAATGAGAGAGGGAGGCTTGACACACAACTTTCTGAGTTTATAAACTATTCTACCTACATGTAAGAAATCTTATTCTACAACAAATACAAATGGAAGAAAAATAAAAACAATAAATTGAAATGTAAGAAAACAAGCTAAATAATCATAAGAAAACTAGCTAAAATGACATAAAATTAAAGAATGAATATAGAAGAGAGACTAAGGCCAATGGATTAGGCCCTAACCCACAAGCCTAGCCCTCTGAAACTAGATCTGTGAAGCACAATCTGAATACTCATTTTATTTTAGAGAACAGTTTCATTACATCTGGTGAGCCCTAGTATTGCACCAAGAATGCTGCAACTCCCAGAGGCTGCCCTACTTTACTTTATCAACTCGGGGTTCGTACAAACTTGGAGGTGATAGTGCTATATACAAATCAGATGCATTCTACTCATGTCATCCTCTTCTGAGATTTATGAAAGGGTGCTACTTCTAGGGTTTCTGGATGAAGTCTATCACACTTCTGAATCTAGGCTTAAGGCTACAAATGATTCAAAGCCATGGCGCTATCAGCAAGTACAAAACTACACTACAGTAAGCAAGTGCATCTAACTACTCTGCAATGAAAGAAATATACACATTAATCTATGATAAGAAATGAAAACAAACTAGGCATCTTGCATGAAGTATATTGCTGAATTGAAATTGCATAAAGGAAACTAACCTAATCACACTTTGCTGGGAAAAATGGCTAAATACACTCTACTCACCATATGTTCTATATATCATGCTTTTAATCATGCAACTGGTCATGACCTAACTATGCTTGTAAATGTGTTGTTTTGCAGCTAGGAGAAGAAAGCGCTATGGTGGCTTATGGAAGGCTTGAACTAATGGGTTCAAGGTTGAAGGTGTATGGGTGGTTTTGATAGTTCTATAGGATGTGGATGGTGGTTTCTCAGCTTAAGGAGGGGCCCACTGGTGTTGCTGCAAGTGCTGCTATAGGTTTCCTGTAGTGCTACAGGAAAGTCCTGAATTGCTTCAGGAAACAATCTGAGGGCAATCTTAGTCCAAAAATGGGCGTGAAAAGGGTAGGGAAGGTGCGGTGAAGGTGGTATTAGATGAGTGGAAGGTGGCCCACCCCTTGGACAATCTCAGAACCTATTTGGAGGCCTATCTTGCACCTTTAGGGTTTTCTCACGGTGTAGGGATGAAAAATCTCAAAACAAGGCTAATGGCGATTTTGATGAACATAGGGCTAATGGTGATTTTGATTAACATAGGGTTTATGAAGGGTAAGAGATGAAGCTAAAGGTGTTGGTGATGTTATCCTTGGCTGTGCTACCTGAAATTGCAAGAAAACTACCTATTCATGCATTAAATATGGAAAAAATAATGATAAAGACAATGGAAAATATGAATTGAATTTGGAAAGAAAATATACTTTAACCTACAAAAAAATATCTAACACAAAATTATAAACATATCCATGGAATTACAAAAACCTAACTTATTCATTCTAAGAAATCATAAACTAAAAAGAAATTTTGGCCTCTGGGGAAGGCCTACCCTCCTCAAGCTCCAATGAAAGAGATGAGAGGGGGAGGATTTACTCACAAATTTCTGAATTTATAACTTGCTCTACCAACATGTAAGCAAGCTAAATCTACATCAAAAGACAAATGGAAGAAAACTAAAAACATTGAATGAAAATGTAAGCAAACTAGATAAATACTAATAAGAAAAACTAGCTAAAATGACATAAAAAGTAAACAATGAATACACAAGAGAGACTAAGGCACATGGATTGGGCCCTAACCCACAAGCCTAGCCCTCTGAAACTAGATCAGTGAAGCACAATTTGAATACTCATTTTATTGCAAAATATAGTCTCATTACATCAACATGAAAGTCTCAAAAACCTATTACAAGAGCTAAGAGCCTAATGGCTTTCTCCAAATAGCTCTTTCTCAGCCCTATTTAACCTAGAGAGTAGCTAACAACAGCTCCCTAAAATGTAGGTGATGAGTCCACTTTGACTACAAGTGAAGTGTAGTTTTGGTGCACTTGATCTTGAGTTTGCTTGGCTGCCTTTGATTTCGAGTTTTTGTATGGAATATCGAGGATACCTTGGCTTCCTTTGGGAGTTAAGGAGGTGTAAAATCCCCCTTGAATATCTCCTTGCTATCTACTCCGAGTCTTAATGGAAAAATATTCACCAAAAATGCAATATCTTCATGATTTTCTTGCATTTAACTCATGTTAGGCACTTGAAGTATGATAAGCCTCGATCACCATCTACACTAGCATCATAAGACCATAATATATTTAAAATGTAATAAAAATAGACTTAATAAGGAAAAAGGTGACCATTAACCCCTCCAAATGTACCTAATGATGGATCTCATCATCACCCCCTTGCTAAATGGTTGCTCATCCTCTGAGCAACTAGTCCTCCTTGTGCATTTCTTTCAAAGCTTTGATGGACCATCTAACTTCCCAAGGAAGAAGTGTGGGAGTCCCTTCAGGAGGGTAAAAACCATCATTCTTTTTTGCCACCTCCCATTCTTTGTTCTTCTCATCTTGGTCCTTTCCATCACTCAACCCTAGCAACACAGGTGGATTGAGCTTAAAACCAAGCCATTGAATCTTTTTGGCCTGCATGGCCCTCTTGTATAATGGTGCTCTTTCCAAGGGACCCCTCAATATTTCTGGTGTGTGGTACTCCATGTTTCTAAGGCTGTGAGGGATGCTATTCCATCTCCTCTGGCTAGTCATTATGCACTCATCTCCAAACAACCTAGAAACATGATCAAAGTGAGTCGTTGCTTGAGCTTGTGTGTGGAGGTATTTTTTTGCAAGTGCAAGATCCTTTTCAATATTTAGATGGTTATTGATGACTCCCTAATGGCTAAATAGTTCTTCCCTAATGTGTAAGGGTTCTCTATTTTATCTCCTCATAACCCTCCTCATTTCTTTAGATCTATTCTCTTCATTAACCATCCATGATGCTAATGTCATTAATTTCATGTCTCCCATCCTAGGATTGGGGTAAAAAATGTTTAAGTCTATCAACACAAAGTTATGCATGTAAAAATATACCATCTTTTCCTTGTCTGCCATACTTGATTGGTTTCAGAAATCAATGAAATGTCTACAATTTTGGAAAGGTAGGGATCCATGGGAGGCTAATGTTTTGATTTGAAATAGGAGCCATTTCTCCTTGAGGTAAACTGCATATGGATCTAAAGGATACATATGTTGAATGGCCTTTATGGAAAAATATGCCATGTTGCCCACTTGTTTATCCTTTTGCTAAAGCTGCTCTTGTAGTGCTACATTCTCTGCCTATGAATTTTGAAGCTGCTTTTTCAACACTAACTATTTGAGCCTAACATCAGATAAATCCTTCCCCAACTCAGCTACTTTTCCTTCCATGGCCCCTATGTCATGCACACCTTTATATGTGGCAAGCTTCATCCAATTATGAGTTTGTGACCTCTCCTCTTCCAACTATTAAAAAAAGGCACTGTGAACTTTTGAGGAATTAATCTACCCCCCTCAATGTATGTGTAGTAGGAGCTGAGATTGGGTTGATGGCTAGGGTTTGGCACTACTACTACATCTTTGAGGACTGGTTTTGGTGAGGTGGCCTCTTCCTTATCATATTTTCCACACTCTTTTTCATCTTGTTTTTCCTCTTGTGCCTTGTCCTCAACTTCTTTGAACTATTTCCCCTCTGTTGTTGTCTTTTCCTCCTCAACCAAGGCCCTTTTCTCTAAATCTATGTTTGCTAGAGTTTCCTGTAGAAAAAATAGAGTTTCCTGTAACAAACTCTGTTTTTCTTGCTAAAGACCCTATTTTCCTTGTTTTTCACTATTTTAAGTCCTTGGAGGGTCTGTGGGGGTTGCATGAGGTGTATGGGATGCCAATCTGGTTGAATGTCTTCTGATATATGCTACAGGGGTCCTTATAGGTGAAGTGACTTCTTTCACACTTCCTTCCTCTAATCTGATGTCTTCCTCCTTCTTTGGTGATTCTTAAATGGAAATAGGGCTCTTGGTGGGATTTTGTGGTTTTCCTTGCCTCACCCTTTGAATTTTCCTATTTCTGAAATACATAGGTGTCTGCCTCTCTCTTTTATTTTGACAGGTGTGCTAAAATTAGTTAGGGTAGCAACTACTTCTTGATATGTGATGTTTGGTGTCATGTTGGTGTCTTGGGGGGGAGGTTTCTTGCCTAGTATAGGGTCCAATCCTTCCTTTTCCTTAGTATTTTCTTCCTCATTTCCCTCAGCTTTTTCTTGCTCTGTCTCTGTTGTCTCTGTGTTTTTTGACTCAATTTCCATCTCTTTTTTTTCTTCCTTATTTTCTGCCTCCTCTTCTTCTTCTCCTTATACCTCCCTCTCTCTAAGGCTAGAAACATAGGTTTTCCTTGTTTGGGTAGCTATAAAGGCTTCCCTATCCATGTCTATGAAGAAAGACCAGGATATAGGTAGGTTCAACCTTCTCAAAGCATCATTCACAATTAGTTTTATGAGGCCATGATGGGCCAAGTGCTGATATTTTCTTTGCCTCACTTTATGGCTCATGTCAATTATGGAGTTCTAGAGGAAGTGAGGGATACTTAGTCTCTGTTCAAGAGGGAGTTCTCCTTGAAACCTAAGTTCATTTAACAATCTGAAATGATACCCATATACCACACTAGGTCTGCCTTCACAAGAAATAAACTTCATGATATGGAAGGCTACTTCATCCCAGGGGTATGAAAGAATTTCTCTCCTCACTCCATTTTTGTCTTCAATGTACTCTTATTCTGGCATAAAAAAACTATTCTTGGCTACAGTTCTAGGCATTATTTCCTTGATCCATTTGACTCTTAAGGGTAAAGTTGTAACTCTACTTCTGAGTTCAGGAGATAATGTGATGACTAGGCCTCTGACCATAGTGGTGTCTCTCTCTTCTGAATGTGACTGCAGAGCCACTGCAAATTCTCTAGCTATCTCTTCATCAAAACATTTCAAAAGTTCAAAGAACCCTAGCCATTGTTGATTTCAGAAGATTTCCATGACTTGAGGATGCTACCTAATTCTCTTAATATCAGTGGGCTCCCTTCTGTTGAATCCCCGTCCCATTTTAATGGTCGTGATATGAAGGTGGTGAGAGATTTGAGAGTTTTGTATGGGAGATGGAGGTCTTGAAACAAAATGCAAGAAAAAATTTATTTTACCCTTTAATTTCCAAATTGAACTTTCTGTGAGAAAATTTCATGGATAAATTTTAGTGCTGGAGGGTGGAAACCACTTACCTTTGTCCTCTATTGTTTTTGTTTGAGAGATGGTGGCTTTGGGTAGAAAATTCACCCACAGGTGACTCTGTGGTGTCTTCTAAACCCTTGAAGATCTGCTTCTGAAGTTTCCTGTAGCGAAACTATGTTTCCAATAGCACGATGGTGCATGCAATCTCAAACCTTGATGCTACTCTTTTTATGGCTCTCGTTGTTCTCATGCTCTTGTTGCTCTTCAAAATTCTCAAAAAAATGGTGAAAATGAGACAAATCTTACCCTCATGGGATTTTTAACTAAATTTGGAGCGTTGTGGTGACTCGTACTTAACACGCATTTTCCTCTTTGAGACCGTTGGTCCCACTTCAGTTAATCATTGTTGAGCCTCATGATCACTCTCTTCATACCCATCCACTCTCTCTTGACTTAATTTTACTTTACCAGGTGGCATGCACTTTCACTTTTCCTTCAGTTTCACTTTACGAAGGTGGCCAAGTTAACTCACCAACTTTTTTCCTTTTAAATTTCTAAAACTAGAAATTCAACCATTTTGGCCATTATGGATGAATAGCGAGAGGTGAAGGGCCATACCTGAGCTTACCTAGTGTTGGTGAGGTGTTGAACGAGCTATTGCAAGGAGCTGGAGCTGGTGGCTGCAACCTTGGTCTTTTCTTTGTTGTATCTTCATTTCTTATTTGTTTTCTGAGTGAGCTGCTTGTCTTTTCTGAGTGAGCTGCTTAATTTTTTTTTCTTTGCAGGTGTTGCATGGAGGTAGTCAAGTGCCATGGTTGGCGTGCTTGCACTCCTGGAGTCTTCTGGTGGTCTTCTGGAGTCATCCTCATCAGCTTTCCTTCATCTTTTGGCCTTACTGTGCCACACACATATTTGCTATAGGAAACTTTCTAATGCTTGTAGCAGTCTGTTTCTTTCTCTTCTTGATTCATCTTGCTCAGAAATGGAGGGATATGGTTCATGGAGGCTATGGATGGATTCATGAAATGAATGGAGTGGAGGATATGCAAGTGAAGGGGTCTCATGCCAAGTTTTTCAATGATCTAGCTACTAATGGTGCACCATAGGGTTTAAAGAGTGAATCCTTGGGCATGGAGTGAAATAATGGTTTGGGAATGGTGAGTATAGGAAAAAAATGAATTATCATGCTCTCCTTGAAGTTCAGAAATCCATGAAAGAGCTTCTTCCTCCATGATTGTGTTTCCTTTAGCATTTACAGGAGTTTCCTGTAGTGCTACATGAATCCTATAGTTGTTGGATTTTCCTCTAGCAATTACATTTTAGGAAGAAAAATGAAATTTTTTCTAATATAAAGGGTGGAATGGATGAAGGGATGTATGATGGAGTGGCTCATGGAGTGTACAAGAAGAGGAGAAGAGAAAATGAAGAGAAACTACTCCTCTAGATCCCAAAAAAAACCTCTTTAATCAATAACCTGCAAAACAGAAAAACACATTAGTGCATAGGAATTTTTCTTCTTTTTCCTTTCTTTCTATTCTTTTTCTCTTTTTTTTTTCTAAAGGAAAGTGGGCTGCCTCCACAGAGGTTTTCAACCCACAAGCCTGCCATGGGTGCCTCAGAGAGGTTTTCACCCAAAGATATTTTATTCTTTGTTTTTTTTCTCTTTGTTTCCTTTTTCTTGGTCCAAGATTTCCTCATGGAGGTTTTAAACCTTGGAGTTGGCCTAGGGAGCCTCAGAGAGGTTTTCACGCATGCCTCTTTATTATTATTTTTTTATATTCTTTTTTGGGAGGGGGAGGACCTGGAAACTATGGATTTTCCCATGACATACACCTCCATGTTTATGGAATTTATAAATTCTTCCCTAGACAGGGGCTTATTGTAAACCTTAAGCCTATAACCATTGAAAAGTAGGGTAATTCCTTCCTCATTTATGGTTCTGATCTGAAAAATGACATTATCATAAAAAATTTCCACTTTATAGGGTCCCACCCATCTTGTCATCAGTTTGCCTGTGAAATCCTTAAGCCTTGAGTCATACAACATCGCCCAATCTCCTTCTTGAAAGGTATTTTCTTTAATGTAATTGTCATGCCAGACCTTCCTTTGCATCTGAATTACCTCTGTGTGAAGGAATTATTGCATCCTGAACTCATCTAATCCATTTAATTGTAGTAACCTCTCTTGTTGGGCATTTGAGATATCTAGGTCTAACTCAGCTTCCATCCTTAAGGTGTTGAAATCAAATTCAATTGAAAGTAGAGATTTCTTGCCATAGACCAGGTCATAAGGAGTGAATCTTGTTGTTGTTTTCCGAGTAGTGTTGTAGGCCCAAGTAGCTTCTACCAATCTATCCGCCCAATCTTTTATGCTGCTACTCACAACCTTGGTGAGGATATTATCCAAGGCTCTGTTGGTCACTTCCACTTGGCCATTTTCTTGAGGGTGGTAGACAATGGAAGTCTTATGCTTTATCTTTTTCCTCCTCAGAAGATTCTCAATGAGATGAGATGTGAATTATGCCCCTTGGTCAGTTACTACTTCTCTGGGGTATCCAAATTTGTAAGAAAAATTCTCTCTTAGAAATTCTGCTACTTTCTCCTCGATTTCTACCTTCACATCTTTCGTTTCAACCCACTTTGTCAGGTAGTCAGTGCAGACTATGATGTACTTTTTTTGTCCATATGGTGGATCAATAGTTCTAATGAATTCCATGCCCCACTTTTCAAATGGCTCAAGAGCCACCTGAGGGTGCAAAGGCATCTCATCCCTTTGTGTAGGTTTCCCCATCCTTTGGCGCTGGTCGCACTTGCTAGTGTATCTTCTGGAATCCTGGTGAAGGGTAGGCCAATAGTATCTTGCCTGAAAAAATTTGAAGGCAATCCTTTTTGCAGAAAAGTGGCCTCCACAAGGGCTATCATGACATGCAGAGAGGAAAAAAAATTTCTTCCTCCCTCACACATCTTATGAGAATTTGATCAGGGCCTACCTTGAATATATTTCCCCCAAATTTTGTGAAAGGGGCACTTTTTTTGATGATGTTACTTTTCTCCTTGAATGAGAGATTAGGAGGGAACTTTCTAGCAACAAAGTAGTCAGCTATGACAGAAAAACATGGTGAGAGTGCTGATATAGCGAAGAGATTTTCATCTAGCAGTTGTTCATCCACCATTCCTTCTTCATCTATAGATATATCTAACCTGGATAAAAAATCTGCAACAACATTCTCCTTTCCAGGTTTATCAACAATGGTTAGGTAAAACCGTTGTAATAGTAACAACCATCTAATTATCCTAGCATTAACATCTGGTTTTTTCATTAAATATTTGATGGTTGCATGGTCAGTGTGTAAAAAGGTATGATACCCAGTGACATAATGTCTAACTTTGTTTAAAGCATGGATAATGGATAACATCTCTTTCTATGTGATAGTGTAATTGAGTTCAGCCTTAGACAAGTTCTTACTGATGAAATAGATTGCATAAGATAACTTGTCTTCTAAGTGCCCCAATGCTACCCCACAAATTTTTCTGATGCATCTGTGTGGATGTGGAAAGGAAAAGTCCAATTTGGACCTCGGAGAATGGGGGAAGTAGTTGACTTTCCCTTAATGAGCACAAAAGCTTCTTGATAAAGACTGGACCAAGTAAACTCAGAATCTTTGGCCAACAAACCAAATAGTGGCGAGGCCAACTTGCTGAAGTCTTTGATGAATCTTATATAATAGCCATATAAACCCCAAGAAACTCTTGACATTTCTCTGATTTTGAGGAGCAGGTACCCTTTTGATAATAGTGATTTTTTTTGGGTCCACCTATATTCCTGCTTGGGATATTGAGTGTCCCAATACAACTCTTTCTCTTTTTAGGAATTCACACTTTTCTGGGCTCAAGGAGAGATGCATTTCAATGCACCTTCTCAACACTTTTCCCAAATTGGAGAGAGCCTCCTGGAAGTCATACTCATAGGGTGTGAAATCATCCATGTAGATTTCAACTGAGTCATGAACTAGCTTAGAAAAAATGCTCAAGGCAACTCTTTGGAAGGTAGCTCAGGCATTGCACAACCCAAAGGGTAGGACTTGGTAAGTGAAAAGGAAACAAATTTCTTTCCTGCAAGGCCATCCAAGACTTGGTCTATAAAGGGAAAAGGGAAATGGTCCTTCTAGGTGGCTTTGTTAAGTTCCCGATAATCAACACAGATTCACCATTTTCAATTCTTCTTTGGGACTAGGACACGAAGAGATAGCAACTCATTTTCTGATATAGGATAAATGAAACCTGCATCCAATAGTTTTTACAGTTCTTCCTTAACTATGTCCTTTAGAGTTGGGTTCATCCTTCTTTTGGGTTATCACACATGCTTTCATCCTTCCTTAATGTAAATATGACGTCCGCATACTGAAGGAATCACCCCTTTCATTTCCATGTAATCCCAAGAAAATGCATCTAGGTTTTCTTTCAGAAGTTGGCATAACTTATTTTCTTCTTCATTTGAGAGGTTTGATTTGATATTCATAGATCTAGATGGGCCAAACTCTACAGCCTTGGTGGTTTCACAGGTTGAATTGACTAAGTGCAATTCAATCCAAGGTTGTCTTTCATATTCTTTGACTAGGTTTTCAAGTGGATTGTTAGTGGGGGATTGGTTTTGAATGACATGGTCGATGAGCTCATATTTGTCAAGCTGTCCCCCTCTATGAACAACATCTATGGTACAAATGGGGGTAGTGTTATATACCTCATCTTCTTCATTCTCCAAACATATAGGTAGATCATGATAAATGGAAGGCTGAGCTGGAGGATATAACACCAACTAGTTAGATAAGGGCCCATTCTTAATAGTCATGTTTCAGGCCCAACAACTGATGTAAGAATCGACAGTGGCTAACCAAGGTCTCCCTAAGATGAGAGGATATCCATTGAACTTGGTTTTTGGCTGCATAACCCAGAAATATGTAGGATACTCCCAAGATTCAATTGAAACCATAACATCCTCAAGAATTCCTTCCGGAGTTACCTTGGACTGATCTGCAAGTTGCAGAACTGTTGTGCTTTTCCTCAAATATCCTTGGAGGTTGAGTTTCAACATAGTTTCCTTGGCCATGAAATTGATGGAAACCCCGAGATCAATCAGAGTATTGGGGACTATGACACCATCTATGTGAAAATCTACAACTGGACTGCCAGGGTCTAGGTACTTTGGAAATATAATCGTCCCAACATTAAGTTAGGCAATTTTCCTACTACATTCATGGTGGGGGTATATTTATTTTTTCTCCCAGGTTTATTGAAGAAAGTTTCCTTGATGAGCCTATTGTAAATAGGGACATCCTTAATGGCTTGGAGAAGTGGTATCTTTACACACAAATTTTTAAGTTCTCCCAGAAGATCAGTCTCCTCTGGGGTGTGCTGACTAGAATGGATCAAGTGCTCGGGGAAAGGAGGTTGTTGGATCTGAGTGTTACTTTATTCCTTTTCCTCCTCAACCTCTACAGGTGGATATGGAGGGTGGTTGTATGGGAGTACTCTTCCTGACCTGAGATTAATCTCATGTATCTCCACATCATAAGCTGGATAGGATGTCTCTCCACTATAGACCTATTGTGAATGTTTGTTGTTCAGGTTCAAATTGGGTTGTGCAAGCATCTGAGGCAACTTGGGTGAAGTAGCATGAGTAAGTTGAGGTTGAGGTTGGGGTGGAGGCATTAGAGCAAGTGGTTAATTATCTTAAGGCCTCCACCCTTGGGATGGATTGTTCCACTGAGGTTGTTGAGGAACATACTACTGAAATGGTTGGTTCACAGGTTAAGGATGATATGGAGGTTTGTAAGGCCAAGTAGGGGGTGTAGGCTAGGATGGAGGAGTGGGGGTGTACCAAGCTTGCATGGGTGCATTATGATTATTGTGATAGTAAGAGTAAGGTGAGTAAGGTGCACCTTAAATACCTTGTTGATATGACCTAGGGCCTTGAGGCCTTCTCTGGTTGATGAAACAAAGTTGTTCTAGTCCTACTTCCCCACCTTGATATACAACTTTGAGCCCAAGTAAGGAGGGACACTTGTCTGTGGCATGATTCTCCTCACAGACTAAGAAAATATCTATGAAATTTAATGGACATTAATTTCTAGGGTGTTTTCTGGTACATCTATGGCCAAATATAGACAAGGACCTTTCTGCTTCCTCTTGCTTCATTTTGACCTGGATTGTGTCCATTTGCAAGGAAAAGGTGTGCAACATGTCACTTTTGAAGTCCTCCAACATATTTCCAATCTCATGTTTGATGGAGGTGGAAGAGGAAGAGGTATTGGTTGTACTTTGGCCAGCTCTCCCTTTCTTCCTAGCTTCCCTAGAATGGTTCCTGAAGACAATTTTGATTGTTTCATAACGCATCTGGTAGATATCTCCTCCTAATAACATATTGAGGGTTTCTATCAACTCCTCCTTGATCCCTCAAAGAAGTACTAGTTTAAGTCATCTGAGATAAAGATTACAATTGGCTCTCTTATAGTTTAACTAAAACCTCTCTTCATAGTATTCTAGGGATTCATCAGGTCCTAGAGTCATCCTAAATATCTCATCTTTAGTTTCGTTGAACCTACAGTAGTCCATGTACTTATTGTTGAAGGCCTCTTGCATCTGTTCCTAGGTAGTGATGTTGTTCCCAGGTAGACCCATGAGCCAGCGCACGACTGTATCCTTAAGGGTAGATGGGAATGGCTTCAGCTTTTGATCATCTAAGGCATAGTCATAGGTCCCGCAGACAACAGAAAATTCAAACATGAATTTGTCAAGATCTTCAAAGCTAAGTCCATGAAAGTGTGGAAGGGCTGAGGGGCTAATGTTTTTCATTTTAGTTTCCCCATTTTCCTCTCTAATGGAAAAGGCTCCCTGGGCTTCAATTTAAACCATGGTTGAGATAGGTGAAGTAGGTTCCTCAAGTGAAACAATATCTTCTTCTTCTCCAATAGGTTCTTAAAATTTTTCAGAAGGCTCACCTATGGTGTGTTCAACCTCAACCACTAAAGAAGAGTAAAGGGTGACTATGTGGTGATTTGGGGGTTTTAGGTAAAAAATTTCCATGTGTATCCCTACTCCTACGAGGCATGAAAACCATATTTTTTTGTATTTTTTCAATATTTTTGAAAAAACATGTAAAAGGAAAGAAGAAAAGAATGCTAAAACAAAATCAAATCGTTTACTAGACACCTCCCTTGAAACAACACCAAAAAGTGGTGAGTCCTGGTATTGCACCAAGAATGTTACAACTCCTAGAGGCTTCCCTACTTTACTTTATCAACCCAAGGTTCGTACAAACTTGGAGGTGACAGTGCTATATACACAACAGATGCATTCTACTCATGTCGTCCTCTTATGCGCTTTATGAAAGGGTGCTACTTCTAGGGTTTCTGGATGAGGTTTGTCACACTTCTGAATTTAGGCCTAGGGCTACAAATGAGTCAAAGCCATGGTGCTATCAGCAAGTACAAAACTACACTACAGCAAGAAATTACATCTAAGTACTCTACAATGAAATAAATCTTCACATTAATCTATGATAAGAAATGAAAGCAAAATATGCATCTTGCATGAAGTAAATTGTTGAGTTGATATTTCATAA
The DNA here is from genome assembly GCA_034641835.2 of Pinus albicaulis. Classification (NCBI taxonomy): domain Eukaryota; kingdom Viridiplantae; phylum Streptophyta; class Pinopsida; order Pinales; family Pinaceae; genus Pinus; species Pinus albicaulis. Next base: position 722,369,282 of record CM076583.1, on the reverse strand, counting down.
AGGAAACTAACCTAATCATACTTTCTTGGGCCAAATGGCTAAAAACACTCTACTCACTCTATGTTCTATCTATCATGCTTTTAATCATGCAAATAATCATGACCTAACTATGCTTGTAAATGCGTTGTTTTTGCAGCTAGGAGAAGAAAGTGATAAGGTGGATTATCGAAGGCTTGAACACATGGGTGAAAGGCTGAAGGTGTATGGGTGGTTTTGGCAGGTCTAGAGGATGTGGATGGTGGTTTATCGGCTTACGGAAGGGCCCACTGGTGTTGCTGCAAGTGCTACTACAGGAAAGTCCTAAATTGCTACGAGAAACAGTCTGAGGGAAATTCGAGGCCAAAAATGGGTTTGAAAAAGGTAGGGAAGGTGGAGTGAAGGTGGTTTTAGATGAGAGGAAGGTTTCCCACCCCTTGGACATGATAAAAACCTCTTTGGAGGCTTGTCTTGCAGCTCTAGGGTTTTTTGTCGGTGTAGGGATGAAAAATATGAAAACAAGGCTGATGGCGATTTTGATAAACATAGGGCTAATGAAGGGTAAGAGATGAAGATGAAGGTGCTGGTGAAGTTCTCCTTGGTTGTGCTACCTGAACCTACAAGAAAACTACATTTTCATGCAATAAATATGGACAGATTCATGATAAATACAATGGAAAAGATGAATTGAATTTGAAAATAAAATCTACTTTAACCTAAAAAAAGAGATCTAACACAACATTCTAAACATATCCATAGTATTACAACAACCTAACTTATTCATTCTAGGAAATCATAAACTAAAAAGAAATTTTGGCCTGTGGGGAAGGTTTACCCTCCTCAAGCTCCAATGAAAGAGATGAGAGGCGGAGGCTTGACTCACATCTTTCTAAATTTATAACCTACTCTACCAACATGTACGCAAGCTAAATCTACATAAAAATACAAATGGAAGAAAAGTAAAAACAGTTAATGAAAATGTAAGCAAACTAGCTAAATACTCATAAGAAAAACTAGCTAAACTGACATAAAATTAAAGAATGAATACACAAGAGAGACTAAGGCACGTGGATTGGGCCCTAACCCACAAGCCTAGGCATCTGAAACTAGATCAGTGAAGCACAATCTGAATACTCATTTTATTGCAAAATATAGTCTCATTATATGAACATGAAAGTCTCAAAAACCTATTACAAGAGCTAAGAGCCTAATGGATTTCTCTAAAGTTTGAATTCTAATGAGCTCTTTCTTAGCCCTATTTAAACTAGATGGTAGCTACCAAAATATCCCTATAAATTAAGTGATGAGTCCACTTTGACTGCAAGTGAAGTGTAGCTTTGGTGCACTTGATATTGAGTTTGCTTGGATGCCTTTGATTTCGAGCTATTGGAGGGAATATCGAGGATCCCTTGGCTGCCTTTGGGACTTAAGGAGGTGGACAATCCACCTAGAATCTCTCCTTGTTGTCTACTCCGAGTCTTAATGGAAAAATCTTCACCAAAAATGAAATATTTTCATGATTTTCCTGCATTTAACTCATGTTAGGCACTCAAAGTATGATAAGCCTCAATCAACATCTACACTAGAATCATAAGACCATAATATAATTAAAATTCAAGAAAAAGAGACTTAATAAGGCAAAAAGGTGACCATTAAACCCTCCAAATGTACCTAATGATGGAGCTCATCAACATCAACATGAAAATCTCAAAAACCTATTACAAGAGCTAAGAGTCTATTAGCTTACCTCAAAGTTTGAATCCAAATGAGCTCTTGATCAACCCTATTTAACCTAGAGGGTAGCTACCAACAACTCCCTAGAAAGTAGGTGATGTGTCCACTTTGACTGCAAGTGAAGTGTAGCTTTGGTGCACTTGATCTTGAGTTTTCTTGGCTGCCTTTGATTTCGAGCTGTTGGAGGGAATCTAGAGGATCCCTTGGCTGCCTTTGGGAGTTAAGGAGGTGGACAATCCCCCTATAATCTCTCCTTGTTGTATACTCCGAGCTTTAATCGAAAAATATTCATAAAAAATGAAATATCTTTGTGATTTTCTTGCATTTAACTCATGTTAGGAATTCAAAGTATGAAAAGCCTTCATCACCATATACACTAGCAACATAAGACCATAATATAATTAAATGTGAGAAAAAGAGACTCAATAAGGAAAAAAAAGCGACAATTAACCCCTCCAAATGTACCTAATGATGGAGCTCATCATCACCCCCCTACAAAATGGTTTCTCATCCTCTAAGAAACTTAGCCCTCCTTCTGCATTTCTTTCAAAGCTTTAATGGACCCTCTGACTTCCCAAGGAAGAAGTGTGGGAGTCCCTTCAAGAGGGTAAAAGCTATCATTCTTTTCTGCTTCTTCCCATTTTATGTTATGCTCATATTTGTCTTTTATTTTCCATCACTCAGCCCCAATAGCAAGTGTGGATTGATTTTCAAACCAAGCCACTGAATATTTCTGGCCTGCATGGCCCTCTTGTATAGTGGTGCTCTTTCTAGGAAACCTCTCAATATTTCTGGTGTGTGGTACTCCATGTTTCTAAGGTTGTGAGGGAGTATATTCCATCTCCTTTGACTAGCAATTATGCACTCATCTCCCAACAACCTAGAAACATCATCAAAGTGAACCATGCTTGAGCTTGTGTGTGGAGGTACTTTTATGCAAGTGTAGGATCCTTTTCTATCTTGAGATGGTTGTTGATTACTCCCCTAGGGCTGAATATTTCTGCCCTGATGTGTAGAGGTTCTCTGTTTTATCTCCTTGTTACCCTTCTTACTTCTTGTGCTTTGGTCTCCTCATTAACCATCCAAGATGCTAGTTCCATTAACTACATGTCTCCCATTAAGGGATTAGGGTCCCAGATGTTCAAGTATGTCAACACAAGATTGCACATTTATAGTTCTGCCATTTTTTCCTTATCTGCCAAAGTTGATTGGTTTCAAAAATTAATGAACTGTTTGCAGTTCTGAAATGGTAAGGATCCATGAGAGGCCAATGTTTTTATTTGAAATAGGAGCCACTACTCCTTGAGGTAATCTGCATAGGAATCTAATGGGTATCTATGTTGGATGGCCTCCATGCAAAAATATGCCATGGTGCCCATTTGTTTGTTCTTTTTCTGGAGTTTCTCCTGCAATTCTACATTCTCTACTTGGCCCTTCTGAAGCTGCTCTTTCAACATGGATTCTTGTAATATTCCCACTTTAGCACACTGCTAAATGAAATATTAAATTTTGTTGTTTACACGTAGGAGGAAAATAAATGGGTAAGGAGGCCCATACATTGCAGAAAAATGAATAAAATCCCTCATAGTATAAAAGGGGATATTCATAAGAGCAGGATTTCACACCCTCAAGTGTGAAAGAGGGCATTTGCATAAAGACAAGGTAAAGTTTGACCAAGTCAACGACGTTGGGATAGGAGGTGGAGAACACTTTAATAGACAACGCAGTATGAATGGGAAGAGGGTTATTTGGTGAAGAAAACCCTAATGAGTGGGACCCATGGAGAGAGGGATTTCACTTGTTTAAAAGGAGGGCAAGGCAGCCATTGTTATTCATGCTATGTATTATTGATCTCTTGGTCTGTTCATACTTTGTGCATTCTCCTGCTGTTTAACAGAGTTGCAGTGCTGCTTAGCACAAGTATTTCATGTTTAGGAATTCCTTCTCCTTTGAAGAGAGTCCTATTGAAGGAGCTTGCACTTCATTTCTCCACATCTAGGCTTGAGGCCAAGCTTCCTCCTTCAACTACAACGTTATTCCTATAGCAGGAAACATTGCGTTGCAGGGTATTGCAGTGGAGGGTTGACAAAACCACTTCCAGGGCTTGTTTTTCAAGGGAGAAAGCTTTCTTTCCTTTGGAACACCAGTGAGAAAGATTCTGGAGCTTATTGAATATTTTGGCACTTGGCCAACACATTCCCTCTCACCTACAGCGCAGTCCCTTCTCTATACTGCGTTATTTTCAGTATGCAATTGCAGTAAAGGCTTGAAGGATTATTGGAGGGTGAGATCTTCAGTGAATATAGGATCAACCTTTCACTTGAGAGATCATTGGAGGAGATTTATTTATTTGATGCAACATCTTCAGTCATCTCCATCCAGTTCCAGTTCTTGAGTTGCAGCTGCTACCCTGCAACTCCGACATTTCATCAGTTTTGCATATTTCAGCCAATCCTTCTAGGATTGACTTGAAATAGTCTTTGGGAGCTTAGATCTTCACTCCCAATGTTGTATGAGCCATCTATATGCAGATGTATGTTATTTCACATTCCCATGTAGTAGTGTACCATCTATGACTGCGTTGTACATGTTCATGAGCATTCTGCAATAAAGCAGCATTCCATCTTTTTCACATGTATTCATGAGAGGCTTGTTTGCCTTAATCATTTGAGTTGTATTGTACATGTTTGCTGCTGATTTACATAATAAAATGGCTCTATGGTTTCCATAAATTTTGGTATGATGATGTTCACTGATATTTCCAGCTTGTGTTTATGTATCGCTGATCTCCAACTTTAGAATATCTTAAGATATTCTTATTGTTGTAGAAAATCCCGATTTTGGGATATTACAATTCTCTAAGCCTAAAACTAGAAAAATCCTTCCTCAAATCAACCACTTTTTCCTCCATGAACCCTATGTCATGCGCACCTTTAGTTGTGGCAATCTTCATCCAATGATGAGTGCATGCCCTCTCCTCTTCCAACTCATAGAATAAAGACATTGTGAACTTCTCAGGAATCAATCTTCCCCCTTCAATATAGGTGTAGTAGGAGCTGAGATTGGGTTGAGGGCTAGAGTTTGGCACTACCGCTAAATGACTCTACCACTTGAGTTCTAACTAAGTCCTTCATGCATTAGCTCCAGTAAACCCTTAGGAATAGCGTAATTCCTTCTGTTAGTTGATGTGCCACATATGTGCCCTGAATTGAAGTGCTCCAAGAGAATAAGTTGATGTTTAGAGTCTGATTATTATTAAGAGCTAATAATAATCGACATGCATCTATTTTTAGATTGACGATCTATAAATAGACTTCGCCCAATATTCTAAAAATAGAATTTCATCTATTTTCCAACTTGATCAACCATCCACAAATAGCATCCTGCAACTTCTGAAATATGATCATCATGTCTAAAAATAGACTTGCACCAAAAATAGCCTGTGGGCCCACTTAGTGAAGGTGACTCTTTTCACTAAGCTCATCATCTTGTTGAATCTCAACACTCCTATGTCTTTTATTCCTTCTCCCCCTCAGCTTTTTCTTTCCCTATCTCTACTGTCTCCATGTTTTTTGTTTTAATCTCCATTTCTTCTTTTTCTTCCTCATCTTAAGCCTCCTCTCCTTCTTCATCTACCTCCTCTTCAACCTCCTCTTATTCTTCTTCTACCTCCCTCTCTCTAAGACTAGAGGCAGAGGTTTGTCCTGTTTGGGTGGTTATGAAGGATTCCATATCCATGTCTATGAAAGAGGACCAAAATACATGGAGGTTTAATCTTCTAAAAGCATCATTCACTATCAGTTTTATAAGGCCATGAAGGGCCAAATGCTGGTATTTTCTTTCCCTCACCTTTTTTCTCATGTCAGTTATGGAGTTTAAGAGGAAATGAGGGATGCTTAATCTCTGCTCTAGAGGGAGTCCTCCTTGAAACCTAAGATCATTCAACAACCTAAAATGGTACCCATAGACTATACTAAATCTGCCTTCACAAGAAATGAATTTCATGATATGGAAGGCTACTTCATCTTAGGGGTATGGAAGGCTTTCTCTCCTCACTCCATTCTTGTCTTCAATGTATTCTTCTCCTAGAAAAAATATTTTTTTCTTGGCTGCAATGCTTGGCATCCTCTCTTTAACTCATTTAACTCCTAAGGGAAAAGTTGTGACTCCGATTATGAGTTCAGGTGACAGTGTGATGGCTAGGCCCCTGGCCACAGTGGTGGCTCTCTCTTCTAAGTGTGATTGCAGAGCCAATGAAAATTCTTGAGCTATATCTTCATCAAAACCTTTCAAAATCTCGAAGAAACCTAGCTGTTGGTGATTTCTGAAAATTTCCATGACTTGAGGATGTTGCCTAATTCTCTTAATATTAGTGGGCTCCCATCTATTGAATCCCCCTCCAATTTTTTATGTTTGTGATAAGAAGGTGGTAAGGTGTTTTAGAGTTATGTGAAGATGTCTTGGAGATGACGGTTTCAAACAAAAAAAAATTACCCTTTAATTGCCAAATTATAACTTGTTGTGAGAAAATTTCATGGTGAAATTTCAGTTTTGGAGGGTGGAAACCACTTACCTCTGTCCTCTAGTGTTTTTTCTTGGCATATGGTTGCCTTAGGAAGAAATTTCACCCACAGGTGACTCTGTTTTTCCCTATTTACCCTTGTTGATCTACTTGTGTAGTTGCTTGCAGCAAATCTCTGTTTCCTGTAGCACAACGGTGCATGCGAGCTCTGACTTCAATGTTGCTCTCCCTAATGGCTCCCACTGCCCTTTTTCTTTTTTTTCCCTTCGAAATGCTCAGCAAAATGGTGAAAATGAGGCAAGCCTCACCTTATGGCATTTTTAACTAAATTTGGAATGTGTGATGACTCGTACTTAACACGAGTTTTCCTCTTTAAGACTATTGGTCCCACTCCAGTTAATGATTTCTTAGCCTCGTAATCACCTTCTTCATACTCTTTCACTCCCTCTTGACTTGATTTGACTTGTGTAGGTGGCATGCAATTTTAATTTTCGTCTAGTTTAACTTTACGAAGGTGGCCATGTTAACTGGCCACCTTTTTGCCTTTTAAAGTTCTAAAACTCGAAATTAAATCATTTTGGTCATTATGAATGCATAGCGAGAGGTGAAGGGCCATACCTGAGCCTACCTGGTGCTGGCATGGTGCAGAATGAGCTGGTGCAAGGAGCTGGAGCTGGTGGTTGTAGCCATGATCTTTCCTTTTCTATATTTTTATTTTCTTTTCCTTTTTTTCTAAGTGAGTAGCTTTTTCTGAGTGAGCTGCTTAATATTTTTTTTTGTCTTTTCTTCTTGTAGGTGCTGCATGGAGGTATTCAGGTACCACGGCTGGTGTGCTTGCTCTCCTAGAGTCTTCTTGTGGTATTTTGAATTCATCTTCATCAACTTTTGTATAGATTTTTTCCTTGTTGTTCCACATAGATTTTTTATAGGAAACTTTCCAATTCCTTTACCAGTCTTCTTCTTGCTTCGTCTTGCTTATAAATGGAGGTAAATAGTTTATGGAGGCTATGAATGGAGTGGTGGATAGGTAAGTGAAGAGGTATCAAGCCAAGTTTCAGATGATCTAACTGCTAAGGGCACAACATAGGGTTTAGAGAGTGAATCCTTGTGCATGGAGTGAAATAAGGGGTTAGGAGTGGTAGGTACAGGAAAAAAATAAATTATCATGCTCTCCTTGAAGTTTAGAAATCCTTGAGAGATCTCCTTCCTTCATGAATTATTTTCCTGTAGCATTTACAAGATTTTCCTGTAGTGCTACAAGAATCCCGTAGTTGTTGGACTTGCCTATAGCAATTACAGTCAAGAGGAAAAAAATGAAATTTATGCCTATTTGAGGGGTGAAATGAATGAAGGGGTGCCTTTTGGAGTTTTTCATGGTGTATGTAAGCAGAGGAGAAAGATAAGTGAAGAAAAACTTCTCCTTTAGATCCCAAAAACCATCTTTGATCAATAAATTGCAAAACAAAAAAACAAATAAGTGCATAGGTATTTTTCTTTCTTTTTACTTTTTTTTGTTTCTTTATTTTTTCTCTTTTCTCTCTCTCTTTTTTTTTTGAAGGCAAGTGGGCTGCCTCCATATCGGTTTTCAACCCACAGGCCTGCCTTGGGCGCCTTGGAGAGGTTTTCACCCAAGGATATTTTATTTTCTGTTTTTTTTTTCCTTTTTCTCTCTTATTTTTTTGATCCAAGATTGCCTAATGGAGGTTTTCAACCTTGGAGTTGGCACTGGGCGCCTCAGAGAGGTTTTCTCCCATGCCTCTTTATTTTTATTTTCTTTTTTCTAGGTTGGGGAGGCGCTGGAAACTATGGAGTGTCCCATGACATACACCTCCCTGTTTATTGAATTTATAAATTCTGGCCTAGACAAGGGCTTTTTGTAAACCTTAAGCCTCCAACCCTTGACAAGTAGGGGAATCCCTTCCTTATCTATGGTTCTGATATGAACTGCGCCATTATCACAACATTTTTCCACTTTGTAGGGTCCCAACAATCTTTTCATTAGTTTTCCTTTCAAATCCTTAAACCTTGAGTCATACAACAATGCCTAATCTTCTTCTTGAAAGGTATTTTCCTTAATGTACTTATCATGCCAGACCTTCCCTTGCAGCTGAATCACTTCTATGTGAAGGAGTTCTTGTATCCTGAACTCATCCAATCCATTTAATTTTAGCAACCTCTCATTTTGGGCCTTTGATATATCTAGGTCTAACTCGACTACCATCCTTAAGGTGTTAAACTCAAATTCAATTGAAAGCAGAGATTTCTTCCCATAGACTAGGTCATAAGGAGTGAATCCTGTTGTTATTTTCCATGTGGTGTTGTAGGCCCAAGTAGCTTCTACCAATATTTCGCCCAATATTTTCTACTGCTACTCACAACCTTGGTGAGGATATTATCCAAGGCTCTGTTGGTCACTTCCACTTGGCCATCTTGTGCCTCCTCAGAAGATTCTCAATGAGATGAGATGTGAATTGTGCCCCCTGATCAATGACTACCTTTTTGGGGTATCCAAATTTGTAAAACACATTCTCTCTAAGAAATTATGCTACCTTCTCCTCAGTTGCTACCTTCACAACTTTTGTTTCAGCCCACATTGTCAAGTAGTCAGTATAGACTATGATATACTTTTTCTGTCCATATGGTGGATCAATAGGTCCAATGAATTCCATGCATCACTTGTCAAATGGCTCAAGATCCACCTGAGGGTGCAAAGGAATCTGATCCCTCTATGTAGGTTTCCCCATCCTTTGGCACTGGTCACACCTGCTAGTGTATCTTCTGGCATCCTGGTGAAGGGTAGGCCAATAGTAACTTGCCTGCAAAGCTTTGAAGGCAGTCTTTTTTGCAAAAAAGTGGCCTCCACAAGGGCTATCATGACATGTAGAGAGGATATCAAAAAATTCTTCCTCCCTCACACATATTATGAGAATTTGGTCAAGGCCTATCTTGAAGATATTTCCCCCAATCGAGGTGAAAGGGGCATTTTTTCTGATGATGTTTCTCTTCTCCTTAGGTGAGAGTTTAGGAGGGAACTTTTCAGCAACTAAGTAGTTAGCTATGTCAACAAACCATGGCATGTGTGATGAGATAGTGAAGAGATGTTCATCTGGCAATTGGTCATCCGCCATTCCTTCTTCATCTGCAGATAGAGCTAACCTGGATAAAAAATCTACAACAACATTCTCCTTTCTAGGTTTATCAACAATGGTTAGGTCAAAATGCTGTAATAGTAACAACCATATAATTATTATAGAATTAAAATCTAGTTTGTTCATTAAATATTTGATGGCTACATGGTTAGTGTGTACAAAGATATGATAACCAGTGATATAATGTCTAAATTTGTTAAACGCATGGACGATGGCTAACATTTCCTTCTTTGTGCCAGTATAATTGAGTTTAGCCTTGAGCAAGTTCTTACTGATGAAATAGATTGCATGAGGTAATTTGTCTTCTAACTGCCCCAAGGTTTCCCCCACAACTTTTTCTGATGCATCTGTGTGGATGTGGAAAGGTAGAGTCCAATTTGGACCTCGAAGGATGGGGGTAGTAGTTAAATTTCCCTTAATGAAGTCAAAAGCTTCTTGACAAATACTAGACCAAATAAAATCAGAATCTTTGGCCAAAAGACCAAATAGTGGCGAAGCCAACTTGCTAAAATATTTTATGAACCTTCTATAGTAGCCAACTAAACATAAGAAACTCCTAACATTTCTCTGCTTTTGAGGAGCGGGTACCCTTTTGATGATGGTGATTTTGTTCGGGTCCACCTGTATTCCTGCTTGGGAGATTGAGTGTCCCAATACTACTCCTACTCTTTTCAAGAATCCACACTTTTCTGGGCTCAGGGAGAGATGCATCTCAATGCATCTTCTCAACACTTTTCCAAAATTGGAGAGATCTTCTTGCAAGTCATCCCCATAGGGTGTGAAATCATCCATTTATATTTCAACCGAGTCATGGACAAGCTCAGAGAAAATTCTCAAGACAACTCTTTGGAAGGTTTTTGGGTCATTCCAAAACCCAAAGGGTAGGACTCTGTAAGTGAAGGTACCCCAAGGACATGTGAAAGTAGTCTTATCCTGGTCTTCAGGGTTGATTTGGATATGGTTATACCCACTAAACCCATCTAAGAAGGAAAATAACTTCTTTCCTGCAAGGCCATCCAGGACTTGATCTATAAAGGGAAAAGGGAAATGGTCCTTCTTGGTGGCTTTTTTGGCTTCCCGATAATAATAAAAAAAATTTCCATTTTCCATTCTTATTTGGGTCTAGGACAAGAGGAGATACCCACTCACTGTCTGATATAGGATAAATGAAACTTGCATCCAACCATTTTTGCAGTTCTTCCTTGACTATGTCTTTTAGAGTTGGGTTCATCTTCCTTTGGGGTTGGTGCACATGCTTGCATCCTTCCTTAATGTAAATATGATGTCTGCATACCAAGGGATGCACCCCTTTCATGTCCTTGTAATCCCAAGCAAATGCATCTAGGTTTTCTCTCAAAAGTTGGCATAGGTTCTCTTCTTCTCTATATGAGAGGTTTGAGTTAATTTTCAGATATTTGGATGGGCCAAACTCCATAGTCTTGGTGGTTTTAGAGGTTGAATCAACTGAGTGCAGTTCCATCCAATGGTGGCTTTCATATTCTTTGACTAGGTTTTCAAGCGGGCTATTAGTGGGCGACTAGTTTTGAATGACATGGTCGATGAGTTCATCTTCATCAAGTTGCCCTCCTCTATGAACAACATCTATGATACAAATGGGGGTAGTGTTGTATACTTCATCTTCTTCTTCATCCTCCAACCATATAGGTAGGTCATGGTCAATGGAAGGTTGGGATGGAGGATATAATACCAAATGTTTAGACAAGGGCCCATTCTTAATAGTCATGTTTCCAACCCAATAGTTGGTACAAGCATTTGCAGTGGCTAACCAAGGTCTCCCTCAGATGAGAGGATATCCATTAAATTTGGTGTTCGGCTGAAGAACCAAGAAATTTGTAGGATACTCCCAAGAGTCAATTGAAACCATAAAATCCTCAGAAATTCCTTTTGGAGCTACTGTAGACCGATCTGCAAGTTGCAGAACTATTGTGGTTTTCCTCAAAGTCCCTTGTAGGTTGAGTTTAAGCATAGTTTCCTTGGTCATAACATTGATGGAAGCCCCAAGATCAATCAAAGTATTGGGGACTATGACAACATTTATGTGCACATCTACAACTGGACTGCCAGGGTCCAGGTACTTTGGGAAGATCACCCTTCCCAACATTATGTAAGACAGTTGTCCTACTACATTGATGGTGGGGGTATATTTCTTCTTTCTCCCAGGTTTCTTGAAGAAATTTTCCTTGATGAACCTATTGTAAATAGGGACATCCTTGATGGCCTGGAGAAGGGGTATTTTTACACACAATTTTATCAATTCTACCAGAATTTCAGTCTCCTCTGGGGTGTGCTGACTGGAATGGATCAAGGACTCAAGAAAAGGAGGTTCTTGGATCTAAGTGTTACTTTATTCCTTTTCCTCCTCAACCTCTACAAGTGGAGATGGAGGGTGGTGTTTTGGGAGTACTCTTCCCAACCAAATATTAATCTCCTGTATCTCCACAACATAAGCTAGATAGGATGTCTCTCCACTATAAACCTGTTGTGCCTGCCTGTTGTTTGGGTTCAGATTGGGCTGTGCATACATCTTAGGAAGTTTGGGTGGAGTAGCATGAGTAAGTTGAAGTTGAGGTTGGGGTGGAGGCATTAGAGGAGATGGTTGATTATGTCAAGGCCTCCACCTTTGAGATGCATTGTTCCACTAAGGTTTTTGAGGAACATACTACTGAAATGGTTGGTTCATGGGCTGAGGATGATATGGAGGGTTGTAAGGCCAAGTAGAAGGTGTATGCCAAGATGGAGGAGTGGGGGTGTGCCAATATTTCATAGGTGCATTCTGATTATTGTGATAGTAGGTGTTAGTGTTAGTATTTGCATACTTCCACTAGGGATCAAAACACATTTTGCATGTGCATCTTAGGTGTCCCACACTAAAGAAATTTTCCATCATTCCATTAGGTATTGACATAAAATTGTTCCACTGGTGGTTGTCCTTGTCAATAAGCTTCATTCTCCCTTATAATATCATATTGGCTAACTCATTCTTGTGTCTCCTTGAGCATAACAACACCTATGGAAATGCTCTTTTCACTTGGAAAGTTAAAATCTCATTCATGAACGTCAGGTCAAAAGCAGTCCCATTAGGTCATTAGGTTTTTAAATTTCTCAAGGTCACTCCTTCATTTCAAATAAGGTCAGCACATATATGAGAGGGACTAAATAAGATCATCATAATGTAATTATCATACTTTCAAAGTTGTATTTTTTCAGTTTAATTATTTTTATATCAAAATGTCATTTTGATATAAAATTCAATATGTAATTTATATGTTTTTCCAAATATAATTTTATGATTCTTATATGTAATAAATTCAATCCCGAGTTGTCAAATGCAATCATCCGGCCTAAGTGGAGCAAAGAAAGCCAAACTCCGTGTTTGATCAACCTGCAATGCCAAAAAGTCAGAAAGTTAAAGAGTATCAATGCCAAAGGAAAAGTGAACACTAGAAAAGTGGGTGATTCAAATTAAATTTCAAATCCACTATGCTATAAAGATTTTCAAACATCTCAAAGAAAGTCATTGTTTCCATTCATCCATTAGGAGTTTTTAGCAAAGGAGAAATTTTGAGTTTTCTGAGCATTTTGGGTCAAAATTTCAAGGCGTTGTGCGTTTGCACCTTGGCGCTGCGCGTTTGCCTTGGAATTGCACGTTTACCCAACGGCGCTGTGCGTTTTCCCAAAAACACTAGACCAAAATACATTGGAGCTGCGTGTTTATAGAGTGGCGCTGCGCATTTTTCTTAGCGTTGTTCGTTTGCCCAGTGGCGCTACGCATTTGCACAGTAAGGGTTTTGAAGAATTTCATCACCTCCATCAAGCTCAAATATCTTCAAAAACTTCTCCAAGGAGCTTTAAATCAGTAAGTGGACCTTAAATCACCTCTCTTCTCATATATTTGGTGTTCCATTAAATATTTGAAGTGTTTGATGCCTATGAAATCCTAGTTTCCATTTCCTGCTCATTCTCATGCACCATATCCATGTTCATGTCCGTAAAACACATATCAGTCATAAAAAATGTTAAATCCTAGGGTTTTCATAGACTTAGGTTTTCATTTACACTCATTACCTCCATTTTCCTAAGCTAGTCATCTCATCTCTCACTCCCTTCATCTCATTCCATTTACCCTAGGGTTTGCCAAGCCTTCAAATTCAAAATGTCTGAAGAGGAGGACAGAGGTGTTAGTGAGGAAAAAATACCAAGGAGAAATGACCACAAAGGAGGGAAAATCAACAGATATGAACCAATAACCACAAAGGAGCTCATGGATTCTCCTCTCACCGTGTCATGTTTTAAACATGTTGGTCGTTATGAGTTTTGTGAGAAAGTGCAGTAGATTCACTATCACCCTATGTTGACAAGGTTGTTTATCAAAAATCTTCATGATAGGTAGGCCACTCTTGCTGGGGTCACTTTTACCATGTCCACCAATGTCATTTCAGTTGCTACAAGGATCCCTAATGTGCGAGAGAAATGGTTTAAAGAAGGAAACCTTGATCTGAGCTATTATGAACCATATCTCAAACCTAGATATAAGGATGACAAGAAGACCATTTTCCCTTTCTCTCATCTCCTTGACCGGTATGTCCCTATGATGAAAATAATCATGAAATACTTCACCTGTGAGGGGAGTTTTTCTCAACTCTATTCATACCATATCCGACTCCTCATGCACTTCAATAGAGTCAGAATGCTTCACATACCCTATTATCTCTCCAGCAGCATTGAAAAGATGGCATACATTGTACAAAAGAGGGATTATAATCATCAAATGCAGAGTCTTTTCCATCACTCCCTCATCAAGATGATAGTCTTGCATCAGCTTGAGCAAAATAACATCCCATGGGACACATTCATTGAAAATTAAGTTTTCACTATCCCACCTAGTCATCATGAGTAGAGTATCCCTTCATCATCTTATCCTCCCATATCCACTTCTCCATCTCAGCCTGCTGCTCATACATCATCACCTAGTCAGATCCATTCACCTCATGTTGATCCTACTTCTTCACCTTTCCATAACCCTTCATCATCACATCATGATACTGAGGCATCAAGCAGTGAGAAAGAAATTGAGGCAACTTGGGCTAATATGAATGATTTTGAGCCATTTCCAAGGACCTATCAAAGAGGCCACAAGCATGTGTTTGCTTCACTTAGAGTGAAAGGGGCCATGCCTTCTTCATCAGAAAAAGTGGACAAGGGCAAGGAAAATGCTAAAGAGGCAATCATTGATGAGCAAGAGGATAAACATGAAAAAGAGCAGGAGTTTCAGATGATTAACCTTGATGAGGAACGAATCACCAGTGCATTAATCAGAGGAAAAGAGGAAAATATTAGTGAAATTCAAGCTAATCTTGACAGATCACAATATGTGATTGATTTTCTTGAGCAAGAAAATTAGCAGCTCAAAACCAAGAAAATCAATAATGAGGTCAGGACCATTAAAGCACAAAGAGAGGCAGAAAAGGCCAAGGCCTTGTTGGAGGAGGCCTTGGAAATATTTGGTGAGATTGATGATGAGGAGGACTAGCCTCCAAGATAGAGACCAAAGACAATAGGGCTGAAGAGAGCTTAAGCTTGGGAAAGACATAGAGAAGATGAGTTGGCAGAGCAGATCACTCCAAGTGAGCTGCTTGCCCTAGAGATAAGTAGGGATAGAGATTCATGGCTTGATAGAGCTAATTTTAATCTGGAGAGTTTTCTATAGAAGTCTAAAAAGGACAATGATATTAAGAGGAAAATGGCAAAGCACTACGCCATGAGAAACAAAATTGCAATGGCCAAGCTCAAACGTGCCTATGCAAAAATTCAAGCTTGGAGCAAGAAAAAGGAGAAGCAGAGGTTAGATATACTTTCTGAGGTGTCTCTTCATGCCTCAAGCCCTTGATCAACAAGTAACCTTACAATTTAGGCAATTTTTGGCACATTTGGCACTTTACTGCATTTTTTGTTTTTTGAGCAATTTTGGCACACATAAATTCTGCCAAATGCGCAGCACCACTGGCGCTATGCTCTTTTTTGGAGCCTCCAGTGGAAAAATGGAAACCACCATTGTGTTCATAATGATGAAAACATCAACCCTAGCAAGTTTTAGAAAATTTGGAGGAGAAATGGTCCCTTAAAAGTGCAAAAAGAAACCACAATTTCATGTTTCTACCTCCTTTTTTATCTTGGCGCTGCGCGCTTACCAGTATTAGGAGATTCACTCTTTGATAGGGAAAATGGGAACCATTTTTGAAACTAGAGGCATATTTGGAAACTAGACTCAGAGATCTTTCCAATGAGCTATCTTGGAGCTGATTTGGACACCAGTAAGGCCTCCAAAAGTTTCTTTCACAAGAGGCTATTTTTCATGTCATGACGTTGCATGTTTGCTAGGAAAATGCAATTTTCATAGTCCTCAGCAATTTTTTGATTTTCACTCCAGTTTGACTTTTTATCTTGGGAAATGAGAAATTAATGATTTTAAAGGTCAAGATAATGTCATTTTTTTATTTTTGTCTACGGTAGATACATTAGATAAGTCCTCTAGAGGTCAAATGAATCAGTTTCCTCTCTTTTAGAGGCAAATTGTTGGGTCTTCCTAGTCTTCAGTTTCTTGTTTGGGAGTAGGTGAAACTGATTCCTATCTCATGGATTTGACTCCCTGAGGCTAGGAAGAGTGGTTTTGAGGTCTATATGATGTATTTCCTCAGTCATTGTAATGGTTGGGACTCACTTGGAGCTTTGGCATCTCAAGAGACATATTTGTATCAGTTTTGGCATGGACATTAATAAAATTTGCAACTATTTTTATGGGATCCATGTGATATTGTGTTTAGTTTCAGTTTCTTCTTTTGTGCTTATATGTTATAATGTTTTGTTACTTCATCCATTATTTCATTTCTATTATATGAATGTTTTCAAGTTAGATGAACAAAATCCATAAGTTCTATGCTCTATTTTGGGTAAACATTCATGATTTGTAATTTCTTCAGTTTAGAAAGAAACCATGAATTCACCATGCTCTTTCTAGCTCCTCACCCATCTTGATCATCCCATCATCAAATCCCTACAATGCTAAACATTGTACCTACCTTGCCCCATAGAACACCCTGCAAATATTGACCTAATTTTCTTGCCCTAGCTGCTTGACTCCTGATCCAGCAAAATCCTACACAAATAAAAATCAAAAACTCTGAGCTACTATACCTAGCCTAGTATCTTATTTACTTAGTAATTTTGGCTGTGATATATATGGAGAGAGCCCTCTCTTGGCCTAGTAGGGCTAGCTACTTGGCTAAGTGTGGTTTGAGGTTACCTCGGAATTGCCTTTCTCAGCCTAAGGTTCAATCCGAGTGATAACATTTTGGCAACTCCACCGGGGAAAACAAGTGAGATCAAATCAACCCCAGTAATAAGTTTTCATTGAAATTCTTAAACTTGTGGATGATAATTTTAGAGTTTATTCAAAGGCTGAATTGAAAAAGCTGTAAAGTGCAATTTTTTTTTTGAAATTGAACATATTGGCTTCCCGAAGAAACACTAGATCCAATCCTGATCCAAATCCTCCCACCATTGTTAGTGATCCTCATAAAATTGGAAGAAAATATAAAAATGTTGCAGAGACATATAGTTCAGCCGGAAATAAATCAGAGAGAAGTTCCATTCCTAGAGCTAATTCATTCCCTGGAAAGTTAGAAAACTTGCAAGATATTGAATTTGATATAAATTTTGAACAAAGCTTATTCTGGAGCAAGTCTTTGAGTTGGATTTATGAAACAGTTGTTGATTCCTCCATTTCCTTTCACAGTCCTGTTAAAGATCTCTTTTCTCATTCACAAACAGGTTCACAATCAGGGTCGCAAATTTTACAACTTCTTAAAGATCTGCAGAAGTATTCTTCGCAAGAAAAATATTGGGTAATAAATAGACCTCATATCTCAGCTTCTTCTACCATCACTTCATCCACTGTTCACACTACTCAATCAGTGACCAATCCTCCCTTGATTACATCCAGCACCCAAATCCCTATTATAAACCCTATTATAAATCCTCCACCTCCAGTCATCATGGCTGCAAGATATGCCCCCCATGTTCTCCCTCATAAACCTAGTGCTATGCCCCAAGATTACCAAACTAAATCCCTTTGTTTGACAATACTCACCCTTTGACAGCATAAAAGCATGTAGATAAGATGAATTACTTCTTTGATCTTCATGAAGTTGATATTGAGGATGTGAAGATGAGGTCGTTTGCACAGAGTCTGGGAGGGAAAGTAATAAAATGGTTCAGAGCTCTACCAGCAGCCACTATTGATACTTTAGAAGTTTTGCATCGTCAGTGTGGAGAAAGATGGGAAGAAAAGAAAAATCCCCTTCAAATTTTGTCCAAATATGAGAACATCAAAAGGAATGTTGGTGAGACTGTGAAAGATTATTGTGTGAGATTTAATGAAATGTACAATGCTCTTCCTGCACATATGAAACCACCATAGGGTTTGGATTTGGTCAAATTTCGGGATGGATTTGATACTGATGTGGCATATCAGTTCCGTGAACATGATCCTACAACTTTATCAGAGATGCAAAAGAATGTTGTAAGTGTGGAAGCGAATTTGTTGGCCAAGAGAGCAAGGATGAGATATAAAAAGAGAGCGACCATCAAATTCATTACTCTGAACTATGGAAAGAATGGTTTACCGATTTTCTATGTCAGGTAGACCTGAACCATAGATTCGGAACCCAAATTTCAAAGTGCAGAAACAACCTCAGTTTCGAATCAAGAAGAGAGAGCAGAAAGCACCCACTAAGAAGAACAACAACAACAACAGATTCAGACCCCGTTGCAGTAGAATTATGTTCAAGGAGTGGAAGAGGAAGAAGATGAAGATCCTGTGGTTGAAACAAATCATTTCTTTACAGCAGATGGCTTGCCCATGTTCCTGACCGAAGATGAAGAGTATACTAAAAATTTGGATTCTCCAAAATATGAGGACTATATCTTGGAAAATGATGATGATTTGGAAAATGAATCCGATGATTACCAGCATGGGTATATGAATGCTTTGAGTGCACAACAGAAATAATATTCTTTAAGGAGCAGAGATGCACCTGTCAATCCTATTCAGAAAATCAAATAGGTCCAGTCAAAGAATGATCTTTCGAATAATAAGAGAAAGGGTAAAGAACTTGTAGATCATAATCATAGCAACATCCACCAGCCATCAACAAGATCAACTACTAAAGATAAGGATACTCAGAAAAAGGAGAATATAACAAAGGATCACCATGATAAAAGAGAGATTGTTGTCAAAGAGGTAGATAAAGTTACAGCTTTTAATTTAGAAAGTGAAATAGCTAAATTGAAAGTGTCCATTCCTTTGACAGAATTATTAAAGAATAGTCATTACAAACATCAGGTGTCTAAAATGAGGCTAGTTCATCCTTTGTCGGATATGGTTAATGTTGAAGATGACCAACCTGAGCTCATTTTCGGTCCAGCTATAGATGGTTAGTTAGAAGAGTGTGAAGTTCCCCCTTTTTATTTAAGCCTTAGACTACATGAGAACATACTTCATAATGCTATGCTTGATTCTGGGGCTTCTCACAATTTAATGCCTAAGGCTATTATGGAAAATATGGGCTTGGATATCAGCCGACCGTATCATGATTTGTATTCATTTTATTATGGTAGAGTTCGCTGAATTGGTCTCATTAAATATTTAGTGGTTTCCTTAGATCAAATCCCAGCCAAGAATGTTTTGATGGATGTGGTTGTGGCTGATATACCACCTCGGTTCACCATGCTACTGTCTACATCATGGGGAGCCAAACTAAAAGGTACTTTACAGCTTGACTTCTCTTATGCTACTATTCCTATTTTTGATCAATTGAGGAAATTATATCGGGAAAAGAAAATGAAGTATAAGATAACTAGTAAGGAGAAGCCCATAAATCACCCAATACAAGCTGTACATACAGATCTAGAATCTTTTATTTTGTATAATGATGGTGATTTGAATGATGTAAATAATTAGCTAGTAGTGATAGAGGATGTACTTGAAATTTCAGAGAGTTTTAGAGAATTTCTTGATAAGGAAAAAGAAATCGTCACTTCTTCCGAACAACCTTCAGAGGAACAAAAAATTAGTACAGATCAGAAAAATGAGGTGACCGTCCAAAATAAATCAGAACCAATACTTAAGTTTCAACATCTAGAAGACGAAGATGGACTTTGGAGCATGGATTTCGACGGTGCTTTGGGTAAGGAAGGTGCAGGTATTGGTATTTGGATCCGAATTCCTGTTGGTAATTCAGGTGGAATTCATAGTAATGTTAGAGAATGCTCTTATAAATTAGCTTTTGACTGCTCTAACAATGAAACAAAGTATGAAGCATTGATCACAGGTCTCAAAATTTTGAAGAAACTTGGTGCAAAAAGAATTTCTGTTTATGGTGATTCTGAGCTTGTCATAAAGCATGTGAAAGGGGAATATCAAGAAAAACATCCACGAATGAGAACCTATAGGAATGCAGTTTTGGATATATTAAAAATATTTCCTAAATATACATTAACAACAGTACAAAGAAATCAAAATATCATTGCATATTCGCTTGCTACATTAGCTAGTAATCTCAAAATTCCTATGAACTCCGGTAATAAATTTGAAATTCATGTCAAACATAGACCTAGTGTTCCTGATAACTTAAGGTACTGGCAATTTTTTTGGGATGAAAAAGAAATTAATAGCTTTTTGTAGAATGAAGGGAAGTTCAAAGATGATTTTATTGATGATGTTTGTGATTCTGATGATCAAAACATAGAGGCCAAAGAGATGAATATTTTGTAGCTAAAAGATAATATAATTCCTAGAGGTCTTATACCATTTGCAGAACTGTTTGTTCAGGATGATGTGGTGAGAAAACCAACATTAATGCCTACAGAAAAGGGTGTGGAAGACGTGAACATCGGAACAATAGACAAGCCCAAGATGTTTAAGTTGTATAAGACATTATCTCCCGAGGCAAAAGATAAGTACATCAAATTTTTATCTGAATTTTCTGATATTTTCGCATTGGATTATGCAGATTTGAAGGTCTATGACAATAATATAATTTAGCACACTATTCCCATCAATCTGGATCAAAAACCCTTCAGACAAAATTTGAGAAGGATAAATCCAAGATTTTTGCCATCCATCAAGAAAGAGGTAAATCGATTGTATAAATCCGATATCATTGTTCCAATAAGGTTTTCAGATTGGATTTCAAATTTGGTTCCGGTAAGCCTAAAAGACCGAAGAGATAAGGTTGTGCATTGATTTAAGAAATTTGAATAAAGTGTCTTTAAAGGATAATTACCCCCTTCCTAAGATGGACCATGTTCTACAAAGGGTAGTTGGAGCATCACGAATGTCACTGCTTGATGGTTATTCTGGTTATAATTAGATTTTGGTACATGAAGAAGACTAAGGTAAAATTTCTTTCACAACACCGTGGGGGACATTTCAGTATGTCAAAATTCCATTTGGACTCAAGAATGTAGGGGCTACTTTTTAGCGGGTGATGGATATAGCCTTTGCTAATGAGAAGGATGTTTTCTTAGTGGTGTATTTAGATGATTTGACAGTGTTTTCTATTTCTTATGATCATCATTTGTATCATTTGAGAATTTTTTTTCAGAAATGTAGGGAGTTCAAAATTTCTTTGAATCCAAAGAAGAGTCTTTTTTCCATGAAGGAAGGAAAACTTCTCGGTCATATAACTTCCAAGGATGGAATTCGCACTGATCCTTCCAGAGTAAAATAAATTCAGCAAATAGATTTTCCGCGTAATAAAATGGAGATAAAAGCTTTCAATGGTAAGATGAACTTATTACGCAGATTTGTACCTAATTTGGTTGAGCATTTACGTGAAATGACTAATGTGTTGGAAAAGGACAATAGTGTAAAATGGTCTACTGATGCTATGAAGTCTTTCAACTTGGTAAATCTTGCTTTAACCACATCCACTATTTTGGTTAGTCTAGATTATACTAGTGATTTTATAATATTTTCATTTGCATATGAGCACACCTTGGCTGTGGTTTTGATGCAAAAGAAGGATCAGGTTCAACATCCCATTGCTTTCTTCAGTCGAGCCATTAGAGATTTTTCTCTTCGCTATAATATTATTGAGAAACAATCTTTATCCTTAATCAAATCTTTGAAGGATTTCAGGATTTATATTCTACATTCACATACTATAGCCTATGTTCCAAATGCAGTGGTAAAATAAGTTCTCACACAAACTGATCCTGAAGGTCAGAGAGGTAAGTGGATAATAGCAATGCTAGAGTATGATCTATAGATCAGGCCTACCATGTTGATCAAGGGATAGGGGTTAGCCAAACTAATGGCTAAATCCAATTTGCATGCTCTAGACATAAAATTTATTGCAGCAATGTCAGATGATGAAGAAGTTGGTGCTTTAATACAGGTATCAGAGATGTTTCTCACTTCACCATGGTATTTAGATATAGTGTATGTTCTTCAGCACTTATGTCCTCCTCCTGGAATATCAAAAAGTAAGGGTAGGTCTTTGAAATTGAAATCTGCTAAATACTACATTCTAGTTAGTGTCGTTTATTGGAAAGATCCAAGAGGTGTTCTTTTGAATTGTCTTGTTGAAGATGAATCTAAGAAGGTAATGGATGACTTCCATAGGGGAGATTGTGGAGGCCAATTTTTTTGGAAAACAACAGCTAACAAAGTGTTGAGAGAAAGGTATTATTGGCTGACTCTATTTTCAGATTTTTACAAAACTGTCACAAACTGTCATGAATGTCAAGTTTTTCAGGGAAAAAGGAAACTCCTTCCTCTTCCGCCGAACCCTGTTGTAGTAAATTCTCCTTTTCAACAGTGGGGACCTGATTTTATTAAGGAAATTCATCCCACATCATTAGCACAACATAGATGGATTCTAACAGCCACCGACTACTTCACCAAGTGGATCGAGGCTATTCCTACAAGGCAAGCTATGAACACGGTAATTATTTAGTTTTTAGAATCCAATATTTTGTCTCGTTTTAGGGGTCCTCACAAGATTATTACAGATAATGCTACAGCATTCAAGTCAAAGAAGATGATTGATTTTTGTCACAAGTATAATATCAAGTTGGGCCATTCCACCGCATATTATCCACAATGCAATGGACTAGCTGAGTCCTATAATAAATCCTTGGTTAATATCATTAGGAAAATGTTAAAGGAGAACAAGAAAAATTGGCATAGGAAGCTTACCAATGCTTTGTGGGCAGATAGAGTGAGCACCAAGGATTATATAGGTATGTCACCCTTTGAACTGGTTTATGGTACAGATACAATGTTTCCTACATCACTTGCAGTCTTGATTATGAGATTATTGCGGGAAGAAGGTAGTGAAGAAGATGATATTAGACGTCGGATCAATCAAATGATTCACCTTCAACGAACAAGGGAGGAAGTTTCTTAGACTACTTCTAAACTTCAGGAGAAAATAAAAAAGATTTAGGATCGGAAAACCAAGGCAGATAAGTTTCAATTGGAGGATGTAGTGTTCCAGTGGGATGCAAGAAATGAAGATAAAGGAAAGCACGGGAAGTTTGAAAATCTTTGGAAAGGACCCTATAAGATCTTAGATTATCGAGGACAAAATTCCTATATTCTGAAAGAGATGAATGGAAAAGAATGTTCAGGAGGACCAATCAATGGTAGGCTCTTGAAACATTGTTATCTCTGATGCAACTTCTGAGAGAATGTTTTACTTTCATTGTAAATACCGGTTTATATTTTATGCAAGGTTTGGAGCAGAAAATCATCTAGGTTTGAGGCTTGAAGTGAAGACTATAAATCTTGTTGATTTTTTGTTGTTTACAAAGTTTTTGAGTCAGTTCTTAGTCACTTTGAATGGTTTTTGAGTCAGTTTATAGTATGCAGTCTTTTAAAGTGTTTGACCATATTTTGCCAATGGTTAGGCACTTGGTCTACGGTGTTCTTGACACCTCCAAGGAGCTGCCATCCCCAATAAGGCCAATCTTAATCTCAGTATTTGTATACTTCCACCAGGGATCAAAACACATTTTACATGTGCATCTTAGGTGTCTCACACTGAAGAAATTTTCCATCATTCCATTAGGTCATGATATAAAATTGTTCCACTGGTGATTGTCCTTGTCAATAACCTTGATTCTCCCTCAGAAGATCATATTGGCTGAATCATTCTCATGTCTCCTTGAGCATAACAACACCTATGGAAATGCTCTTTTCACTTGGAAAGTTAAAATCTTGTTCATGAAAGTCAGGTCAAAATCAGTCCCATTAGGTCATTAGGTTTTTACATTTCTCAAGGTCAATTTATTTCAAATAAGGTCAGCACATATATGAGAGGGAGTAAATAAGATCATCATGATGTAATTATCATACTTTCAAAGTTGAATTTTTTCAGTTTAATGATTTTTATAGCAAAATGTCATTTTGATATAAAATTCAATATGTAATTTATATCTTTTTCCAAATGCAATTTTATGATTCTTATATGTAATAAATTCAATCCTGAGCTGTCAAATGCAATCATTTAGCCTAAGTGTAGCAAAGAAAGCCAAACTCCATGTTTGATCAACCTGCAATGCCAAAAAGTTAGAAAGTTAAAGAGTATCAATGCCAAAGGAAAAGTGAACATTAGAAAAGTGGGTGACTCAAATTAATTTTCAAATCCACTATGCTATAGATCTTTTCAAACATCTCAAAGCAAGTCATTGTTGCCATTATGCCATTAGGAGTTTTCAGCAACGGAGAAATTTCGAGCTTTGTGAGCATTTTGGGTCAAAATTTCAAGGTGTTGTGCGTTTTCACCTTGGCGCTGCACATTTGCCTTGGCGCTGCACGTTTACCCAGCGGCGTTTCATGTTTTCCCAAAAACACCAGACCAAAATACATTGGTGTTGCACATTTGCAGAGTGGCGTTGTGCGATTGTCTTGGCGTTGCACGTTTGCCCAGCGGCGTTGCGCATTTGCATAGTGAGGGTTTTGAAGAATTTCACCACCTCCATCAAGCTCAAATATCTTCACAAAATTCTCCAAGGAGCTTTAAATCAGTAAGTGGACCTTAAATCACCTCTCTTCTCATATATTTGGTGTTCCATTAAAGATTTGAAGTGTTTGTTGCCTATGAAACCCTAGTTTCCATTTCCTTCTCATTTTCATGCACCATATCCATGTTCATGTCCGTAAAATACATATCAGTCATAAAAATTATTAAATCCTAGGGTTTTCATAGAACTAGGTTTTCATTTACACTCATTCCATCCATTTCCTAAGTTAGTCATCTCATCTCACACAACCTTCATCTCATTCCATTTACCCTAGGGTTTCCCAAGCCTTCAAATTCAACATGTCTGAAGAGGAGGATAGAGGTGTCAGTGAGGAAAAAATACCAAGGATAACTAACCACAAAGGAGGGAAAATCAATAGATATGAACTAATAACCACAAAGGAGCTCATGGCTTCTCTTCTCACTGTGTCATGTGTTAAACATGTTGGTTGTTTTGAGTTTTGCAAGAAATTGGAGCAGATTCAGTATCACCCTGTGTTGACAAGGTTGTTTATCACAAATATTCATGATAGGTAGGTCACTCTTGTTGGGGTCACTTTTACCATGTCCACCAATGCCATTTCAACTGCTACAAGGATCCCTAATGTGGGAGAGAAATGGTTTAAACAAGGAAACCTTGATCTGAGCTATTATGAACCATGTCTCAAACCTAGATATAAGGATGAAAAGAAGACCATTTTCCCTTTCTCTCATCTCCTTGACCAATATATCCCTATGATGAAAATAATCATGAAATACTTCACCTATGAGGGGAGGTTTTCTCGACTCTATTCATACCATATCTGACTCCTCATGCACTTCACTAGAGTCAGAATGTTTCACATACCCTACTATCTCTCCCGCAACATTGAAAAGATGGCATACATTGTACAAAAGAGGGATTATAATCATCAAATGCAGATAATTTTCCATCACTCCCTCATCAATATGATAGTCATGCATTAGCTTGAGCAAAAGAACATACCATGGGACACATTCATTGCAAATGAACTTTTCACTACCCTACCTAGTCATTATGAGAAGAGTATCCCTTCATCATCTCACCCTCCCATATCCATTTCTCCATCTTAGCCTGCTGCTCATACATCATCACCTAGTCAGATCCATTCAACTAATGTTGATCCTACTTCTTCACCTTTCCATAACCCTTCATCATCACATCATGATACTGAGGCATCAAGCAGTGAGAAAGACATTGAGGAAACTTGGGCTAATATGACTGATGTTGAGCCATTTCCCAAGACCTATATGAGAGGCCACAGGGATGTGTTTTCTTCAATTAGAGTGAAAGGGGACATGCCTTCTTCATCAACAAAAGTGGACAAGGGCAAGGAAAAGGCTAAACAGGCAATCATTTATGAGTAGGAGGATAAACATGAAAAAGATCAGGAGTTTCAGCTGATTGACCTTGATGAGGAGGATGAGGAAAAAATCACTAGTGCAGTAATCAAAGGCAAAGAGGCAAATATTAGTGAACTTCAAGCTAATATTGACAAAGCACAATATGTGATTTATTTTCTTGAGCATGAAAATCAGCAGATGAAAACCAAGCAAATCATTGATGAGGTCAGGACCATTAAAGCACAAAGAGAGAAAAAATAGGACAAAGCTTGGTTTCAGGAGAGCTTCGACAAATTTGGTGATATTTACGATGAGGAGGATCAGCCTCTAAGATAGAGACCAAAGACAATAGGGCTGAAGAGAGCTTTGGCTCGACAAAGACAGAGAGAAGCTGAGTTGGTAGAGCAGATCACTCCAAGTGAGTTGCTTTCCCTAGAGATTAGCAGGGATAGAGAGTCATGGATTGACATAGCCAATTTGCATCTGGAGATTTTGCTAGATAAGGCTAAAAAGGACAATGATATTTAGAGGAAAATGGCAAAGCACTACGCCAGGAGAAACAAAATTGCAAGGGCCAAGCTCAAACGTGCCTATGCAAAAATTCAAGCTTTGACCAAGCAAAAGGAGAAGGAGAGGTTAGATATACTTGCTGATGTGTCTCTTCATGACTCAAGCCCTTGATCAGCAAGTAACCTTACAATTTTGGAAAGTTTTGGCACATTTGGCACTTTATTGCATTTTTGGTTTTTTAAGCATTTTTCGCACACAGAAATTCTGCCAAACGCGAAGCATCACTGGCGCTGCACTCTTTTTTGGAGCCTCCAATGGAGAAATGGCCACCACCATTGTGTTCAAAATGAGGAATACATCAACCCTAGCAAGTTTTAGAAAATTTGTAGGAGAAATGGTCCCTCAAAAGTGCAAAAAACCACCAAATTTTCATGTTTCTACCTCCTTTTTGACCTTGGCACTACGCATTTGCCAGTCTTGGGAGATTCACTTTTTGATAGGGAAGATGGCCACCATTTTAGAAAATGGAGGCATATTTGGAAACTAGACTCAGATATATTTCCAATGAGCTATCTTGGAGCTGATTTAGACACCAGGAAGGCCTCCAAAAGTTGCTTGCAAAAGAGGCTAATTTTCCTATCATGGCGCTGCGCATTTGCCAGGAAAATGCAATTTTCACAGTCTTCAGCAATTTTTTGATTTTCACTCTAGTTTGACTTTTTATCTTGGGAAATGAGAAATTACTGATGTAAAAGGTCAAGATAAATGTAAATTTCATGTTTTTATTGTTATCTAGGGTATATACATTAGATAAGTCCTCTAGAGGTCAAATGAATCAGTTTCCTCTCTTTTAGAGGCAAATTGTTGGGTCTTCCTAGTCTTTAGTTTCTTATTTGGGAGTAGGTGAAACTGATCCCTATCTCATGCATTCGACTCCCTAAGGCTAGGAAGAGTGGTTTTAAGGTCTATATGATGTATTTCCTCAGTCATTGTAATGGTTGGGACTCACTTGGAGCTTTGGCATCTCAAGAGACATATTTGTATCAGTTTTGGCCCGGACATTAATCAAATTTGTAGCTATTTTAATGGGATCCATGTGGTATTGTGTTTAGTTTCAATTTATTCTTTTGTGCTCATATGTTATAATTTTTTGTTACTTCATCCATTATTTCGTTGTTATTAGATGAATGTTTTCAAGTTAGATGAACATAATCCATAATTTCTATGCTTTGTTTTGGGTAAACATTCATAATTTGTAATTTCTTCAGTTTAGAAAGAAACCATGAATTCGCCATGCTCTTTCTACCTCCTCACCTATCTTGATCATCCCATCATCAAATCCCTAAAGTGCTAAACATTGTAACTACCTTGCCCCATAGAACACCCTAAAAATTTTGATCTAATTTCCTTGCCCTAGCTGCTTGACTCCTCCTGATCCAGCAAAACCATACACAAATCAAAATCAAAAACTCTGAGCTACTATACCTACCCTAATATCTTCTTTCCTCACTCATTTTGACTATGATATATACAGAGAGATCCCTCTCCTGGCCTAGTAGGGCTAGCTACTTGGATAAGCATGGTTTGAGGTTACCTCGAAATTTTCTTTCTCAGCCTGAGGTTCAATCCGCATGATAACATTTTGGCGACTCCACTAGGGACTAAAAGTGAGATCAGGTCAACCCCATTAATAATTTTTCATTCAAATTCTTAAACTTGTGGATGATAAGTTTAGAGTTTATTCAAAGGTTGAATTGAAAAAATTGTAAAGTGCGAATTTGGTTTTTTTAATTGGACATTATGGCTTCTCAAAGATACACTTGATCCAATATTGATCCAAATCCTCCCATCATTGTTAGTGATCCTCAGAAAATTGGAAGAAAAGATAATTTTTTTGCATAGACATCTAGTTCAGCCGGAAATCAATCAGAGAGAAGTTCCATTGCCATAGCTAATTCATTCCCTGGAAAGTTAGAAAAATTGCAAGATATTGAATTTGATATAAATTTTGAACAAAGCTTATTCTAGAGAAAGTATTTGAGTTGGATTGATGAAACAGTTGTTGATTCCTCCATTTCCTTTCACAGTCCTGTTGAATATCTCTTTTATCATTCATAATCAGGTTCACAATCCGGGTCACAACTTTTACAAGTTCTTAAATGTCTACAGAACTATTCTTCGCAAGTAAATTCTTGGGTAATAAATAGACCTTAGATCTTAGCTTCTTCTACCATCACTTCATCCACTATTCACACTACTCAATCAATGACCAATCCTCCCTTGATTACATCCAGCACCCAAGTCCCTGTTATAAATCCTCCACCTCCATTCATCATGGCTGCAAGATATGCCCCACTTGTTCTCCCTCTGAACCCTAGTGCTAAGCCCCAAGATTACCAAACTAAAATACCTTTGTTTGACAATACTCAGCCTCTGACAGCACAAAAGCACATAGATAAGATGAATGACTTCTTTTATCTTCATGAAGTTGATATTGAGGATGTGAAGATGAGGTTGTTTGCACAGAGTTTGGGAGGGGAAGTAAGAAAATGGTTCAGAGCTATACGAGCAGCCACTATTGACACTTTAGAAGTTTTGCATCATCAGTTTGTGGAAAGATGGGAAGAAAATAAAAATCCCCTTCAAATTATGTTCTAATATGAGAACATCAAATGGAATTTTGTTGAGACTGTGCAAGATTATTGTGCGAGATTTAATGCAGTGTACAATGATCTTCCTGCACATATCAAACCACCGCAGGGTTTGGCTTTGGTAAAATTTTTGGATGGATTTGATACTGATATGGCATATCAATTTCCTGAACGTGATCCTACAACTTTATCATAGATGTAAAAGAATGTGGTAAGTGTGGAAGTGAATTTACTATCCAAGAGAGAAAGAATGAGATCTAAAAAGGGAGTGACCATCAAAGAGGAGAAATCTACTTCTGATGAAAAAATGGATTCATTACTCCGAACTATGGAAAGAATGGTTGACCGATTGTTTATCTCAGATAGACCTGAACCACAGATCTAGAACCCAAATTTCAGAGGGCAACAACAGCCTCAGTTTAGAATCAATCAGAAAGAGCAGAAAGCACCCCACTAAGCAGAACAACAACAATAGCAGATTCGCACCCCGTTGCAGAAGAATTATGTTCAAGGAGTGGAAGAGGAAGAAGATGAAGATCCCGTGGTTGAAGAAAATAATTTCTTTACAGCAGATGGCTTGCCCATGTTCCTCATTGAAGATGAAGAGTATACTAAAAATTTGGATTCTCTAAAATATGAGGACTATATCTTGGAAAATGATGATGATTTGGAAACTGAATCCGATGATTACCAGCATGGGTTTATGAATGCTTTGAGTGCACAACATAAATAATATTCTTTAAGGAGCAGAGATGTACCTGTCAATCCTATTCAGAAAAAGGAAAGAGGTCCAGTCAAAGAATGATCTTTCGAATAATAAGAGAAAGGGTAAAGAACTTGTAGATCAGAATCATAACAACATCCACCAGCCATCAACAAGCTCAGCTTCTAAAAAGAAGGATACTCAGAAAAAGGATAATTTAACAAAGGATCACCATGATAAAAGAGAGATTGTTGTCAAAGAGGTAGATAAAGTTACAAAATTTAATTTAGAAAGTGAAATAGCTAAATTGAAAGTGTCCATTCCTTTGACAGAATTAGTAAAGAATAGTCATTACAAACATCAGGTGTCTAAAATGAGGCTAGTTCATCCTTTGTCGGATATGGTTACTATTGAAGATGGCCACCCTGAGCTCATTTTTGGTCCATCTATAGATGGTCAGTTAGAAGAGTGTGAAGTTCCCCCTTTTTATTTAAGCCTGAGACTACATGAGTACATACTTCATAATGCTATGCTTGATTCCGGGGCTTCTCACAATTTAATACCTAAGGCTATTATGGAAAATATGGGTATGGATGTCACTCGACCGTATCATGATTTGTATTCATTTGATTCTGATAGAGTTTGTTGCATTGGTCTCATTATATATTTAGTGGTTTCCTTAGATCAAATCCCAGCCAAGCCTATGTTTTGATGGATGTGGCTGTGGCTGATATACCACCTCAGTTCGACATGCTACTGTCTAGATCATGGGGAGCCAAACTCAAAGGTAATTTAGAACTTGACTTCTCTTATGCTACTATTCCTATTTCTGGGCAATTAAGGAAATTATATCGGGAAAAGAAAATTAAGTATATGATAACTAGTAAAGAGAAGCCCATAAATCATCCAATACAGGTTGTACATACAGATCTAGAATCTTTTATTTTGTATAATGATGGTGATTTTAATGATGTAAATAATCAGTTAGTAGTGATAGAGGATGTACCTGAAATTTCAGAGAGTTTTAGAGAAGTTATTGATAAGGAAAAAGAAATGGTCACTTCTTCTGAACAACCTTCAGAAGAACAGAAAATCAGTACAAATCAGAAAAATGAGGTGACTGTCCAAAGTAAATCAGAACCAATAGTTAAGTTTCAACATCTAGAAGACGAAGATGGACTCTGGAGCATGGATTTCGACGGTGCTTTGGGTAAGGAAGGTGCAGATATTGGTATTTGGATCCGAAGTCCTGTTGGTAATTCAAGTGGAATTCATAGTAATGTTAGAGAATGCTATTATAAATTGTATTTTGACTATTCTAACAACGAAGCAGAGTATGAAGCATTGATCACAGGTCTCAAAATTTTGAAGAAACTTGGTGCAAAAAGAATATATGTTTATGGTGATTTTGAGAATTTCATAAAGTAGGTGAAAGGGGAATATCAAGCAAAACATCTGCGAATGAGAGACTAAAGGAATGTAGTTTTGGATATCTTAAAAATGTTTCCTGAATATACATTAACAGCAGTACCAAGAAATCAAAATATCATTGCAGATTCGCTTACTACAGTAGCTAGTAATCTCAAAATTCCTATGAACTCCGGTAATAAATTTGAAATTCATGTCAAACATAGACCTAGTGTTCCTGATAAATTAAGGTATTGGTAAGTTTTTTGGGATGACAAAGAAATTAATATATTTTTTCAGAATGAAGGGAAGTTCAAAGATACTTTTATTGATGATGTTTGTGATTCTGATGATCAAAAAATAGAGGCCAAACATATGAATATTTTGTAGCTGAAAGATAATATAATTCCTAGAGGTCTTATACCTTTTGCAGAATTGATTGATCAGGATGATGTGGCAAGAAAACCAACATTAACTCCTATAGAAAAGGGCGTGGAAGACGTGAACATCAGAACAACAAACAAGCCCAAGATGTTTAAGTTGTGTAAGACATTATCTCCCGAGGCAAAAGAAAAGTACATCAAATTGAATTTTCTGATATCTTCGCATGGGATTATGCAGATTTGAAGGTCTATGAAAAGAATATCATTCAACACACTATTCCCATCAAGCTGGATCAAAAAACCTTTAGACAGAATTTGAGAAGGATAAATCCAATAATGTTGCCATCCTTCAAGAAAGAGGTAAATCGATTGTATGAATCTGGTATCATTGTTCCAATTAGGTTTTCTGATTGGATTTCAAATTTGGTTCCAGTAAGCCTAAAAGACTAGAGAGATAAGGTTGTGCATTGATTTATGGAATTTGAATAAAGTGTCTTTAAAGGATAATTACCCCCTTCCTAAGATGGACCATGTTCTCCAAAGGGTAGTTGGAGCATCATGAATGTCACTACTTGATGGTTATTTCGGTTATAATCAGATTTTGGTACATGAAGAAGACCAAGGTAAAACTGCTTTCACATCACTGTGGGGGACCTTTTAGTATGTCAAAATGCCATTTGGACTCAAGAATGTAGGGGATAATTTTTAGTGGGAGATGGATATAGCCTTTTCTAATGAGAAGGATGTTTTCTTAGTGGTGTATTTAGATGATTTGACAGTGTTTTCTGTTTCTTATGATCATCATTTGTATCATTTGAGATTTTTTTTTCAGAAATGCAGGGAGTTCAGAATTTCTCTGAATCCGAAAAATAGTATTTTTGCCAAGGAGGAAGGAAAACTTCTCGGTCATATAACTTCCAAGGATGGAATTCACATTGATCCTTCTAGAGTAAAAGAAATTCAACAAATAGATTTTCCGCGTAATAAAAAGGAGATAAAAGATTTCAATGGTAAGATGAAATTCTTACACATATTTGTTCCTAATTTGGCTGAGAATTTACATGAAATGACTAATATGTTGAAAAAGGATAGCAATGTAAAATGGACTACTGATGCTATGAAGTCTTTCAACTTGGTAAAGCTTGCTTTAACCACATCTCCTATTTTGGTTAGTCCAGATTATACTAGTGATTTTATAATATTTTCATTTGCATCTGAGCACACCTTGGCTGCGGTTTTGATGCAAAAGAAGGATCAGGTTGAACATCCCATTGCTTTCTTCAGTCAAACCATTAGAGATGTTTCTCTTCGCTATAATATTATTGAGAAACAAGCTTTAGCCTTAATCAAATCTTTGAAGGATTTTCGGATTTATATTCTACATTCACATACTATAGCCTATGTTCCAAATGCAGTGGTAAAGTAAGTTCTCACACAAACTGATCCTGAAGGTCGGAGAGGGAAGTGGATAACAAAAATGCTAGAGTATGATCTCTAGATCAGGCCTACCATGTTGATCAAGGGACAGGGGTTAGCCAAACTAATTGCTAAATCCAATTTGCATGCTCTAGACATAAACCTTATTGCAGCAATGTCAGATGATGAAGAAGATGGCACTTTAATACATGTAACATAAATGTTTCTCACTTCACCATGGTATTCAGATATAGTGTATGTTCTTAAGCACTTATGTCCTCCTCCTGGAATGTCAAAAAGTAAGGATAGGTCTTTGAAATTGAAATTTACTAAATACGGAATTCTAGGTAGTGCCCTTTATTGGAAAGATCCAGGAGGTGTTATTTTGAATTGTCTTGTTGAAGGTGAAGCTAAGAAGGTAATGGATGACTTCCATAGGGGAGATTGTGGAGGCCACATGTTTTGGAAAACAACAGCTAACAAAGTGTTGAGAGTAGGGTATTATTGGCCAACTCTATTTTCAGATTTTTACAAAACTGTCACAAACTGTCATGAATGTCAAATTTTTTAGGGAAAAAGGAAACTCTTTCCTCTTTCGCTAAAGCCTATTGTAGTAAATGCTTCTTTTCAATAGTGGGGACTTTATTTTATTGGGGAAATTCATCCCATATCATCAACACAACATAGATGGATTCTAATGGCCATCGAATACTTCACCAAGTGAATCGAGGCTATTCCTACAAGGCAAGCTACGGACACGGTAATTATTTAGTTTTTAGAATCCAATATTTTGTCTTGTTTTGGTTGTCCTCACAAGATTATTACAGATAATGCTGCAATATTCAAGTCAAAGAAGATGATTGAGTTTTGTCACAAGTATAATATCAGGTTGGGCCATTCCACCACATATTATCCATAGATACAGTGTTTCCTACATCACTTGAAGTCCTGGTTATGAGATTATTGCAGGAAGCAGGCAGTGAAGAAGATGATATTCAACGTCGGATCAATCAAATGATTCACCTTCAACAAATAAGGGCGGAATTTTCTCAGACTACTTCTAAACTTCAGGAGAAAATAAAAAATATTTATGATTCGAAAACCAAGGCAAATAAGTTTCAGCTGGAGTATGTAGTGTTGCGGTGGGATGCAAGATATGAAGATAAAGGAAAGCACAGGAAGTTTGAAAATATTGGAAAGGACCCTATAAGATCTTATCTTATCAAGGACAAAATTTCTATTTCCTGAAAGAAATGAATGGACAAGAATGTTCAGGAGGACCAGTTGATGGTAGTTTCTTGAAACATTATTATTTCTTATGCAACATCTGAGAGAATATTTCACTTTCATTGTAAATACCAGTTTATATTTTTTGCAAGGTTTGGAACATAAAATCATCTAGGTTTGGGGCCCAAAGTGAAGGCTATAAAGCTTGTTTATTTTACGTTGTTTACAAAGTTTTTGAGTCAGTTTTGAGTTAGTTTCAGAGTCATTTTTTGAGTCAGTTCTCAGTAAATTTGAATGGTTTTTGAGTCAGTTTTATAGTCTGTAGTCTTTTAAATTGTTTGACTATATTTTCCCAATGGTTAGGCACTTGGTCTACGATGTTCTTGACACCTCTAAGGAGCGGCCATCCCCAATAAGGCCAATGTTAGTGTCACTATTTGCATACTTCCACCAGGGATCAAAACACATTTTGCATGTGCATCTTAGGTGTCCCACACTGAAGAAATTTTCCATCATTCCATTAGGTCATGATATAGAATTGTTCCACTGGTGGTTGTCCTTGTCAAAAAGCTTCATTATCCCTTATGAGATCATATTGGCTGACTCATTCTCATGTCTCCTTGAGCATAACAACACCTATGGAAATGCTTTTTACACTTGGAAAAATAAAATCTCATTCATGAAAGTCAGGTCAAAATCAGTCCCATTAGGTCATTATGTTTTTACATTTCTCAAGCTCACTCCTTCATTTCAAATAAGGCCAACACATATATGAGAGGGAGTAAATAAGATCATCATGATGTAATTATCATACTTTCAAATTTGTACTTTTTCAGTTTAATGATTTTTATATCAAAAAGTCATTTTGATATAAAATTCAATATGTAATTTATATGTTTTTCCAAATGTAATTTTATGATTCTTATATGTAATATATTCAATCCCGAGCTGTCAAATGAAATCATCTGGCCTAAGTGGAGCAAAGAAATCCAAACTCCATGTTTGATCAACCTGCAATGCCAAAACGTCAGAAAGTTAAAGAGTATCAGTGCCAAAGGAAAAGTGAACATTAGAAAAGTGGGTGATTCAAATTAAATTTCAAATCCACTATGCTATAAAGCTTCTCAAACATCTCAAAGCAAGTCATTTTTTCCATTCAGCCATTAGGAGTTTTCAGAAAAGGAGAAATTTCGAGTTTTCTGAACATTTTGGGTCAAAATTTCAAGGTGTTGTGCGTTTTCACCTTGGCGTTGCACATTTTCCTTGGCGTTGCGTGTTTACCCAGCGGCACTGAGCGTTTTTCGGAAAACACCAGATCAAAATAAATTGGCACTGCACATTTGCAGAGTGGCACTACGCGTTTGTCTTAGCACTGTGCATTTTCATAGTGAGGGTTTTGAAGAATTTCACCACCTCCATCAAGCTCAAATATCTTCACAAACTTCTCCAAGGAGCTTTAAATCAGTAAGTGGACCTTAAATCACCTCTCTTCTCATATATTTGGTGTTGCATTAAATATTTGAAGTGTTTGTTTCCTATGAAACCATAATTTCCATTTCCTTCTCGTTTTCATGCACCATATCCATGTTCATGTCCCCAAAATACATATCAGTCATAAACAATGTTAAATCATATGGTTTTAATAGACCTAGGTTTTCATTTACACTCATTCCCTCCATTTTCCTAAGCTATCCATCTCATCTCTCACTCCCTTCATCTCATTCCATTTACCCTAGGGTTTCCCAAGCCTTTGAAATTCAAAATGTTTGAAGAGGAGGACAGAGGTGTCAGTGAGGAAAAAATACCAAGGAGAACTAACCAAAAAGGAGGGAAAATCAATAGATATGAACCAATAACCACAAAGGAGCTCATGGCTTCTCCTCTCACTATGTCATGTTTTAAACAGGTTGGTTATTTTGAGTTTTGTGAGAAAGTGCAGTAGATTTAGTATCACACTGTGTTGAAAAGGTTGTTTATCACAAATCTTCATGATAGGTAGGTCACTCTTGCTAGGGTCACTTTTACCATGTCCACCAATGCCATTTCAGCTGCTACAAGGATCCCTAATGTGGGAGAGAAATGCTTTAAACAAGGAAACCTTGATCTGAGCTATTATGAACCATATCTCAAACCTAGATGTAAGGATGAAAAGAAGATCATTTTCCCTTTCTCTCATCTCCTTGACCAGTATGTCCCTATGATGAAAATAATCGTGAAATACTTCACCTATGAGGGGAGGTTTTCTCGACTCTATTCATACCATATATGACTCCTCATTCACTTCACTAGAGTAAGAATGATTCACATACCCTACTATCTCTCCTGCAACATTGAAAAGATGGCATACACTATACAAAAGAGGGATTATAATCATCAAATGCAGATTCTTTTCCATCACTCCCTCATCAAGATTATAGTCATGCATCAAATTGAGCAAAAGAACATCCCATGGGACACATTCATTGCAAATGAACTTTTCACTACCCCACCTAGTCATCATGAGAAGCATATCTCGTCATCATCTCATCCTCCCATATCCTCTTCTCCATCTTAGCCTGCTGCTCATACATCATCACCTAGTTAGATCCATTCACCGCATGTTGATCCTACTTCTTAACCTTTCCATAACCCTTCATCATCACATCATGATACTGAGGCATCAAACAGTGAGAAAGACATTGAGGCAATTTGGGCTAATATGAATGATGTTGAGCCATTTCCCAAGTCCTATCAGAGAGGCCACAGGCATGTGTTTTCTTTAATTAGAGTGAAAGGGGCCATGCCTTCTTCATCATCAAAAGTGGACAAGGGCAAGCAAAAGGCTAAAGAGGCAATCATTGATGAGAAAGGGGATAAACATGAAAAAGAGCAGGAGTTTTAGCTGATTGACCTTGATGAGGAGGATGAGGATAGAATCACCAGTGCATTAATTAGAGGCAAAGAGTAAAATATTAGTGAACTTCAAGCTAATCTTGGCAGAGCACAATATGTGATTGATTTTCTTGAACAAGAAAATCAGCAACTAAAAACCAAGTAAATCATTGATGAGGTCAATACCATTAAAGAAAAAAGAGAGGCAGAAAAGGCCAAGGCCTTGTTGGAGGATACCTTGGACTGATTTGGTGAGATTGATGATGAGGAGGATCAGCCTCCAAGACAGAGACCAAAGACAATAGGGCTGAAGAGAGCTTTAGCTCGGGAAAGACAAAGAGAAGCTGAGTTGGCAGAGCAGATCACTCCAAGTGAGCTGCTTGCACTAGAGATTAGCGGGGATAGAGAGTCATGGCTTGATAGAGCCAATTTTCATCTGGAGAGTTTGCTAGAGAAGGCTAAAAAGGACAATGATATTCAGAGGAAAATGGAAAAGCAGTATGCCATGAGAAATAAAATTGTAAGGGCCAAGCTCAAACGTGCCTATTCAAAAATTCAAGCTTTGACCAAGCAAAAGGAGAAGGAGAGGTTATATATAATTGCTTAGGTGTATCTTCATGACTCAATCCCTTGATCAGCAAGTAACCTTACAATTTTTGCAAGTTTTGGCACATTTGGCACTTTAGTGCATTTTTTGTTTTTCGAGCAATTTTGGCACATAGAAATTCTGCCAATCGTGCAACGCCACTGGCGCTGCGCTCTTTTTTGGAGCCTCCAATGGAAAAATGGCCACCACCATTGTGTTCATAATGATGAAGACATCAACCCTAGCAAAATTTAGAAAATTTGGAGGAGAAATTGTCCCTCAAAAGTGAAAAAAACCACCAAATTTTCATGTTTCTGCCTCCTTTTTTACCTTGGCGCTGTGTGTTTACTTGTCTTGGGAGATTCACTTTTTGACAGGGAAGATGGGCACCATTTTGGAAACTGGAAGAATATTTGGAAACTAGAGATGGAGAGATTTCCAATGAGCTATCGTGGAGATGCTTTAGACATTGGGAAGGCCTCCAAAATTTTGTTTCAAAAGAGGTTATTTTTCCTATCAAGGCATTGCGTGTTTGCCAGGAAAATGCAATTTTAACAGCCTTCAACATTTTTTTCATTTTCACTCCAATTTGACTTTTTATCTTGGGAAATGAGAAATTACTGATGTAAAAGGTCAAGAAAAATGTAAATTTCATTTTTTTATTGTTATCTAGGGTAGATACATTAGATAAGTCCTCTAGAGGTCAAATGAATTAGTTTCCTCTCTTTTAGAGGCAAATTGTTGGGTCTTCCTAGTCTTCAGTTTCTTGTTTCGGAGTTGGTGAAAATAATCCCTATCTCATGAATTCGTATCCCTACAGCTAGGAAGAGTGGTTTTGAGGTCTATATGATGTATTTCCTCAGTCATTTTAATGGTTGGGACTCACTTGGAGCTTTGGCATCTCAAGAGACAATTTGTATCAGTTTTGGACTGGACATTAATCAAATTTGCAACTATTTTAATGGGATCCATGTGGTATTGTGTTTAGTTTAAATTTCTTCTTTTGTGCTCATATTTTAGTATTTTTTTTTACTTCATCCATTATTTCATTGCTATTAGATGATTTTTTTCAAGTTAGATGAACATAATCCATAATTTCTATGCTCTGTTTTGGGTAAACATTAATAATTTGTAATTTCTTCAGTTTAGAAAGAAACCATGAATTCACCATGCTCTTTCTAGCTACTCACCTGTCTTGATCATCCCATCATCAAATCCCTAAACTACTAAACATTGCACCTACCTTGCCCCATAGAACACCCTACAAATTTTGACCTAATTTCCTTGCCCTAGCTGCTTGT
This sequence comes from Pinus albicaulis, assembly GCA_034641835.2. Classification (NCBI taxonomy): domain Eukaryota; kingdom Viridiplantae; phylum Streptophyta; class Pinopsida; order Pinales; family Pinaceae; genus Pinus; species Pinus albicaulis. Next base: position 722,330,374 of record CM076583.1, on the reverse strand, counting down.
CTCCTCCTGATCCAACAAAACCCTACACAAATAAAAATCAAAAACTCTAAGCTACTATACCAAGACTAATAACTTCTTTCCTCAGTTTTTTTGGCTGTGATCTATACAGAGAGATCCCTCTCCTGGCCCAGTAGGGCTAGCTACTTGGCTAAGCACGGTTTGAGGTTACCTCGGAATTGCCTTTCTTAGCCTGAGGCTCAATCTGAGTGATAAGATTTTGGCGACTCCTTTGGGGATGAAAAGGGAGATAAAATAAACCCCATTAATAAGTTTTCATTGAAATTATTAAACTTGTGGATGATAATTTTAGAGTTTATTCAAAGTCTGAATTGAAATATTTGTAAAGTGCAAATTTGTTTTTTGAAATTGGACATACTAGCTTCCTGAAGATACACTAGGTCCAAACTTGATCCGAATCCTCCCACCATTGTTAGTGATCCTCATAACATTGTAAGAAAAGATAAAGTTGTTGCAGAGACATCTAGTTCAGTCGGAAATCAATCAGAGAGAAGTTCCATTCCTAGAGCTAATTCATGCCTTGGAAAGTTAGAAAACTTGTAAGACATTGAATTTGATATAAATTTTTAACAAAGCTTATTTCAAAGCAAGTCTTTGAGTTGGATTGACGCAAAAATTGTTGATTCCTTCATTTCCTTTCAAATTCCTGTTGAAGATCTCTTTTCTCATTCACAATCAGGTTCACAATCAAGGTCACAACTTTTACAAGTTCTTAAAGATCTGCAAAACTATTCTTCGCAAGTAAATTCTTGGGTAATAAATAGACCTCAGATCTCATCTTCTTCTACCTTCACTCCATCCACTATTCTCACTACTGAATCAGTGACCAATCCTCCCTTGATTACATCCAGCACCCAAATCCCTGTTATAAACCTTGTTATAAATCCTCCATCTCCAGTCATCATGGCTACAAGATATGCCCCCCTTGTTCTCCCTCAGAAACCGAGTGCTATGCCCCAACACTACCAAACTAAAATCCCTTTGTTTGACAATACTCAGCCTCTGACAACACAAAATCACGTAGATAATATGAATGACTTCTTTGATCTTCATGAATTTGATATTGAGGATGTGAAGATGAGGTTGTTTGCACAGAGTCTAGGAGGGGAAGTAATAAAATGGTTCAAAGCTCTATCAACAGCCATTATTGACACTTTAGAATTTTTTCATTGTTAGTTTGTAGAAAGATGGGAAGAAAAGAAAAATTCCCTTCAAATTCTGTTCGAATATGAGAACATCAAAAGGAATGTTGGTGTGACTGTGCAAGATTATTGTGTGAGATTTAATGCAATGTATAATGCTCTTCCTACACATATCAAACCATCGGAGGGTTTGTCTTTGGTCAAATTTCCAGATGGATTTGATACTGATATGGCATATCAGTTGCATGAACGTGATCCCACAACTTTAGCAGAGATGAAAACTAATTTTGTAAGTGTGGAAGCGGATTTTATGGCCAAGAGAGAAAGGATGAGATCTGAAAAAAGAGTGACCATCAAAGAGGAGACATATACTTCTGATGCAAAAATGGATTCATTACTTCGAACTATGGAAACAATTGTTGACCGATTTTCTATCTCAGATAGAATTGAACAACAGATCAGAGGGCATCAGCAGCCTCAGTTTAGAATCAAGAAGAGAGAGCAGAAAGCACCCGACCAAGCAGTACAACAACAACAGCAGATTCAGACCTCGTTGCAGCAGAATTATGTTCAAGGAGTGGAAGAGGAAGAAGATGAATATCTCGTGGTTGAAACAAATCATTTCTTTACAGCAAATGGCTTGCCCATGTTCCTGACTAAAGATGAAGAGTATACTAAAAATTTGGATTGTCCAAAGATGAGGACTATATCTTGGCAAATGATGATGAATTGGAAACTAAATCCGATGATTACCAGCGTGGGTATATGAATCATTTGAGTGCACAACAGAAAAAATATTCTTTAAGGAGCAGAGATGTACCTGTCAATCCTATTCAGAATAGGAAATAGGTCCAGTCAAAGAATGATCTTTCGAATAATTAGAGAAAGGGTAAAGAACATGCAGATCAGAATCATAGCAACATCAACCAACCATCAACAAGCTCATGTACTAAAGAGAAGGATACTCAGAAAAAAGAGAATATAAGAAAGGATCACCATGATAAAAGAGAGACTTTTGTCAAAGAGGTAGATAAAGTTACAAATTTTAATTTAGAAAGTGAAATAGCTAAATTGAAAGTGTCCATTCCTTTGACAGAATTAGTAAAGAATAGTCATTACAAATATCAGGGGTTTAAAATGTTGCTAGTTGATCCTTTTTCCGATATGGTTAATGTTGAAGATGACCACCCTGAGCTCATTTTTGGTCCATCTATAGATGGTCAGTTAGAAGAGAGTGAAGTTCCCCCTTTTTATTTAAGCCTTAGACTACATGAGTACATACTTCATAATGCTATGCTTGATTCTAGGGCTTCTCACAATTTAATGCCTAAGGCTATTATGGAAAATATGGGCATGGATATAACCCAACCGTATCATTATTTCTATTTATTTGATTTTGGTAAAGTTCGTTGCATTGGTCTCATTAAGGATATAGTGGTTTCCTTAGATCAAATCCCAGCCAAGAATGTTTTGATGGATGTGGTTGTGGCTGATATACCACCTCGGTTCGGCATGCTACTGTCTAGATCGTGGGGAGCCAAACTCAAAGGTACTTTACAACTTGACATCTCTTATGCTACTATTCCTGTTTTCGGGCAATTGAGGAAATTGTGTCAGGAAAATAAAATGAATAATATGATAACTAGTAAGGAGAAGCCCATTAATCATCCAATACAGGCTGTACATACAGATGTAGAATATTTTATTTTGTATAATGATGGTGATTTGAATGATGTAAATAATCAGCTATTAGTGATAGAGGATGTACCAGAAATTTTAGAGAGTTTTAGGGAAGTCATTGATAAGGAAAAAGAAATGGTCACTTCTTCCAAACAACCTTCAGAAGAAAAAAAAATCAGTACAGATCAGAAAAATGAGGTGACCGTCCAAAGTAAATCAGAACCAATAGTTAAGTTTCAACATCTAGAAAACGAAGATGGACTTTGGAGCATTTATTTTGATGGTGCTTTGGGTAAGGAAGGTGAAGTTATTGGTATTTGGATCCGAAGTCCTGTTGGTAAGTCAGGTGGAATTCATAGTAATGTTAGAGAATGCTCTTATAATGCTCTTATAAATTCAGAGGTTTCAAAATTTTGAAGAAACTTGGTGCAAAAATAATTTCTGTTTATGGTGATTCTGAGCTTGTCATAAAGCAGGTGAAAGGGGAATATCAAGCAAAACATCCATAAATGAGAGCCTATAGGAATGCAGTTTTGGATATCTTAGAAATTTTTCTTGAATATAAATTAAAAGCAGTACCAAGAAATCAAAATATCATTGCAGATTCGCTTGCTACAGTAGCTAGTAATCTCAAAATTCCTATGAACTCCAGTAATAAATTTGAAATTCATGTCAAACATAGACCTAGTGTTCCTAATAACTTAAGGTATTGGCAATTTTTTTGGGATGAAAAAGAAATTAATAGATTTTTACAGAATGAAGGGAAGTTCAAATATGCTTTTATTGATGATGTTTGTGATTTTGATGATCAAAACATAGAGGCCAAACATATGAATATTTTGCAGCTGAAAGATAATATTATTCCTAGAGGTCTTATACCTTTAGAATAATTGTTTGATTAGGATGATGTGGCGAGAAAACCAACATTAACTCCTATAGAAAAGGGTGTGGAAGATGTGAACATCGGAACAACAGACAAGCCCAATATGGTTAAATTGTCTAAGAAATTATCTCTCGAGGCAAAATATAAGTACATCAAATTTTTATCTGAATTTTCTGGTATTTTCGCATGAGATTATGCAGATTTTAAGGTCTATGACAAGAATATCATTCAGCACATTATTTCCATTAAGCCAGATCAAAAACCCTTCAGACAGAAGTTGAGAAGGATAAATCCATGATTGTTTCCATCCATCGAGAAAGAGGTAAATCGATTGTATAAATCTAGTATCATTGTTTCAATTAGGTTTTCTAATTGGATTTCAAATTTGGTTCTGGTAAGGAAAAAGACCGAAGAGATAAGGTTTTGCATTGATTTTTAGAATTTGAATAAAGTGTCTTTAAAGGATAATTACCCCCTTCCTAAGATGGACCATGTTCTCCAAAGGGTAGTTGGAGCAGCACGAATGTCATTGCTTGATGGTTATTCCGGTTATAATTAGGTTTTGGTACATGAAGAAGACCAAGGTAAAAATTCTTTCACAACACCTTCGGGGACCTTTCAGTATGTCAAAATTCCATTTGGACTCAAGAATGCAGGGGCTACTTTTCAGTGGGCAATGGATATAACCTTTGATAGTGAGAAGGATGTTTTCTTAGTGGTGTATTTAGATGATTTGACAGTGTTTTCTATTTCTGATGATCAACATTTGTATCATTTGAGAATTTTTTTTCAAAAATGCAGGGAGTTTGGAATTTCTATGAATCCAAAGAAGAGTCTTTTTTTCCATGGAGGAAGGAAAAATTCTCGGTCATATAATTTCCAAGGATGGCATTTGCATTGATCCTTCCATAGTAAAAGAAATTCAACAAATATATTTTCCGCGTGATTAAAAGGAGATACAAGATTTCAATGGTAAGATGAACATCTTACGCAGATTTTCTCCTAATTTGGTTGAGCATTTACGTGAAATGACTAATATGTTGAAAAAGGACAACAATGTAAAATGGACTACTAATGCTATGAAGTATTTCAACTTGGTAAAGCTTTCTTTAACCACAGCCCCTATTTTGGTTAGTCTGGATTATACTAGTGATTTTATAATAGTTTAATTTGCATCTGAGCACACCTTGGCTGTAGTTTTGATGCAAAAGAAGGATCAGGTTGAACAACCAATTGCTTTCTTTAGTCGAGCCTTTAGAGATGTTTCTCTTCGCTATAATATTATTCAGAAATAAACTTTAGCCTTAATCAAAGCTTTGAAGGATTTCCATATTTATATTCTACATTCACATACTATAGCTTATGTTCCAAATGCAGCGGTAAAAGAAATTCTCACACAGACCGATCCTGAAGGTCGGAGAGGTAAGTGGATAGCAGCAATGCTAGAGTATGATCTTGAGATCAGGCCTACCAAGATGATCAAGGGACAGGGGTTAGCCAAACTAATGACTGAATCCAATTTGCATGCTCTAGACATAAACCTTATTGCAGCAATGTCAGATGATGAAGAAGATGACGCTTTAATAAAGGTATCAGAAATGTTTCTCACTTCACCATGGTATTCAGATATAGTGTATGTTCTTCAGCACTTATGTCCTCCTCCTGGAATGTCAAAAAGTAAGGGTAGGACTTTGAAATTGAAATCTGCTAAATATTGCATTCTAGGTAGTGCCCTTTATTGGAAAGATCCAAGAGGTGTTCTTTTGAATTATTTGGTTGAAGATGAAGCTAAGAAGGTAATGGATGACTTCCATAGGGGAGATTGTGGAGGTCACTTGTTTTTGAAAACAAGAGCTAACAAAGTGTTGAGAGCAGGGTATTATTGTCCAACTCTATTTTCATTTTTTTACAAAACTGTCATAAATTGTCATGAATGTCAAGTTTTTCAGGGAAAAAGGAAACTCCTTCCTCTTCCACTGAAGCCTATTGTAGTAAATGCTCCTTTTCAACAGTGGGGACTTGATTTTATTGAGGAAATTCATCCCGCATCATCAGAACAACATAGATGGATTCTAACAGCCACTGACTACTTCACCAAGTGGATATGGTTGTTCCTACAAGGCAAGCTACGGACACGGTAATTTTTCAGTTTTTAGAATCCAATAGTTGGTCTCATTTTGGTTGTCCTCACAAGATTATTACAGATAATGCTGCCGCATTCAAGTCAAAGAAGATGATTGATTTTTTTCACAAGAATAATATCAGGTTGGGCCATTCCACTGCATATTATCCATAGGGCAATGGACTAGTTGAGTCCTCTAATAAATCCTTGGTTAATATCATTAAGAAAATGTTAGAGGAGAACAAGAAAAATTAGCATGGGAAGCTTACCAATGCTTTGTGGGCAAATTGAGTGAGCACCAAGAAGTATATCGGTATGTCACCCTTTGAACTGGTTTATGGTATAGATACAATGTTTCTTGCATCACTTGTAGTCCCAGTTATGAGATTATTGCAGGAAGTAGGCAGTGAAGAAGATGATATTCAACATCGGATCAATCAAATGATTCACCTTCAAAAAACAAGGGAGGAATTTTCTCAGAGTACTTCTAAACTTCAGGAGAAAATAAAAAATATTTATGATCGGAAAACAAAGGCAGATAAGTTTCAGCTGGAGGATGTAGTGTTGCGACGGGATGCAATTAGAAATGAAGATAAAGGAAAGCACAGGAAGTTTGAAAATATTTGGAAAGGACCCTATAAGATCTTAGCTTATCGAGGAAAAAATGCCTATTTGCTGAAAGAGATGAATGGAAAAGAATGTTCAGGAGGACCAGTCAATGGTAGGCTCTTGAAACATTATTATTTCTGATGCAACTTCTGAGAGAATGTTTCACGTTCATTGTAAATACCAATTTATATTTTATGCAAGGTTTGGAGCAGAAAATCATCAAGGTTTGGAGCCTGAAGTGAAGGCTATAAAGCTTGTTGATTTTTTGTTATTTACAAAGTTTTTGAGTCAGTTTTGAGTTAGTTTCAGTGTCATTTTTTGAGTCAGTCATCAGTCACTTTGAATGGTTTTTGAGTCAATTTTATAGTCTGCAGTCTTTTAAATTGTTTGACCATATTTGCCCAATGATTAGGCACTTGGTCTACAGTGTTCTTGACATCTCCAAGGAGCTGCCATCCCCAATAAGGCCAATGTTAGTGTCAGTATTTTCATGCTTCCACCATGGATCAAAAAACATTTTGCATGTGCATCTTAGGTGTCCCACATTGAAGAAATTTTCCATCATTCCATTAGGTCATGATATAAAATTGTTCCACTTGTGGTTGTCCTTGTCAATAAACTTCATTCTCCCTCATAAGATCATATTGGCTGACTCATTCTCATGTCTCCTTGAGCATAACAACACCTATGGAAATGCTCTTTTCACTTGGAAAGTTAAAATCTCATTCATGAAAGTTAGGTAAAAAGCAGTCCCATTAGGTCATTAGGTTTTTACATTTCTCAAGGTCACTCCATTTCAAATAAGGTTAGCACATATATGAGAGGGAATAAATAAGATCATCATGATGTAATTATCATACTTTCAAAGTTGTATTTTTTCAGTTTAATGATTTTTATATCAAAATGTCATTTTGATATAAAATTCAATATGTAATTTATATGTTTTTCCAAATGTAATTTTATGATTCTTATATGTAATAAATTCAATCTCGAGCTGTCAAATGCAATAATCTAGCCTAATTGGAGCAAATAAAGCCAAACTCCATGTTTTATCAACCTGCAATGCCAAAAATTTAGAAAGTTAAAGAGTATCAGTGCCAAAGGAAAAGTGAACATTAGAAAAGTGAGTGATTCAAATTAAATTTCAAATCCACTATGCTATAAAGAAATTCAAAATTTCAAGGCGTTGCGCATTTTCACCTTGGCGTTGCGCGTTTGCCTTGGTGTCGCATGTTTACCCAGTGGCGTTGCGTGTTTTATCGAAAAAAATAGACCAAAAGACATTGGCGTTGTGCATTTGTAAAGTGGCGCTGCGCATTTGCACAGTGAGGGTTTTAAAGAATTTCACCACCTCCGTCAAGCTCAAATATCTTCACAAAATTCTCCAAGGAGATTTAAATCAGTAAGTGGACCTTAAATCACCTCTCTTCTCATATATTTGGTGTTCCATTAAATATTTGAATTTTTTGTTGCCTATGAAACCCTAGTTTCCATTTCCTTCTCATTTTCATGCACCATATCCATGTTCATGTCACTTTGGATGGTTTTTGAGTCAATTTTATAGTCTGCAATCTTTTAAATTGTTTGACCGTATTTTCCCAATGGTTAGGCACTTGGTATATAGTGTAATGACACCTCCAAGGAGCTGCCATCCTCAATAAGGCCAATGTTAGTGTCAGTATTTGCATACTTCCACCATGGATCAAAACACATTTTGCATGTGCATCTTAGGTGTCCCACATTGAAGAAATTTTCCATCATTCCATTAGGTCATGATATAAAATTGTTCCACTAGTGGTTGTCCTTGTCAATAAGCTTCATTCTCCCTCATAAGATCATATTGGCTGACTCATTCTCATGTCTCCTTAAGCATAACAACACCTATGGAAATGCTCTTTTCACTTGGAAAGTTAAAATCTCATTCATGAAAGTCAAGTAAAAAGCAATCCCATTAGGTCATTAGGTTTTTACATTTCTCAAGGTCACCCCATTTCAAATAAGGTCAGCACATATATGAGAGGGACTAAATAAGATCATCATGATGCAATTATCATACTTTCAAAGTTGTATTTTTTCAGTTTAATGATTTTTATATCAAAATGTCATTTTGATATAAAATTCAATATGTAATTTATATGTTTTTCCAAATGAAATTTTATGATTCTTATATGTAATAAATTCAATCCTGAGTTGTCAAATGCAATCATTTGGCCTAAGTGGAGCAAATAAAGCCAAACTCCAAGTTTTATCAACCTGCAATGCCAAAAAGTTAGAAAGTTAAAGAGTATCAGTGCCAAAGTAAAAGTGAACATTAGAAAAGTGGGTGGTTCAAATTAAATTTCAAATCCACTATGCTATAAAGCTTTTCAAACATCTCAAAGCAAGTCATGGTTTCCATTGAGCCATTAGGAGTTTTCAGCAAAGGAGAAATTTCAAGTTTTATGAGTATTTTGGGTCAAAATTTCAAAGCGTTGCGCGTTTTCACCTTGGCGTTGCGCGTTTGCCTTGGCGCCGCGTGTTTACCCAGCGACGGTGCGTGTTTTCTCGAAAACACCAGACCAAAATACATTGGCGCTGCGCATTTGTAGAGTGGCGCTGCGCGTTTGCACTATGAGGGTTCTGAAGAATTTCACCACCTCCGTCAAGCTCAAATATCTTCACAAACTTCTCCAAGGAGATTTAAATCAGTAAGTGGACCTTAAATCACCTCTCTTCTCATATATTTGGCGTACCATTAAATATTTGAAGTGTTTGTTGCCTATGAAACCCTAGTTTCCATTTCCTTCTCATTTTCATGCACCATAACCATGTTCATGTTTAGGGATTTGATGATGGGATGATCAAGACCTGTGAATTTTGAGAAGCCAATTTATAAGAGCATTCTATAACATTACTATGAATTCCACCTGAATTACCAACAGGAATTTGGATCCAAATACCAATAACTGCACCTTCCTTACCCAAAGCACCATCAAAATCCATGCTCCAAAGTCCATCTCCGTCTTCTAGATGTTGAAACTTAACTAATTGTTCTGATTTACTTTGGACGGTCACCTCATTTTTCTGATCTGTACTAATTTTCTGTTCTTCTGAAGGTTGTTCGGAAGAAGTTACCATTTCTTTTTCCTTATCAAGACCTACTCTAAAACTCTCTGAAATTTTTGGTACATCCTCTGTTGGGAAAAATGCGGGGAGAGAGGCGGGTGAATCAGTATTTAGAGCTAACTAAAAAACTTTTCACTTTTGTTTCTCTTAAACCCATACGTTACTTTACTGAAGCCAACTTATATACAAATGTGGATATTCTTAAGAAAACTTGCTTATGTCCAGAGAACTTATTATACATTTAAGCATGTGTAGTAATAACAGAATAAGCCATCAAGCATAAGAAACACACATGAACACCAGTATTTAAGGTGGAAACCCAATTTGGGAGAAAACCACCACTAATGTCGTCTCTGTCTTCAATATTTATTATAAAGAAAACTTCTTACAATTTTGTGCTGGCGCAAACTTATACCAGCACACAGGAAACCACCTGCAGAAGGTTACAACCTTCTCTCGTTCTCCAGTCACTACTATAAGGGAGCTCCAACCCCCTGAATTAACATCAGCTTTTACTGACAGAAAACTTCAACTTTCATACTGAAGGCTTCATCCCTAGATCCATCAAATTTCTTCAATTTCTTCATCAGACTAGCATCAGGTCTTCATCATTTCTTTTGCAGATCTTCCAAAAGATTCATCATTTCCAGATCGAGATCTTGACCCTTCATCATATCCACAGGTGCATCGTCGATTCAGATCTATCAGAGTTCAATCATACAGATATCTCTTTAAAGAGATTTATTCGTTTTCAACTCTTTCACCTGCTCCCCTATATTATGATCCTCTTCTCCTTATATAGTTTTCGCCTTTCTCAATACCATGAGTCAAACCACTCAACCGCTAATGGTATTCCTTTTAGTTTATCCCACGTGGCTTTTTGATTTCTTTTTAATTTATTTATCAATTTTAAAGAAATTGACAAATAAATATATTTACAACTTTTGAATTCCAAAGCCTTCTAACTAATGTTTTACCCCTTCGGACTTTATAAAATATCCAACGCTTTCAAACAAATTAATCTTTGACCCCGGGGCCCACAAATATAGTCAAGTCCGTTCACCGTTAGATCGCAAGCCTCCAGATCGACGGTATATATATATATATCGCTTTTCGCCATAATAAATATTTAATTTAAACAATCTTGGTTAAACTCGCAAACATCAATGTGGAAAGGGGCCAATTAATATAATTCAAACTGGGCCCACATATATGATCAGCGACCCAATCCAATTTTCGCTCCGTAATTTGGTTAATCTTCGCACATCTTCATCAAGCAATCACTGTTCGATGACTCCTTCCCATATCAACGGCGCTCAGCAATATCGCTAGACATCCTGGGTCGAAAAATAACGCGCGATGGCGCATAGTGACAAGTGGTTTTGTGGAGTCGTACAGGACGCGTTTTGCCCATTCTATGGAATCGCTCCCCAACCAGGAAATACCGCTTATCCCTCAAAAGCGGTGCGATATGGGAAATCTGCTTTCGTAAAACCACTCGTGGTTTTACACAATAATCAACCGTCCAATCAAATTCCTGCTCCGTACTCCAGGTTCCGTTTGCGTATGAATTCTTCCCTCAATAAACAAATATTGCTTGGTTCCATACTTTAATTACCAATGACTCATTTTATTCATAGTATATCATACGCTTTCAATAGAGACCATGAACGTGATTAATTTAATTCTACACAGGCGCATATAATAATCCTGCCCTGTATTGTAACCATCAACTATAGATCAACCTTCCTCAGATTCTCATACAGACTAAGCACCTTCAAATGCTCGTAAAGAGCGTAGGTTCAAATTGACTTCTCTTTTCCTGCCTCTTTGCTGCCTCTGTTCCCTGTCTATTTTTCCTTGTTGCTAGTTCAGGTGCTGCTTATAGTTGCCATCAAGGACAATCAATTCAATATGATAGGATAAACAAAACATATTGCCAACAATCTCCCCCTTTGGACTTGATGGCAACCATGACTAGAAATACAACATTCTCCCCCTTTGACATCAAGGGCAAAGGGTAGATCAAGATCCTTTGTATGCTCCCCCTGAGATCATGCTGCATCTTCAAACATAATATAACAAAAATGACTTATAAACGCCAAAAGTGCATCCTTTTCATACGACCAATGCTCCCCCTTAGCCTGTGCATCCGGATATTCCCAACAGCACCTCAAAACCAATTTAATCTTTGGTATTTAAGTAGATCCGATCTTCTGTATGGCAGAGATTACGCCTAGCTTCTCTCTGAGATATTTGAACGCTTCCCTGGGTAGAGGTTTGGTAAATATATCAGCAACTTGTTCTTTGGAGGACACATACTCCAACTTCACCTTTTGTTCAAGCACTTGTTCACGTAAGAAGTGATACTTGATGGGAATGTGCTTGGTCTTGGAATGCATAACAGGATTCTTTGAGATACTGATGGCACTTGTGTTATCACACATAATGGATATAGGAGGTGAGCATTTGATTTGAAAGTCTTGTAAGGTTTGCATCATCCAGAGAAGTTGAGTGCAACATGATGCGGCAGCCACATATTCTGCTTCTGTTGTAGATAAGGCAATAGAGCTTTGCTTCTTGCTAAACCAAGATACTAACCGGGGCCCCATGTAGAATGCACCACCACTAGTGCTTTTCCGATCATCAACACTTCCAGCCCAATCTGCATCAGTGTAAGCATGAAGAGTAAGATCAGCATTCTTTGGATACCATAGACCAAAGTCTTGAGTTCCTTGTAGATATTTGAAAATTCTTTTAACAGCTTGAAGGTGAGACTCTTTTGGATTAGCTTGGAATCGTCCAACAATCCCAACTGCATGCATAATGTCTAGTCTAGTCCCAGTGAGATAAAGTAGACTTCCTATCATAGATCTGTATTCTGGTTGATTCATTGTGGGAGAATCATCATGAGAACTGAGATTACATCCGGTTACCATTGGTGTACTTACAGGTTTGCACTCTTCCATACCATACTTCTTCAGAATTTGCTTAAGATATTTTTTTTGTGATAAGAATATGCCATCTGTTGCTTGTTGCACTTGCAAGCCAAGAAAGAATGTTAGTTCCCCAAGTAAAGACATTTCAAATTCTTGCTGCATATCAGAAGCAAATTTCTGACTCATAGACTCTTCATTACTTCCAAAAGTGATATCATCAACATATACAACCACAATCAATAGTTTATTATTTTCAGTTTTTGTGTATAAGTTGCTGTCAGCAGACCCCTTTGAAAATCCTTGTTGATGAAGATATTTGTCAAGACAATAATACCATGCCCTTGGAGCTTGTTTGAGACCATATAGAGCCTTTTTAAGTCTACAAACAAGATTTTCATCATTTCCCAAAATGAATCCTTCTGGTTGTTCTATATAAAATTCTTCTTCTAGATCTCCATTGAGAAAAGTAGATTTAACATCCATTTGATAAACTTTGATTTTTTGGAAGCTTGAAAAAACAAGAAATATTCTTATGGCTTCAAGTCTAGCTACAGGAGCAAAAGTTTCTTCAAAGTCTATACCTTCTTGTTGAGCATACCCCTTGAAAACAAGTCTAGCTTTATTTCTTATAACATCCCCATTCTCATTTAACTTGTTTTTGAATATCCATTTAGTTCCAATGAAATTTTTGTCATGAGGTCTTGGTACTAATTCCCAAGTGTGATTCTTTTCAATTTGATCAAGTTCTTCATTCATGGCTTGAATCCAACATTCATCTTTGCTGGCTTGATTGACATTGTGTGGTTCAATAGTGGATAGAAATGCCAGATAGCTAGAAGATCCTACAAGAGTCCTTCTTGTTTGTACACCTGATCCCTTATCTTCCAAGATTTGAGATTCTAGATGATTCTTTTGAACATATATGGATGAAGCCTTTTCAGATAAATCATCTTCAGGTTCTTCATTGGGTTCACTGTCTATATCATTCCTATTTGATGTAGAAGGATATATGTCATCATCTTCTTCATCTGTTGTTTGTTTTTCTTCTTTTGGATCTGCAGGAGACTCATTAATAACAACATCAATACATTCAACAATCTTCCAAAGTATTTTATTGTAACATTTATATGCTTTACTCCTAGAGGAGTAACCAAGAAGTATTCCTTCATCTGCTCTGGGTTCAAACTTGCCAAGTTTTTCATCATTATTTTTGATAAAACATTTGCTTCCAAAAACTCTAAAATGCTTCACAGTGGGAGGATTACCATACCATAGCTCATATGGAGTTTTATCACTATTTACACGAACATGTGCCTTGTTAAGAATATTTACCGCTGTATGTGCTACTTCTCCCCAAAATGTGTCAGGTGTTCCGGAATCATCCAACATAGCTCTAGCCATTTGTTGAACTTTTCTATTCATTCTTTCAGCTACGCCATTTTGTTGTGGAGTGCCAGCTACAGAGAATTGTCTTTTTATGCCATGTTGTTCACAGAATTCAAGGAATTCATCTGATGTATATTCTCCTCCTCGATCAGATCTAAGACACTTGATTTTTAGATCTAATTCATTTTCAACTAGTGCTTTGAAGATATGAAACTTCTCAAATGCTTCATCTTTGTGTTTAAGCAACCCAATCCAACACATTCTAGAGAAATCATCAATAAATAAGATACAGTATTGTTCACCACGTGGTGAATTTTTCTTCACAGGTCCACATATGTCAGTATGAATGAGTTCAAGAGGCTTACTTGATGATCCTTCCTTGGCATTAAATTGCACTCTAGTCTACTTACCGAATTGGCAAGATTTGCATATGATACTTTCAGGTAGAGTAATATTGGGAAGATCACGAACAACTTTAAGTTTGCTTGATTTGTTGATTTGAGAGAAGCTCAGATGCCCCAACCTTCTATGCCATAACCAATTTTCTGAATATTTACTCAAGTAACATTGTTCTTTGCAGTTCTTCAATACATAAAGGTTGCTTGGAGTTCTGTTTCCTTTTATAGTTGTTTTACCTGTATCGAGATCACGTACCACACATTCTTTTGAACTAAAGACAACTTCAGTTTCTTGATCACACATTTGACTGACACTTAACAGGTTATGCTTTAATCCATATACATACATGAAATTATTAGCTTTCACCTTTTCTTTTAGGAAAACAGACCCTTTTCCTTTAATAACAGTAGGAGTATCATTTCCAAATGTAACATTCTTCTCCTTTTCTAGAGCACTATATGAAAGAAGTTTGTTTTTGTCACCTGTCATATGTTTAGAGAATCCACTATCAATGTACCATTGATTTTCTTCACCTTCTGGAAATAAAGCTATGCCACAATTTTCAACCTGTAATTCCTTGTTGGCAATATGATGCAGAGTATTGTCCTTGATGGCAACCCACTGAATGAAGTTGAAGACATGAGACTGTTGACATGTGTTTTCCTTGATGGCAAACCACCTGATGAAGTTATTCTTGACTTGATGGACTTGGTAAATAATGTAAATCTGATGTGAAATGATGTTTGATGATGAGTGTTGTCCTTGAATGGCAACCCACTTGATGAAGATGATGACAACTTACTTGATGAAGTTGTGCTTGATAGAATATGTTCTTGATGAAGTAAATCTGATGTATCTACAGTGAGTACAGAAGGGAATTAAGAAAGAAATTCAGTATGAGCCAGATCTATGATGAAAAGAGTATGTCTCAAGGCATACGCGGATTTTTCTAGGAGAAGTCGCGTATGCACGCGGAAAACAACGTTCCAAGTCGCGTATGGGCAAAAGCGCTCATAAAGTGAAAAACCAGGGGTATCCACCATGGTATTGACCCATTGTATTGGGTAATGATTCGTCTAAATGACCCCGTCCAGGAATACCTTCGGAAGTAATGTGGTTTTGGCTCATGGTATTGAAAAAGGGTAAACCTATATAAAGAGAAGAAATTCATTGTGCAAATTATGAGAGTGGGTGCAAGATGTCTGAGCTTGAATGAGTACTTCTCTCTGAAGTATATCTGAATGACAAGGGTTACAGTTGAATGATAGATCTGAATGTATGATGCACCAATGATGAAGAAGGGGATCTAGATCTGAAATGTACTTGTATTTTCTAGATCTGTTTATGGAATGATTAGATCTAAGATGAGGCGAACATTTGTTTGAAGTAAAGGGTAAAAATCTGTGTGATGTATCTGTTCTGAAGAATTGCAATGACCTAAATGTCTGAAGAACCATACGCTAGTTCACCGCAGAGGAAGCGCGTATATACGCGGCTTCACTGAAGATAAAGCGCGTATGCGCAAAGAAATTAGATCTGTAATATGTACAGAAGTATACGCTGGTTTATGTGAACGGAAGCGCGTATATACACGACATCAGTGAAAGGAAAGCGCGTATGCAAACTAGGGTTTGCTGAAGTATGTGGTAAGAAATGTCTGATCTGTTCTGATGTGTTGCTGCTATCTATATTCTACTGTTCTGAGTTGTCTGTTTCAGTTTGGTTGAATGATGGAGCTTAAATATGTGAAGAGGGTCTAGTCTGGAAATATGATGAAACGTGGCCTGCAAGTTGTGTCCTAAAGGAAGCTTTGGATCCAGTGTGAAAATTGATGAAACGTGGTCCATAGAGGTGCTGAGGGTTGTATCCTTCAGTCAGGGGGTTGTAGCTCCCTTCCAGGTGAGGCTGGTAAACGAGAGCAGGGGGTTGGTGCTCCCTTCCAGGAGAGGCTGGTAAACGAGTCAGGGGGTTGGAGCTCCCTTCCAGGAGAGGCTGGTAAACGAGCGCAGGTGGGTGCCTGCGTGCTGGTAGGAGTCTGCACCAGCACATATGTTGTAAGATGTTTTCTCTATAATAAAATATTGAAGGCTGAGCAACTGCGGCGGTGGTTTTCTCCCGACTTGGGTTTCCACCTAAAAATCCTGGTGTTCATGTGTGATGCTTTGTGTGATGGTTTATTCTGTTCTTACTGCACATGTTTACTGTTTATTGAATATCTGATGAATAAATGATGGAATGGTTTAAGTAAAGAATTAATGACATAATTAGTTCTCTGTGTATACGCGAGTTTAATAAAGGGTATCCGCGTATATACGCGAGTCTGCTTCAGGAAAGTAGCGTATGGGTTTTGAAGTAAAGAAAAGTAAAAAGTTTTGAATATGCAGTAAATACTGATTCACCCCCCCCTCTCAGTATTTTTCCCAACAATTGGTATCAGAGCAGGTTCTTCTGCAGAAGCTTGATCGCTTGAAGGAGATCCGTCGCAATGGGAAGTATTGAAGGAGTAATGTCTATAAAGCCACCTCTATTCAATGGAAGCAATCTGATATTCTGGAAGGTATGAAAAAAAGCATATCTGCAAAGTCTTGGTGCAGATGTATGGGCAATCGTGGAAGAAGGTTATCAGTATCCGGCAAGTATTCCTACTGATGCAGCAGAAAGAAAGAAGTATGAAATCAATGACAAAGCAGTAAATGTCTTATTAGGAAGCATGTCTGAACCAGAATTTGCTAAAGTGATGCAGCTACATTCAGCAAAAAAAATATGGGACAAAATCATTCTAAGTTATGAAGGAGACGCAAAGGTAAAAAGTGAAAAACTCCAAACTCTTAGAATTGAATATGAAAATTTGAAGATGCATAGTGATGAGAGTATTGCTCATTTCTTCTTACGTCTGGATGATATTGTAAATCGAATGAGAAATTTGGGTGAAACCATAACTGATACTACTCTGGTGGAAAAGGTCTTAAGATCCTTGACTTCAAAATTTGACTCTAAAGTTTCAGCTATTGAAGAAAGGCAAGATCTACAAACTCTTACTATTGTTCAATTACATGGTATTTTGACTGCTTTTGAAATGAGACAAGGAGGTCCTTCTCAAATCAGAGAAGCTGCTTTTAAGGTATCTGCAAGAGGAAAAGAAAAGGAAGTTGTCAAAGAATCCAGCTATATATCCGAAGAAGAAGAAGCAAATTTTGTGAGAAAACTCCAACTAGGAACTGGAAGATTCAAAGGTAAGCTTCCTTTCAAATGTTTTGAGTGTGGAAAAGTTGGTCACTATGCTACTAAATGTCCTTATAGAGAAAAGCATGGTAAATGAAAACAATTTGAAAAGAGGAAGAGTTATTATGCAAATGAAGATGATGATGAAGTGTCCAGTGAAGATGAAGAATATTCTGACCATGATCTGAAAGTGCTCATGGAAAAGAAGCAAAAGAAGAAGGCTACTCGAAACAAGAAGATATCTCAGAAAACATGTATAGTAGAAATTGACGAAGATGAATCTGATAGTGATTGGGGTCCCTGTAATCTTCTTTGTGCAAGCAATGGTGTAGATAGTAAAAGTAATGTTGCGGACCTAGAAGAAGATCAACAAAGATTATTTAATGAGAAGGAATCCGCCTACAATGAGATGATCTCTAAAATGAAAGGACAGATAGAAACAATGAAGGGACGGATAGAAATACATCAAAGACTGCAGGATGAAGTAGCCAATCGAAGTGAAAGCCTTGAAGCTGAAATTACCTCCCTCAAAGAAGACCTGGATAAATCAAATAAGAAGAATGCAGAACTTGAAGCAGAAAACATATCTCTGAAAGTAAATCTCGAAGCATCAAATAAGAAGAATGAAGAACCTCTGTCATTTGAAAAGGAAGGCCTTGAAGCAGAAATCATCTCTCTCAAAGAAGATATGGAAAAATCAAATAAGAAGAATGAAGAGCTGCAACAAACATGTGAAGAAAACGAAAATTGGTTGAAAGAAGAGATTCTAAATCTGAAGGATCAAGTAGAAGATGGAAGAAGGAAAGAAGAAAGCATGACAAAGCAATGTCAAACCTTAGAGGTTGAGGTAAACATTCTCAAAGGTAAATTAGAAGAAAAAGTTAAACTTTTGAGGTTTCAAGATAGTACTAATATTTTGGACAATATTCTGAGTAATCAAAGGTCTCCTGCTATCAAACTTGGTCTTGGTTTCCATGAAACTGTTAAAGGAGAATCTAGCTCACAAGGAAGTGATACAAATTCATAGGATGTCAATGCAAAACCTGAAGTGTTGAAAGAGACAAAGGGTCAACCAAAAATGATGAAATCTCAAAGGAAATTAGTCAATAATGTTGAATGCTTTAAATGTCATAATTATGGGCATGCTGCAGCAAATTGCAGGAGCAGATCATTTCAGCCTCAAACAAACAGTTCCTACATAGAAAGGTACTCTGGTTTCTTCAAGGGATATTGTTTTTCATGTAAGAAGTATGGACATAAAGCAGCTGATTGTAAAAGGAGGAAGATTAGAAATACTCATTATGATTCTTATGCTTATTTCTCTGGACACATGAGATGTTATTCTTGTAACAAGTATGGACATGTAGAAAAGGAATGCAGGTTGAACAGATCTGAGAAAGTGGACAATTTTCAGCACACAGTTAAGAAGTTCAAGCAAATTTGGAAAAAGAAGGAGGACCAATCAGAAACGTAGGGAATTCTGACCCTACTGCAGTCATCCACTTCTGAAGCTTACTTCTCTTATTGACTGTAGGAATAATGTGGGATACATTATGAGATTAGTAATGTATCATCACAGGGGGAGCAATGTATGATGATTCTCATGGTTGATTTGATTATTCTGGTTATATGTATTTCTGACAGAGCATCTGATATGAAGAATACAGATACAGGAAGGACAAGTTCAGGGGGAGATGAAGGAATGAGAAAATTTCTATGCTTCACTTTCCATACGCGGGTTCGATGAACAAAAGTCGTGTATACACGCAAGTTCCAGCAGACACAGTCGCGTATGCATTAATGATAAGAGAATTAAGATGACAGCTGAAGATCAGGAGCAGAGGTTCAGGGGGAGCATCAGTCTGACTGTTAATAAATGTGTTATTGACTCAGTATCAGCTTAGTTTCTCAGCTCTAAATAATGATTATATGATACTTGGTTTCTTATGTTGAAGATTATGGATGAGTCTTGTCTGCCTTTTGTTGAAGAACATTCGTTGCTGAAATCTTATAATTCAGAGATAAGGACAAATCATACAGAGATTGTTGCTGATGAAGGTGTTCAGTTTGCACAAGTTAAGGAAGATCACTGGTTCAGGGGGAGCCGCAGGTTGAATACTAATGATAGCATTGTTGGCACTATAACTGTTTTCTTTGGTTATTGTGATACTCATAATGATGACTTAGTACATGGTTTATTATGATGAGATTTTGAGCCCTGTTTGCTGAAAAGTATCTTTTGTGCTCACACATGGATGAGTTGGAATTCTTATGATTCATAAATAAGAATGGATCATGCAGAGTTTGTTACTATGGTTGAGATCTATTCCCTACATATGTTACTTCATGTTAAATCTTAAAGATCATGGTGATGTTGGACCACATGGATGATTGCTTGACACTTATGTGAAGATGTTGTTCTAGTATGATAATCTCTCTTGGAAAGAATGTATTGATGCTGCAAGGAATCTGAAGACTTGGTTACTAATGTGCTTATGCTACAACCATTGGATGACGCTTGAAGACACAACTACTCTATTCTATCTATCTGTAGTCCAGGGAAGCTTTCAAATATCTCAGAAATAAGCTGAACACTGTCTTTTTCTCACAGAGGATCAGATCTGGTTAAAGTATAGAATATGGTATTGGATACGCGGATTTATTGATACACAGTCGCGTATATACGCGAGTTCATGCACATAAAACCGCGTATGTCTGATTGCTGACAAATTTCTGTTTGGGGTCAGCTCTCTTCAGCACAGTTGCAGTTCTGTTTGGTATCTCTGGTATCTCTGGTGGTGTTACAGTTCTCATAATTCTATTTCTAATGTCTTGATAAAGATTCCTTGATGATTTGTTGGTGAAAGTTTTCAGGATACACAAACTAAGGGGGAGCCTTAGTCATATGGAAAGGATGCTTGGATGCACAAATTCAGGGGGAGCATGACATTGCTGAGTATAATGCATTGTTGGAATTATGATGGTTCTGAAATATGTTCTCTTTCTTGAGGACTTTCTGGTGTTGGTCATAAATGGTCATATTTGTAATTTGATGAAAAGGTCTTGTTGAGACATATGATGTAAAATTGTAATATTCAGTCATATAAGGACTTGACAAATTTGTAAACCCACTTGGTTGGGTAGCTGAGTCAAATTTTGTAAACCCACTTGGTTGGGTAGCTGAGTCAAATTTGTAAACCCACTTGGTTGGGTAGTTGAGTCTCATATGTAAATCCACTTGATGGATCTTTGATGTAAGTATGAGTCATTGGTGATAGGAAAGTCATAGAGTCATGTACTTCGTTGGAAAATATGTTTGAAGATTCAGCATGAACTCAGGGGGAGCTTGGTCACTTCAGTATATATCAGATCTGCAGAACGCTTCTTCTACATGAGGAGAAAAGGGGGAGAGTGTGTTGGTTTTGATCCGCCCTTTGCCCTTGATGTCAAAGGGGGAGAGTGACATGGTGTTTGAATGAAGAGAAAGAATGGTGTCAAAAATGGGGAAAGTGACATGGTGTCTTAATGTACCTATCTGTTGTGGTAACCAAACACCATCGTGGTTGCCATCAAGTCCAAAGGGGGAGATTGTTGGCAATATGATGCAGAGTATTGTCCTTGATGGCAACCCACTGAATGAAGTTGAAGACATGAGACTGTTGACATGTGTTTTCCTTGATGGCAAACCACCTGATGAAGTTATTCTTGACTTGATGGACTTGGTAAATGATGTAAATCTGATGTGAAATGATGTTTGATGATGAGTGTTGTCCTTGAATGGCAACCCACTTGATGAAGATGATGACAACTTACTTGATGAAGTTGTGCTTGATAGAATATGTTCTTGATGAAGTAAATCTGATGTATCTACAGTGAGTACAGAAGGGAATGAAGAAAGAAATTCAGTATGAGCCAGATCTATGATGAAAAGAGTATGTCTCAAGGCATACGTGGATTTGTCTAGGAGAAGTCGCGTATGCACGCAGAAAACAACGTTCCAAGTCGCGTATGGGAAAAAGCGCTCATAAAGTGCAAAACCGGGGGTATCCACCATGGTATTGACCCATTGTATTGGGTAATGATTCGTCTAAATGACCCCGTCCAGGAATACCTTCAGAAGTAATGTGGTTTTGGCTCATGGTATTGAAAAAGGGTAAACCTATATAAAGAGAAGAAATTCATTGTGCAAATTATGAGAGTGGGTGCAAGATGTCTGAGCTTGAATGAATACTTCTCTCTGAAGTATATCTGAATGGAAAGGGTTACAGTTGAATGATATATCTGAATGTATGATGCACCAATGATGAAGAAGGGGATCTAGATCTGAAATGTACTTGTATTTGCTAGATCTGTTTATGGAATGATTAGATCTAAGATGAGGCGAACATCTGTTTGAAGTAAAGGGTAAAAATCTGTGTGATGTATCTGTTCTGAAGAATTGCAATGACCTAAATGTCTGAAGAACCATATGCTAGTTCGTCGTAGCGGAAGCGCGTATATACGCGGCTTCGCTGAAGATAAAGCGTGTATGCGTAAAGAAATTAGATCTGTAATATGTATAGAAGTATACGCTGGTTTATGTGAATGGAAGCGCGTATATACGCGACATCAGTGAAAGGAAAGCACGTATGCAAACTAGGGTTTGCTGAAGTATGTGGTAACAAATGTCTGATCTATTCTGATGTGTTGCTGCTATCTGTATTCTACTGTTCTGAGTTGTCTATTTCATTTTGGTTGAATGATGGAGCTTAAATATGTGAAGAGGGTCCAGTCTGGAAATATGATGAAACGTGGCCTGCAAGTTGTGTCCTAAAGGAAGCTTTGGATCCAGTGTGAAAATTGATGAAACGTGGTCCATAGAGGTGCTGAGGGTTGTATCCTTCAGTCAGGGGGTTGTAGCTCCCTTCCAGGTGAGGCTGGTAAACGAGAGCAGGGGGTTGGTGCTCCCTTCCAGGAGAGGCTGGTAAACGAGTCAGGGGGTTGGAGCTCCCTTCCAGGAGAGGCTGGTAAACGAGCGCAGGTGGGTGCCTGCGTGCTGGTAGGAGTCTGCACCAGCACATATGTTGTAAGATGTTTTCTCTATAATAAAATATTGAAGGCTAAGCAACTGCAGCGGTGGTTTTCTCCCGACTTGGGTTTCCACCTAAAAATCCCGGTGTTCATGTGTGATGCTTATGTGTGATGGTTTATTCTGTTCTTACTGCACATGTTTACTGTTTATAGAACATCTAATGAATGAATGATGGAATGATATAAGTAAAGAATTAATGGCATAATTAGATCTCTGTGTATACGCGAGTTTTATGAAGGATATCCGCGTGTATACGCTAGTTGTCTTCAGCAAAGTAGCGTATGGGTTTTGAAGTAAAGAAAAGTAAAAAGTTTTGAATATGCAGTAAATGCTGATTCACCCCCCCCCCTCTCAGTATTTTTCCCAACATTCCTTCTTTTTCCACACTTTGCTATTTGAAGGAAATTGCTCTTTTGGCTGGATTTTGCTCCTACATTTAGATTCTTCATGGCCAAAGTTATTGCAATAAGCACATTCAACTTCCTTTTGAAGAGGAGAAAAGTTATTATAGGTATTCTTCTTTGTTCCAATATCCATCCTTTTCTTTCTTACTTCTCTTGTCATGATGGTTTTATATGCAACACATTGAACAACTTTATGACCAAAATTGTGACATGAGAAACATTGCCCATTGAGGAAGAAATTTCTGCGATCATAAAATCTTCTACTTGAATTGACCTGTTGATTGGTGTTTCTTTGAAATGTATTCTTGTTAGTGTCCTTTGAATTGAGATGGTCATGCTTTATCTGTAAATATTCTTTATTCCCTTGCTGAGTGGCAGAATGTTGTATGCTGGCTGTAGCAGCTTTTAGATAATTTGGTGCTGAAGCCTGAGAAGATTCTCCGATATATCCAAGACCTGTATTTATAAGAGGAGAACGTTGTACCTTGATAATCTCATCTAAGGTTTCAGATCCTTTAGCAAATCTAAGATTCAAAGTCTTCATTTTCTCAATTTCTTTTCTTAGACCTACTATTTCACATTCTAATTTCTCATTGTGTTTCTCCTTTTCTTCAAGTTGATTTTTCAGAGTTTCTATGGATATTTTACTTTCTTCTAAGCATATCTTGAGGTGATTGAATTCATCAAGAAAATCATTATCCTCTAAAGCATCCACAAAAGTATCTTTTTCTTCTTTAGATTCCTTTTCAAATGCCATGAGAAGTTTAAGATCTTGTTCACATTCTTCCTCACTGTCAGATAACCCATCACTATCTTCATGAGTATAGTAACTTTTTCTAGTGCTAAACCGATTCTTATTCCTTCTTGCTACTTCTTTTCCCTTTTCATGTGTTTCTTTGTGAGGACACTTAGCAGCATAATGACCGATTCTTCCATAAGAAAAACATTTGAAAGGAAGCTTACCTCTAAATCGTCCTGTACCAAGTTGGAGTTTCTTTACAAAATTTACCTCCTCTTCTTCTGAGATATACCCTGATCCTTCTGTCTCTTGTACTTCTTTCACTTTTGTAGAAGCTCTAAAGACGGCTTCTTTGACTTCAGATGGTCCTCCTCTTCTCATTTCATATGTAGTTAGTATGCCATGAAGTTGCACCACAGTAAGATTTTGAAGATCCTGTTTTTCTTCAAGTGCAGAAACTTTTGACTCAAATTTTGTCGTTAGTGATCATAAAATTTTCTCAACCAAAGTATATTCGGTTATTGTTTCTCCCAGATTTCTCATACGATTTACAATATCATCAAGACATAAAAATAAATTGGCAATGCTCTCCTCGTTATGCATTTTTAGATTCTCATATTGAATTCTGAGAGTTTGGAGTTTAGCACTTTTTACCTTTGCATCACCTTCATAACTTAGAATGATTTTGTCCTA
Organism: Pinus albicaulis; assembly: GCA_034641835.2. Taxonomy (NCBI): domain Eukaryota; kingdom Viridiplantae; phylum Streptophyta; class Pinopsida; order Pinales; family Pinaceae; genus Pinus; species Pinus albicaulis. The sequence goes on along the minus strand of CM076583.1, from coordinate 722,305,962 downwards.
TATTGCCTTTGCTGTATTCAGCTGCATGACTTTGACAAATTATCATTCAGTTAGACTTCCCAATAGTGCATTGACCGCTTTTGCATTTGTTTCGTAATTCTTTCTTTCCATTGGATCTGTTGGTACTGAGGTTGGATATTGATATCCTGTTTCAAAAATAGCCCATACATCTGCTCCTAGAGACTGAAGATAGGATCTCATCCTTGTTTTCCAGAAGATTAAATTGTTTCCGTTGAAGAGCAGAGGCCTGATAGCTGCTAATCCTTCTTGATTGCTCATCTTGATTGATCTTCCTTCTAGCGGCTAAGCTTTTCAGAAGGACCTGCTCTGATACCAATTGTTGGGAAAAATACTGAGAGGGGGGGGTGAATCAGTATGTAGAGCTAACTAAAAAAGTTTTCACTTTTGTTTCTCTTAAACCCATACGTTACTTTACTGAAGCCAACTTATATACAAATGTGGATATTCTTAAGAAAAATTGCTTATGTCCAAAGAACTTATTATACATTTAAGCATGTGCAGTAATAACAGAATAAGCCATCAAGCATAAGCAACACACATGAACACCAATATTTAAGGTGGAAACCCAATTTGGGAGAAAACCACCGCTGTTGTCGTCTCTGTCTTCAATATTTATTATAAAGAAAACTTCTTACAATTTTGTGCTGGCGCAGACTTATACCAGCACTCAGACAACCACCTACAGAAGGCTACAACCTTCTCTCGTTCTCCAGTCACTACTAGAAGGGAGCTCCAACCCCCTGAATTAAAATCAGATTTTACTGACAGAAAACTTCAACTTTCATACTGAAGGCTTCATCCCTAGATCCATCAACTTTCTTCAATTTCTTCATCAGACTAGCGTCAGGTCTTCATCATTTCTTTTGTAGATCTTCCAAAATATTCATCATTTCTAGATCGAGATCTTGACCCTTCATCATATCCACAGGTGCATCGCCGATTCAGATCTATCAGAGTTCAATCATACAGATATCTCTTTAAAGAGATTTATTCGTTTTCAACTCTTTCACCTACTCCCTTGTATTATGATCATCTTCTCCTTATATAGTTTTCGCCTTTCTCAATACCATGAGTCAAACCACTCAACCGCTAATGGTATTCCTTTTAGTTTATCCCATGGGGATTTTTGATTTCTTTTTAATTTATTTATCAATTTTAAAGAAATTGAAAAATAAATATATTTACAACTTTTGAATTCCCAAGCCTTCTAACTAATGTTTTACCCCTTTAGACTTTATAAAATATCGAACGCTTTCAGACAAATTAACCTTTGACCCTGGGGCCCAAAAATATAGTCAAGTACGTTCACCGTTAGATCGCAAGCCTCCAGATCGACGGTATATATATATATTGCTTTTTGCCATAATAAATATTTAATTTAAACAATCTTGGTTAAACCCGCAAACATCAATGTGGAAAGGGGCCAATTAATATAATTCAAACTGGGCCCACATATATGATCAGCGACCCAATAAAATTTTCACTCCATACTTTGGTTAATATTCGCACATCTTCATCAAGCAATCACCATTCAATGACTCCTTCCCAGATCAACGACGCTCAACAATATCGTTGGACATCCTGGGTCTAACAATAACGCGCGATGGCGCGTAGTGACAAGCGGTTTTGTGGAGTCGTACAGGACGTGTGTTGCCCGTTCTATGGAATCTCTCCCTAACTAGGAAATACCGCTTATCCCGCAAAAGCGGTGCGATATGGGCAATCCGCTTTCGTAAAACCACTCATGGTTTTACACAATAGTCAACCGTCCAATCAAATTCCTGCTCCGTACTCCAGGTTCCGTTTGCGTATGAATTCTTCCCTCAATAAACAAATATTGCTTGGTTCCATACTTTAATTACCAATGACTCATTTTATTCATAGTATATCATACGCTTTCAATAGAGACCATGAACGTGATTAATTTAATTCTACACAGGCGCATATAATAATCCTGCCCTGTATTGTAACCATCAACTATAGATCAACCTTCCTCAGATTCTCATACAGACTAAGCACCTTCAAATGCTCGTAAAGAGCGTAGGTTCAAACTGACTTCTCTTTTCCTACCTCTTTGCTACCTCTGTTCCCTGTCTATTTTGCCTTGTTGCTGCTTCTCTTTTCCTACCTCTTTGTTGCCTCTATTCCCTGTCTATTTTTCCTTGTTGCTAGTTCAGGTGCTGCTTATAGTTGCCATCAAGGACAATCAATTCAATATGATAGGATACACAAAACATATTGCCAACATCCTCTATCACTACTAGCTAATTATTTACATCATTCAAATCACCATCATTATACAAAATAAAAGATTCTAGATCTGTATGTACAGCCTGTATTGGATGATTTATGGGCTTCTCCTTACTAGTTATCATATACTTCATTTTATTTTCCTGATACAATTTCCTGAATTGCCCAAAAACAAGAGTACTAGCATAAGAGAAGTCAAGTTGTAAATTACCTTTGAGTTTGGCTCCCCATGATCTAGACAATAGCATGCTGAATCGAGGTGGTATATCAACCACAACCATATCCATCAAAACATTCTTGGCTAGGATTTGATCTAAGAAAACCACTAAATCTTTAATGAGACCAATGCAACGAAATTTACCAAAATCAAATGAATACAAATAATGATACGGTCGAGTGATATCCATGACCATATTTTCCATAATAGCCTTAGGCATTAAATTGTGAGAAGCCCCGGAATCAAGCATAACATTATGAGGTATGTACTCATGTCGTCTTAGGCTTAAATAAAAAGGGGGAACTTCACTCTCTTCTAACTGACCATCTATAGATGGACCTAAAATGAGCTCAGGGTGGTCATCTTCAACATTAACCATATCAGACAAAAGGATCAACTAGCAACATTTTAGACACCTGATATTTGTAATGACTATTCTTTACTAATTCTGTCAAAGGAATGGACACTTTCAATTTAGCTATTTCACTTTCTAAGTTAAAAGTTGTAAATTTATCTACCTCTTTGACAACAGTCTCTCTTTTATCATGGTGATCCTTTGTTATATTCTCCTTTTTCTGAGTATCCTTCTCTTTAGTACCTGAGCTTGTTGATTGCTGGTTGATGTTGCTATGATTCTAATCTGCATGTTCTTTACCCTTTCTCTGATTATTCGAAAGATCATTCTTTGACTGGACCTATTTCCTTTTCTGAATAGGATTGACAGGTACATATATGGTCCTTAAAGAATATTGTTTTTGTTGTGCAGTAAAATCATTCATATACCCACGCTGGTAATCATCAGATTCAGTTTCCAAATCATCATCATTTGCCAAGATATAGTCCTCATCTTTTGGAGAATCCAAATTTTTAGTATACCCTTCATCTTCAGTCGAGAACATGGGCAAGCCATCTACTGTAAAGAAATGATTTTTTTCAACCACGGGATCTTCATATTCTTCCTCTTCCACTCCTTGAATATAATTCTGCTGCAACGAGGTCTGAATCTGCAGTTGTTGTTGTGCTACTTGGTCAGGTGCTTTCTGCTCTCTCTACTTGATTCTAAACTGAGGCTGATTTTTCCCTCTGACCTGTGGTTTAATTCTATCTGAGATAGACAATCGGTCAACAACTCTTTCCATATTTTGGAGTAATGATTCCATTTTTGCATCAGAAGTAGATGTCTACTCTTTGATGGTCACTCTCTTTTCAAATCTCATCCTTACTCTCTTGGCCAGAAAATTCGCTTCCATACTTACAACATTATTTTAAAATTTCGTTAAAAGTTGTAGCATTCGACATTAATAACCGATATGTGTTGGCAAAAATACCGAGAGGGGGGTGAATCGTATTTACCGTACATTCAAAACTTTTTACTTTTTCATTCCTTAAAACCCATACGCTACTTTCCTTCGAGAACTAGCGTATATACGTTGTATCCCTTATGGAACTAGCGTATACGTAGATCTAGATATGTCATTAAATCTTCACTCCTATTATTCCATCATTCATTCATCAGATGTTTAATAAACAGTAAACATGTGCAGTAAGAACAGAATAAGCCATCACACAAAGTATCACACATGAACACCAGGATTTTTAGGTGGAAACCCAACCTGGGAGAAAACCACCGCATTGCTCACCTTCAATATTTTATTATAGAGAAAACATCTTACAACATATGTGTCACAGATTGATCAAAGACGTTGGTGCACCCACCTCGCATTGCTTACCGCCTCTCCCCGGAAGGGAGCCACGACCCTAACTTCGTTTACCACTTCACCGAAGGGAGCTACACCTCGGACTCGAAAGCACAACCCTCAGCACCACCTTGGACCATGTTTCATCAATTTTCACACTGGATCCAACCACTTCAATAGAACAACATTTGCAGGCCACATTTCATCATATTTTCAGACTAGGACCCTTTCCATACTTTTATGCTCAAACGTACAGACAAACTGATAGAGACAACTCAGCACTGTAGAATACAGATAGCAGTAACACAGCAGAATAGATCAGACATTTCTTACCACAGTCTTCAGCAAAACCTAGTTTGCATACGCGCTTTTACTTCACTGATGTCGCGTATATACGCGCTTCCGTCCACACAAACCAGCGTATACCTCAGTGTATATTTTATTGCGCATACGCGCTTTCTCTTCGCTGACGCTGCGTATATACGCGCTTCCTCCGCGCCGAAGTAGCGTATAGATCTTCAATCATTACAGAGCAGCATACTTCATCAGATCATATATTCAGTTCAGATCTACCCTTTTGCTTTAGACAGATCGCCTAGATGCTCGCCTCATCACAGATCTAAGCCTTCCATAATCAGATCTAGCAAATATAAGAGCAATTCAGATCTAGATCCCCTTCTTCATCATTGGTGCTTCATACATTCGTATTTATCTTTCATGTAACCCTTTCCCCATTCAGAGATACTTCAGAGAGAAGTATTCATTCAAGCTCGTACATCTTGCACCCACACTCATGATTTTCAATGAATTTCTTCTCCTATATATGTTTATCCTTTTTCAATACCATGAGCCCCTTTTTCAATACCATGGGCCAAAACAATATCATGAGCCCAAAACTACCTGGACGGGGTCAATTAGGCGGATCATTACCCAATACCATGGGTCAATACCATGGTGGTTACCCTTGGTTTTTCACTTTTTGAGCGCTTTAGCCCATACGCGACTTGGCACGTTCTTTTCCGCGTGCATACGCGACTTCCCCTGGGCCAATCCGCGTATACCAAGAGACATACTCTTTTTCATCATAGAATCTAGCACAGCTGAAATCCTTTCTTCATTGCCTTCTGTACTCACTGTAGATACATCAGATTTCCTTCATCAAGTAAGTTGCCATCATCTGTATCATTTACCAATTCCATCAAGCCAATAATAGCTTCATCAAGTGTATTGCCATCAAGGACAACACATGCCAACAATATCATGTCTTCATCTTCATTTAGTGGGTTGCCATCAAGGACAACACTCTGCATCATATTTCCAACAATCTCCCCCTTTGGACTTGATGGCAACCACGATGGTGTTTGGTTACCATAGCAGATAGATACCATGTCACTCTCCCAAAAATGTCACTCTCCCAAATATGTCACTCTTCCAAATATTTGACATCATTATCTTCTCTTCATTCAAACACCAAACACCATGTCACTCTCCCCCTTTGACATCAAGGGCAAAGGGCGGATCAAAAACCAACACTCTCCCCCTTTTCTCCTCATGTGGAAGAAACATTCTGCAAATCTGATGTATACTGAAGTGACCAAGCTCCCCCTGAGTTCATGCTGAATCTTCAAACATATTTTCCAATGAAGTACATGACTCTATGACATTCCTATCACCAATGACTCATACTTACATCAAAGATTCATCCAAGTGGATTTACATATAAGACTCAAGTACCCAACCAAGTGGGTTTACATAATTCAACTCAGCTACCCAACCAAGTGGGTTTACAAAAATGACTCAGCTACCCAACCAAGTGGGTTTACAAATTTGACAAGTCCTTACATGACTGAATATTACAATTTTACATCATGGGTCTCAACAAGACCTTTTCAACAAATTACAAAGATGACCATTTAAGACCAACACCAGAAATTCCTCAAGAAAGAGAACAATTTCAGAACCACCATAATGCCAACAAAGCATTATACTCAGCAATGCTAAAGCTCCCCCTGAATCTGTGCATCCATGCATCCTTTTCATATGACTAAGACTCCCCCTTAGTTTGTGCATCCTGAACACTTTCACCAACAAATCATCAAGGCATCTTTATCAACAACATGAGAAATAGAATTATGAGAACTGGAACACCACCAGAGATACCAACAGTATCAGATATACCAAACAGCATTGCAGCTGTGCTGAAAAGAGCTGACTCCAAGCAAAAATTTTCAGCAATCAGACATACGCGGTTTTCTGTGCATGAACTCGCGTACATACGCGACTGTGTTTCAGGAAACCCGCGTATCCCAAGCCATCTTCTAAAATATAAGTAAATTTGTTCTTCTGACAGACATAGATAACTCCAGCTTTAGCTTGTGAAATTCAAATGCTTCCCTGGAACATGTGAGGGCAGACAGATAGGACAATGTAGTTGTGTCTTCAAGCGTCATCCAATGGTTGTAGCATCAGCACAATAGTAACCAAGCCTTTAGATTCTTTGTAGCATCAATACAATCTTTCCAAGAAAGATTCTCATATCAGAACAACATCTTCACATAGGTGTCAAGCAATCATCCATGTGGTCCAACATCACCATGATCTTCAAAATATAACATGAAGTAACATATGTAGGCAAAAGATCTCTCAACCATAGTAACAAACTCTGCATGATTTATTTATGAATCAAATGACATCCTACTCATCCAAGTGTGAGTACAAAAGATAATTATCAGCAACCAGGGCTCAAAAAAACTCATTATAATAAACCATGTACCAAGTCATCATCATTTGAGCATGAGTATCACAAAAACCAAAGAATAAGCAGTCATATTGCCAACAATGCAATCATTAGTATTCAACCTGCTGCTCTCCCTAAACTAGTGCTCTTCCTTAACTTGTGCAATCTGAAACACCTTCAACAGCAAGTCATCAGCAACAATCTCTGCATGATCAGTCCCCATCTCTGAGTTATAAGACTTTCATCTCAACAACGAATGCTCTTCATCATAAAGCAACCAGGCTTCATCCATAATATTCAACACAAGAACCCATGTATCATTTCATTATCATGAGTATAACCAGAATAATGCTAACAATGCAGTCATCAGCAGTCAAACTGATGCTCCCCCTGGACCTCTGCTCCAGATCTTCAGCTATCAGATAAATTTCCTCATTATCAATGCATACGCGGCTGTGTCAACTGGAACTCGCGTGTATACGCGACTTTGTTTCATAGAATCCGCGTATGGAAAGTGAAATATAGAAAATTTCACACCTTCATCTCCTCCTGCAAATTTACCTTCTGTTCCTGTCTTTTCTTCACACCAGATGCTCTGTCAGAGATACATATAACCAGAATAATCAAACCAACCATGAGAGACATCATACATTTCTCCCCTTGTGACGATACATTACTAGATCTCATAATGTATCTCACATCATTCCTGCAGTCAATCAGAGAAGTAAGCTTCAGAAGCGGATGACTGCAGTAGGGTCAGAATTCCCTACGTTTCTGATCGGTCCTCCTTCTTTTTCCAAATTTTCTTGAACTTTCTATTTGAGTGCTGGAAGTTATCCACTTTCCCAGATCTGTTCATCCTGCATTCCTTTTCTACATGTTCATACTTATTACAAGCATAACATCTCATGTGGCCAGAGAAATAAACATAAGAATCATGATGAGCTTTTCTATTCTTCCTTCTATTACAATCAGCTGCTTTATGTCCATACTTGTTACATGAGAAACAATATCCCCTAAAGAAACTAGAGTACCTTTCTGAGTAGAACCTGTTTGTTTGTGGCTGAAATGATCTGCTCCTGCAATTTGCTGCAACATGCCCATAATTATGACATTTAAAACATTCAACGTTCTTGAATGAATTCCTTTGAGAATTCATGATTGTTGGTTGATATTTTGTCTCTTTCAACACTTCAGGTTTTGCATTGACATCCTCTGAATTTTTAGCACTTCCTTGTGAGCTAGATTCTCCTTTAACAGTTTCATGGAAACCAAGACCAAGTTTGATAACAGGAGACCTTTGATTACTCAGAATATTGTCCAAAATATTAGTACTATCTTGAAATCTCAAAAGTTTAACCTTTTCTTCTAATTTACCTTTGAGAATGTTTACCTCAACCTCCAAGGCTTGACATTGCTTTGTCATTTTTTCTTCTTTCCTTCTTCCATCTTCTACTTGGTCCTTTAGATTTAGAATCTCTTCTTTCAACCAATTTTCATTTTCTTCACATGTTTGTTCCAGCTCTTCATTCTTCTTCTTTGATGCTTCGAGATTTTCTTTCAGAGAGATGATTTCTGCTTCAAGTCATTTATTCTTCTTATTTGATATTTCCGGATCCCTTTTGAGAAAAATGATTTTAGCCTCAAGTTCTTCATTCTTCTTATTCGAGTCTTCTAGATATTCTTTGAGAGAGATGATTTCTGCTTCAAGTCTTGCATTCTTCTTGTTTGATTCTTCGAGATCTGCATTTAGATCGTTGACTTCTACTTCTAGTCTTTTAATTCGAGCAGATGCATAAGCATGAAACCTTTGGTACTTGTCTGTTTGTCCATTCAGTATTTCCATTTGTTCTTTCATCCTTTGTACAAAGCTTCGCTTTTAGAAATTGATCTTCGTTGATCTTCAATTTTCTTGATAGCTTCCTCTAGATCCAAAACTTTTCTTACACTATCTTCATCATTACATGCACCAGAAAGTGAGTCACAAGAACAACTATCAATACCTGATTTATCTTCTTCATTTTCAGCTGCACATGTTTTCTGAGATATCTCCTTTTCAGTGGCCTTCTTCTTTTGCTTCTTTCCCATTGCGACGGATCTCCTTCAAGCGATCAAGCTTTTGCAGAAGGACCCGCTCTGATACCAATTGTTGGGAAAAATACTGAGAGGGGGGGGTGAATCAGTATTTACTGCATATTCAAAACTTTTTACTTTTTCATTCCTTAAAACCCATACGCTACTTTCCTTCAGTAAACTAGCGTATATACGCAGATCCCCTTTATGGAACTAGCGTATACACAGAGATCTAGATATTTCATTAAATCTTCACTCCTATTATTCCATCATTCATTCATCAGATGTTTAATAAATAGTAAACATGTGCAGTAAGAATAGAATAAGCCATCACACAAAGCATCACACACGAACACCAGGATTTTTAGGTGGAAACCCAAATCGGGAGAAAACCACCGCTGCAGTTGCTCAACCTTCAATATTTTATTATAGATAAAACATCTTACAACATATGTGCTGGCGCAGACTTGACCAGCACGCAGGCACCCACCTACGCTCGTTTACCAGCCTCTCCTGGAAGGGAGCTACGACCCCCTGACTCGTTTACCAGCCTCTCCTGGAAGGGAGCTACGACCCCCGATCTCGTTTACCAGCCTCACCTGGAAGGGAGCTACAACCCCCTGACTGAAGGCTACAACCCTCAGCACCACCTTGGACCACGTTTCATCAATTTTCACACTGGATCCAACCACTTCAATAGAACAACACTTGCAGGCCACATTTCATCATATTTTCAGACTAGGACCCTTTCCATACTTTTATGCTCAAACATAGAGACAAACTGATACAGACAACTCAGCACTGTAGAATACAGATAGCAGTAACACAGCAGAATAGATCAGACATTTCTTACCACAGTCTTCAGCAAACCCTAGTTTGCATACGCGCTTTCACTTCACTGATGTCGCGTATATACGCGCTTCCGTCCACACAAACCAGCGTATACCTCAGTGTATATTTTATTGCGCATACGCGCTTTATCTTTGCTGAAGCCGCGTATATACGCGCTTCCTCCGCGGCGAAGTAGCGTATAGATCTTCAATCATTACAGAGCAGCATACTTCATCAGATCAGATATTCAGTTCAGATCTACCCTTTTGCTTCAGACAGATGTTCGCCTAGATGCTCGCCTCATCACATATCTAAGCCTTTCATAATCAGATCTAGCAAATACAAGAGCAATTCAGATCTAGATCCCCTTCTTCATCATTGGTGCATCATACATTCAGATTTATCATTCAAGTGTAACCCTTTCCATTCAGATATACTTTAGAGAGAAGTATTCATTCAAGCTCAGACATCTTGCACCCACACTCATGATTTTCACAATGAATTTCTTCTCCTTATATAGGTTTACCCTTTTCAATACCATGAGCCCCTTTTTCAATACCATGGGCCAAAACAATATCATGAGCCCAAAACTACCTGGACGGGGTTAATTAGGCAGATCATTACCCAATACCATGGGTCAATACCATGGTGGTTACCCTTGGTTTTGCACTTTTTGAGCGCTTTAGCCCATACGCGACTTGGCACGTTCTTTTCCGCGTGCATACGCGACTTCCCCTGGGCCAATCCGCGTATGCCAAGAGACATACTCTTTTTCATCATGGAATCTAGCACATGCTGAAATCCTTTCTTCATTGCCTTCTGTACTCACTGTAGATACATCAGATTTCCTTCATCAAGTAAGTTGCCATCATCTTTATCATTTACCAAGTCCATCAAGCCAATAATAGCTTCATCAAGTGTATTGCCATCAAGGACAACACATGCCAACAATATCATGTCTTCATCTTCATTTAGTGGGTTGCCATCAAGGACAACACTCTGCATCATATTTCCAACAATATGCCATATCCAAACCCTTCGGTGGTTTGATATGTGTAGGAAGAGCATTCTACATTGCATTAAATCTCACACAATAATCTTGCACAATCACACCAACATTCCTTTTGATGTTCTCATATTCGAACAGAATTTGAAGGGCATTTTTCTTTTCTTCCCATATTTCTAAAAACTGATAATGAAAAAATTCTAAAGTGTCAATAGTGGCTACTGGTAGATATTTGAACCATTTTATTACTTCCCCTCCCAGACTCTGTGAAAACAACCTCATCTTCACATCCTCAATATCAACTTCATGAAGATCAAAGAATTCATTCATATTATATACGTGATTTTATGCTGTCAGAGGCTGAGTATTGTCAAACAAAGGGATTTTAGTTTGGTAATCTTGGGGCATAGCACCAGGGTTTTGAGGGAGAACAAAGGGGGCATATCTTGCATCCATGATGACTAGAGGTGGAGGATTTATAACATGGTTTATAACAGGGATTTGGGTGCTGGATGTAATAAAGGGAGGATTGGTCACTGATTGAGTAGTGTGAATAGTGGATGAAGTGATGGTATAAGAAGTTGAGATCTGAGGTCTATTTATTACCCAAGAATTTACTTGTGAAGAATAGTTCTGCAGATCTTTAAGAACTTGTAAAAGTTGTGACCTGTAGAAATTTGAATAATAGCTGAATTATTCACTGAGATTATCCTAATTACACACTATTTGAGCTTCATGCATAATACATAACCTCTTATACAATTGATCATCAATTTGCGGAAATAGAAGCAGTCGCATGCGCACATTAAAACATAATCAAGCACACATATAACACAGTATGTAATGGGGAAAGCTTATAGCTAAAAACCCCCAACTATCTGTATAATATAATGATAGAGAACATGTAACAATACATAGCACAATACTCCTCACAAGTACTCAGTACTATCTCTAATAGTTACACACAAACTAGCTCAGATCTGAACAAGTCACAGGTTCAAATCTCCTCCACTGTCTGCCTGCCTCTACTGCGCAATCCAAGATGAGAATGAATTTGGATCCAAGTTCGAATCCCCTTCGCTTGTACTGCGCAATCCTCATTGGCAATCTCAATCAATGTGTGTGCAAATCTCATGCACAACTATAGTCACAACTGATAGCAAACTCACCCTTTCACCCACCTCTAACACTTGTCTCCACTGAAATGTCCATGCACTGAGTTAACTGATGTGTTGTTTAGTTGATTTATGAGTTAATAATTAGTGAATTAATTAATAATTAATTCACACCACTCATCACTAGTGTATTTATCAGTTAGACTAAATACAACTAGTTCAACTAAGTTAAACCGAACACAACTCCATCAACTGTCTCATCAACTCCACCAAACTCTGCCACATGAGTTCTAACTGAAGCCAACCATGCAATAGCTCAACTAAACCCTAGGAATAGCGTAATTCCTTCAAGTACCGCATGTGCCATATCCAGCTCGAATCGAAGTGCCGCAAGAGGATAAGATAATGTTTATAGTCCAAATATTATTAAGAGCTAATAATATTCGACATATCTATTTTTAGACTGGCAATCTAAAAATAGATTCCGCCCAATATGTCTAAAAATAGAAATCCATCTATTTTTCCAACTTGACCAACCATCCATAAATAGCATCCCGAAACTTATAGAATATGCTCCATATGTCTAAAAATAGACATAGTCTAAAAATAGATTTTTCGACAAAAATCACATGTGTGGTCCCCACCTAGTTTAGGTGATCACTTTCCAACTAGGATCAGGAAAGATGTTTCAGGAGGCCTCCTTCACTGTTTCTTGTTTCCATTTTCAACACTCCCTCTCAACAAGAAAGGACTGTCTTTGCATGCGACATGCAACTCCATGCATTCGCTCTGCAACCTTCATAAGCGCCATGCAACTCCATGATACTCAAGCTTCTAGCAAACTCGTGCAACATCTCCGAAACTCAATAGGCTCCTGCAACTCGCCTGGTCTGGATGTATCACGTACCTGTGCTCACTTCTCATCGTGTACCAACTGCATTGTCATCAGAACCACCGCGCCTGCTGAACCTTTAAAAATCTACACTCGCACTTGCCGTCAACTCGATTTGCGCTCAGTATCCGACATCATCACTTTGATCTCCGCCAGACCATCCAACGAATCATGCTACCGTCGCCTATGGGCACCTCGTAGCACCAATTCACAGATCCACAACATTCTGCATGAATCTGGCCTGCAATCTCCTTGATTACTCATGCATGTCGCCCCACCTCTCACCTGGTGGTATAGCTGCATGCACTCCCTTTGCCCATCTGGCACGAAATTTCTCTGCATGAGTGGTTTCTTCCACTCCATGATCCTCATCTTGTGGCTGCTCCACATCCCGAGGTTCACTCTTTCTTGCATGCAAAACTTTCTCCCTCTCAAGCATCAATTGCATGTCTTTCTTGCACTTCCCAACAGTAGGAAGCTCCGTAGACATCCCATCTACTTCAAGTATGTAAAGATTCTTGGCTTGAATCCCAACCTTATTGACTTGTCCTATTGCCTTGTGCCGAAGGAAAATTTTTCCTTCACTAAAGACAACATCATACCCTTTATCCTCTAACATTGCGACTGAGATTAAATTCTTCTTGAAACCTGGAACATGCACTACATATTGTAAAAGAATGAGTTTACCTGACTCCCTCTGAAAGGTTATGGTACCAATGCCGGTCGCATTGTATCGTCCATTTTTTCCCAACTCAACATGCAACTGGAGATATTTCTCCACCAAGTCACTGAAAAGATTCACATCTCCCGTCATGTGAAAGGAAGCGCCACTATCAAAATACCACCCTGATCCCAATGCACTAGACACCATGCATGAGATCAATGAGAAGTCCAGCTCAAATTGCGAGGCAAGAGCCTCACCAGCTACGCTCCGGTGCTTTGCTTGTTCTTCTTCTTTGTGGACAATTCTGTGAGCGTAATGTAGTGAGCCAAGTGACAGTGAAAACACTTCACTTTGGACATGTCACGCTCTTTACCATCGCAGGATTGAGAATATTATTCTTACCCATCCCTTCCTTTCTTTGGTATCCAAAGCGCGATCCTCTTCATCATCATTCTTTGATGAAAGTCCGTCCCTGATGTGCCTTATCTCTTCTTGCACAAGATCCGACCGAAGTTGCTCCCATCCTGGCAATTTCTCCCGACCATTGACAGAGTCACGATAGGAATGCAAACTCTTCAGAAGCCCAACGAGAGCCAATCTCACCAAGTCCTTGTCATCTACACTAACTCCTACACTCCCAAGCTCATCACTGAGTGGACAAACTTTGTCAAGTATCTGAATAGTGACATTTTTCTCTATCTTTATGTTTCTGAGTTTATCCTTGAGCGCCAACTTCCTCTGGTCGCTCTTGCTTTGGAATAAATCTATCAACGCTTTCCACATCAAGTATGGAGAAGCTTTTCCATGCAGGCTGGATACAATGTGATCCTTCACGCCCTCCAACAAAATCCTTCGACATTTTGATGTCTTCTTTTGCCAAGCCTCAACTTGAGCAGCATCAGTAGGCTTTGGGACTTCAGCATCTATGAACTCCTTCAACCTGTTGTCATCTAACACCACCTCCATCATGTCCTTCCATGCAACATAATTCGAGCTTCCCTCAAGGGCATACTCCAATCGCAATCCGTTGAAAGAAATTTCAACTTCGACACCAAGAAAACTCTTCTGCAAATTCGAATTCCACCAGCTCAAAACTCAACCGCTTCTGATCTGTGAGAAAAAAGTATTTCTAGTACAGAGATCGACTGTAGGGGCATTTACTGGATATATCACCTTTCAAAGAAAGGATGGATCCAAAGGCTACCTGGCCCGCTTACAGACTCTGTCTACCGAAATAAATTGTAATCACTATAATAGATCCGATGATCAATTTTGCTCTGATACCATGTAGAAATTTGAATAATAGCTAAATTATTCACCGAGATTATCCTGATTACACACTATTTAAGCTTCATGCATAATACATAACCTCTTCTACAATTGATCATCAATATGCGGAAATAGAAGCAGTCGCATGCGCACATTAAAACATAATCAAGCACACATATAACACAGTATGTAATGGGGAAAGCATACAGCTGAAAACCCCCAATTATCTGTATATTATAATGATAGAGAACATGTAACAATACATAGCACAAAGCTCTCACAGCTCTCAGCACTATCTCACATGCTACACACAAACTAGCACGGAAGATGAACAAGTCACGGGTTCAAATCTCCTCCACAAGTCTGCCTGCCTCTACTGCGCAATCCAAGATGAATAATGATGAGATCCAAGTTCGAATCCCACTGGCTTGTACTGCGCAATCCTCATTGGCAATCTCAATCAATGTGTGTGCAAATCCCATGCACAGCTATAGTCACAACTGATAGTAGACTCACCCTTTCACCCACTTCTAACACTGGTCTCCACTGAACTGTCCATGCATTGCAGTTAACTGATGTATTCTTTAGTTGATTTATGAGTTAATAATTAGTGAATTAATTAATAATTAATTCACACCACTCATCACTAGTGTATTTATCAGTTAGACTAAATACAACTAGTTCAACTAAGTTAAACCGAACAGAACTCCATCAACTGCCTCATCAACTCCACCAAACTCTGCCACATGAGTTCTAACTGAAGTCAACCATGCAATAGCTCAACTAAACCCTAGGAATAACGTAATTCCTTTTGTCAGCTGTATGTGCCACATCCATAGCTCGAACTGAAGTGCTGCAAGAGGATAAGATAATGTTTATAGTCCAAATATTATTAAGAGCTAATAATATTCGACTGATCTATTTTTAGACTGGCAGTCTAAAAATAGACTCCGCCCAGTATGTATAAAAATAGAAGTCCATCTATTTTTCCAACTTTACCATCCCTCCATAAATAGCATCCTACAACTCATAGAATCATGATTGACATGTCTAAAAATAGACATAGTCTAAAAATAGACTTTGCGACAAAAATCACCTGTGTGGTCCCCACCTAGTTTAGGTGATCGCTTTCCAACTAGGATCAGGAATGATGTTTCAGGATGCCTCCTTCACTGTTTCTTGTTGCAATCTTCAACATGAACCTGATTGTGAACCTAATTGTGAATGAGAAAAGAGATCTTCAACAGGACTATGAAAGGAAATGGAGGAATCAACAATTTTTTCGTCAATCCAACTCAAATACTTTCTCCGAAATAAGCTTTGTTCAAAATTTATATCAAATTAAATGTCTTGCAAGTTTTCTAACTTTCCAGGGCATGAATTAGCTTTGGGAATGGAACTTCTCTCTGATTGATTTCCAGCTGAACTAGATGTCTCTGTAACAATTTTAGCTTTTCTTCCAATGTTCTGAGGATCACTAAAAAAGGTGGGAGGATTCGGATTGGGATTGGATCTAGTGTATCTTCGGGAAGTTACTATGTCCAATTTCAAAAAAAAAAATTGCACTTTACAAATTTTTCAATTCAGCCTTTGAATAAACTCTAAACTTATCATCCACAAGTTTAAGAATTTTGATGAAAAATTATTAATGGGGTTGATTTGATCTCACTTTTCATCCCCAAAGGAGTCGCCAAAATCTTATCACTCAGATTGAACCTTAGGCTGAGAAAGGAAATTCCAAGGTAACCTCAAACCATGCTTAGCCAAGTAGATAGCCCTACTGGGCCAGGAGAGGGCTCTCTCCATATAGATCATAGCCAAAATTACTAAGGAAAGAGGATATTAGGATTGGTATAGTAGCTCAGAGTTCTTTATTTTTATTTGTGTAGGGTTTTGCTGGATCAGGAGTCAAGCAGCTAGGGCAAGGAAATTAGGTCAAAATTTGCAGGGTGTTCTATAGGGCAAGGTAGGTAGAATGATTAGCAGTTTAGGGATTTTATGATGGGATTGTCAAGACAGGTGAGGATCTAGAAAGAGCATGATGAATTCATGGTTTCTTTCTAAACTGAAGAAATTACAAATTATTAATGTTTACCCCAAAATAGAGCATATAAATTATGGATTCCGTTCATCTAACTTTAAAAAATTCATATAATAGCAATGGAATAATGGATGAAGTAACAAAACATTATAACATATGAGCACAAAAGAAGAAACTGAAACTAAACACAATACCACATGGATCCCATTGAAATAGCTGCAAATTTGATTAATGTCCAGGCCAAAACTTATGCAAATTGTCTCTTGAGATGCCAAAGCTCCAAGTGAGTCCCAACCATTACAATGATTGAGTAAATACATCATATAGACCTCAAAACCCCTCTTCCTAGCCTCAAGGAGTCAAATCCATGAGATAGGGATCAGTTTCACCTACTCCCAAACAAGAAACTGAAGACTAGGAAGACCCAACAATTTTCCTCTAAAAGAGAGGAAACTGATACATTTGACCTCTAGAGGACTTATCTAATGTATCTACCCTAGATAACAATAAAAACATGACATTTACATTTATCTTGACCTTTTACATCAGTAGTTTCTCATTTCCCAAGATAAAAAGTCAAACTGGAGTGAAAATGAAAAAATTGCTGAAGATTGTTAAAATTGCATTTTCCTGGCAAACACGTAGCGCCATGACAGGAAAAATAACCTCTTTTGAAACAAAATTTTGGAGGCCTTCCTAGTGTCTAAATCAGCTCTACGATAGCTCATTAGAAATATCTCCGAGTCTAGTTTCCAAATATTCTTCCAGTTTCCAAAATGGTGCCCATCTTCCCTGTCAAAAAGTAAATCTCCCAAGACTAGAAAACGCGCAGCGCAAAGGTAAAAAAGGAGGCAGAAACATAAAAATTTGGTGGTTTTGTTTACTTTTGAGGGACCATTTCTCGTCCAAAATTTCTGAAACTTGCTAGGGTTGATGTCTTCATCATTCTGAACAAAATGGTGGTGGCCATTTGTCCATTGTGTTCAGAATCCATGCACCATCAAATGCATATTCTGTTCTATCACTCCCTCATCAAGATGATAATCATGCATTAGCTTGAGAAAAAGAACATCCCATGGGACACATTCATTGAAAACGATTTTTTCACACCCTACCTAGTTCTCATGAGAAGAGTATCCCTTCATCATCTCATCCTCCTATATCCTCTTCTCCATCTCAGCCTGCTGCTCATACGTCATCACCTATTCAGATCCATTCACCTCATGTTTATCCTACTTATTCACCTTTCCATAAACCTTCATAATCACATCATGATACTGAGGCATCAAGTAGTGAGAAATACATTGAGGCAACTTGGGCTGATATGACTGATGTTGAGCCATTTCCCAAGACCTATCAGAGAGGCCACAAGCATTTGTTTTCTTCACTTAGAGTGAAAGGGGCCATGCCTTCTTCATCAGAAAAAGTGGACAAGGGCAAGGAAAAGGCTAAAGAGCTAATCATTGATGAGCAGGAGGATAAACATGAAAAAGAGTAGGAGTTTTAGCTGATTGACCTTGTTGAGGAGGATGAGGACATAATCACCAGTGCAGTAATCAAAGGCAAAGAGGAAAATATTAGTGAACTTCAAGCTAATCTTGACAGAGAACAATATGTGATTGATTTTATTGAGCAAGAAAATCAGCAGCTGAAATCCAAGAAAATCATTGATGAGGTCAGGACCATTAAAGCACAAAGAGAGGCAAAAAAGGCTAAGGCCTTGTTGGAGGAGACCTTGGATATATTTGGTGATATTAATGATGAGGAGGATCAACCTACAAGACAGAGAACAAAGACAATAGGGCTGAAGAGAGCTTTAGCTTAGGAAAGATAGAGAGAAGCTAAGTTGGTAGACTAGATCACTCCAAGTGAGTTTCTTTCCCTAGAGATTAGCAGGGATAGAGAGTCATGAATTGATAGAGCCAATTTTCATCTGGATATTTTTCTAGAGAAGGCTAAAAAGGACAATGATATTCTGAGGAAAATGGAAAAGAACTACGCCATGAGAAACAAAATTGCAAGGGCCAAGCTCAAACGTGCTTATGCAAAAATTCAAGCTTTGAACAAGCAAAAGGAGAAAGAGAGGTTAGATATAATTGCTAAGGTGTCTCTTCATGCCTCAAGCCCTTGATCAAAAAGTAACCTTACAATTTTGGCAAGTTTTGGCACATTTTTCACTTTAGTGCATTTTTTGTTTTTTGAGCAATTTTGGCACACATAAATTCTGCCAAAAGCGTAGCGCCACTAGCACTGAGCTCCCTTTTGGAGCCTCGAATGGAAAAATGGCCACCAAAATTGTGTTCGGAATGATGACGACATCAACCCTAGCAAGTTTTAGAAAATTTGGAGGAGAAATGATCCCTCAAAAGTGCAAAAACCACCACATTTTGATGTTTCTGCCTCCTTTTTGACCTTGGCGTTGCGTGTTTACTAGTCTTGGGAGATTCACGTTCTGACAGAGAATATGGGCACCATTTTGGAAATTGGATGCATATTTGGAAACAAGACTCAGATAGCATTCCAATGAGCTATCGTGGAGCTTATTGGGACATAGGGAAGGCCTCCAAAATTTTCTTGCAAAATAGGTTATTTTTCCTATCATGGCGCTGTGTGTTTGCCAGGAAAATGCAATTTTCACAGTCTTCAACAATTTTTTTATTTTCACTCCAGTTTGAATTTTTATCTTGGGAAATGAGAAATTACTAATCTAAAAGGTCAAGATAAATGTAAATGTCATTTTTTTATTATTATATAGGTTAGATACATTAGATAAGTCCTCTAGAGGTCAAATGAATCAGTTTCCTCTCTTTTAGAGGCAAATTGTTGGGTCTTCCTAGTCTTCAGTTTCTTGTTTGGGAGTAGGTGAAACTGATACCTATCTCATGGATTCAACTCCTTGAGGCTAGGAAGAGTGGTTTTGAGGTATATATGATGTATTTCCTTAGTCATTGTAATGGTTTGGACTCACTTGGAGCTTTGGCATCTCAAGAGACATATTTGTATCAGTTTTGGCCTGGATATTAATCAAATTTGCAACTATTTTTATGGGATCCATGTGGTATTGTGTTTAGTTTCAGTTTCTTCTTTTGTGCTCATATGTTAGAATTTTTTGTTACTTCATCCATTATTTCATTTCTATTAGATGAATTTTTTCAAGTTAGATGAACAAAATCCATAATTTCTATCCTTTGTTTTGGGTAAACATTCATAATTTGTAATTTCTTCAGTTTAGAAAGAAACCATGAATCCACCATGCTCTTTCTAGCTCCTCACCTGTCTTGATCATCCCATCATTAAATCCCTAAACTAATAAACATTGTACCTACCTTGCCCCATTGAACACACTGCAAATTTTGACCTAATTTCCTTGCCCTAGCTTCTTGACTCTTTCTGATCTAGCAAAACCCTACACAAATCAAAATAAAAAACTCTAAGATACTATACCTACCCTAATATCTTCTTTCCTCAATCATTTTGGCTGTGATCTATACGGACAGAGCCCTCTCTTGACCTAGTAGGGCTAGCTACTTGGCTAAGCGTGGTTTGAGGTTACCTCAGAATTGCCTTTCTCAGCCTGAGGTTCAATCCAAGTGATAACAGTAGGAATAAGGCGCACCTTGCATAACATGTTGATATGACCGAGGGCCTTGATCCCTTCTCTGGTTTATGAAACATAGTTGCTTTGGTCCTACTTCCCCACCTTGATATACAACTTTGAGTCCAGGTAAGGAGGGAAACTTGTCTGTACCATGATACTCCTCATAAACTAAGCAAACCTCTATGACATTTAATGGACATTCATTTCTAGGGTGTTTTCTAGTACATGTAGGAAAAAACAGCCAATCCTCTTTTTGCTTCCTCTTACTTCCTCTTGACATGCATTGTGTCCATTTGCAAGGAAAAGGTGTGCGGCATCTCACTCTTGAAGTCCTCCAACATATTTCCAATATCATGCTTGGTGTAGGTGGAAGAGGAACCGATATTGGTTGTACTTTGGCTAGCTCTGACTTTCTTCGAAGCTACCCTAGAATGGTTCCTGAAGACAGTTTTGATTGTCTTAGAAGGAAACTGGTAGATATATCCTCCTAATAATATATTGAGGTTTTTTATCACCTCCTCCCTGATCCCTTAGATAAGTACTAGTTTAAGTGATCCGAGATCAAGGGTACAATTGTCTCTCTTATATTTTAACTTGAACCTCTCTTCATATCCCTCTAAGGATTCATGAGGCCCTAGAGTCATCATGAATATCTCATATTTAATTTCCATGGACCTACAATAGACCCTTTAATTTTTGTTGAATGCTTCTTGCATCCGTGCCCAGGTAGTGATGATGTTTCCAGGTAGACCCATGAACTAGCGCAAGGTTGCATCCTAAAGGTTAGATGATAATAGCTTCATATTTTGATCATATGAGGCATAGTCATAGGTCCTACAGACAACAAAAATTCAAACATGAATGTGTCAGGGTCTTCAGAGGTAAGTCCATGGAAGTGTGTAAATTTTGAGGGGCTAATTTTCTTAATTTTAGTTTCCTTGTCTTCCTCTCTAATGGGAAAGGCTCCCTGGGCTTTAGTTTCAGCCATGGTTTAAATAGGTGAAGCAAGTTCCTCTGGTGAAACAAGATCTTCTTCTTCTCCAATAGGTTCTTCAAAATTTTCAGAAGGCTCACCTATGGTGTGTTCAACCTCACAGTGACTGAAGAAGAGTGAAGGGTCACTATATGGTGATGTGGAGGTTTTAGGTAAAAAAATTCCTTGACTATCCCTACTCCTACGAGGCATGACAATTATATTTGTTTGTATTTTTTAAATATTTTTGAAACAACATGTAAAAGTAGAGAAAAAAAGAATGCTAAAACAAAATCAAAGCATCTACTAGACACCTCCCTGGCAACGATTCCAAATAGTGGTGAGCCCTAGTATTGCACCAAGAATGTTGCAACTCCCATAGGCTTCCCTAATTTACTTTATCAACCTGGGTTTCATACAAACTTGGAGGTGATAGTGCTATATACACAAAAGATGCATTATACTCATGTCATCCTCTTCTGAGCTCTACGAAAGGGTGTTATTTCTAGGGTTTCTTAATGAAGTTTGTCACACTTCTAAATTTAGACCTAGGGCTACAAATGATTCAAAGTAATTACTCTATCATAAATCAAAGAACTATTCTACAACACGAAATTACATCTAAATACTCTTCAATGAAATAAATATACACATTAAGCTATGATAATAAATGTAAGCAAACTAGGCATCTTGCATGAAGTAACTTTATGAATTGAAATTGCATAAAGGCAACTAACCTAATCACACTTTGCTGGTCCAAATGGATAAAAATAATATGTCTACTTCATGTTCTAATTATCATTTTTTTACTCATGTAGCTAATCATGACCTACCTATGCTTGTAAATGCATTGTTTTTCAGCTAGGAGGAGAAAGTGCTAAGGCGGCTTATGAAGGGATTGAACTTATGGGTGCAGGGTTGAAGGTGTCTGGGTGGTTTTGGAAAGTATGGATGAGGTGGATGGTGGTTTCTAGGCTTAAGGAGAGGCCCAATGGTGCTACTGCAAGTGATGCTACAGGTTTCCTGTAGTGTACAGGAAAGTCCTGAATTTCTACAGGAAATAATATGAGGGAAATCCAAGGCCAAAAATGGGTGAGAAAACGTAGGAAATGTGGAGTGAAGGTGTGTTTGGATGAGTGGAATGTGGCCAACCCATTTTCCAAGCTTATAACCTCTAGAGAAGTATGTATTTCACCTCTAGGGTTTTCTCACTATATGAAGAAGAAAAATATGAAAATAGGGTTGATGGCGATTTGATGAACATAAGGCTGATGAAAGGTGAGAAATGAAGCTGAAGGTGTTGGTGAAGTCATCTTTTGTTGTGCTACTTGAACCTGCAAGAAAACTACCTGTTCTTGCAACAAATATTGACAAATTCATGATGAAATAAATGGAAAATATGAGTTAAATTTGGAAATCAAACCTACTTTATCCTATAAACAGAAATCTAACTTAGCATTCTAAACATGTTCATGGCACTACAACAACTTGGCTATTCATTCCAAGAAATCATAAACTAAAAAGAAAATTTGGCTTGTGGAGAAGGTATACCCTCCTCAAGCTCCAATGAAAGAGATGAGAGAGGGAGGCTTGACACACAAATTTATGAGTTTATAAACTATCCTACCAACATGTAAGAAAGCTTAATCTACAACAAAGACAAATGGAAGCAAAATAAAAGAGTGAATTGAAAAGTAAGCAAACTAGCTAAATACTCATAAGCAAACTAGCTACAATGACATAAAAGTAAAGAATGAATATACAAGAGAGACCAAGGCCAATGGATTGGGCCCTAACCCACATTCCTAGCCCTCTGAAACTAGATCAATGAAGCACAATCTGAATAATAATTTTATTGTAGAAAATAGTCTCATTATATCAACATGAAAGTCTCAAAAACCTATTACAAGAGCTAAGAGTCTATTAGCTTCCTTCAAAGTTTGAATCCTAATGAGCTCTTGCTCAATCCTATTTAACCTAGAGGGTAGCTACAAACATCTCCCTAGAAAGTAGCTGATGTGTCCACTTTGACTGTAAGTGAAATGTAGCTTTGGTGCACTTTATCTTGAGTTTGCTTGGCTTCCTTTGATTTCGAGTTTTTGGAGGGAATATTGAGGATCCCTTGGTTTCATTTAGGAGTTAAGGAGGTGGAAAATCCCCCTAGAATCTCTCCTTGTTGTCTACTCCGAGATTTAATGGAAAATTCTTCATAAAAAATGAAATATCTTCGTGATTTTCTAGAATTTAACTCATGTTAGGCATTCGAAGTACGAAAAGCCTTAATCGCCATTTACACTAGCAACATAAGACCATAATATAATTGAATGTGAGAAAAATAGACTTACTAAGGAAAACAGGTGACAATTAACCCCTCCAAATGTACCTAATGATGGAGCTCATCATATATGTCCAAACAAATTTCCCTCCTTCAAATCAGAGTGATATTTCTTCGGGTTTAAAGATAAACCATACCTCTTACACTTTTCAAAGGTCTGTTGTAGATGTTCCAAATTTTCTTCATCTGAATTAGAAAATACAGTTATATCATCTAGCTAAATCACCACAAGCTTATCCCTTTCTCTTACAAATGTTATATCCATAGCTCTCTGGAATGTGGCGCCAAAATTCTTCAATTCGAAAGGCATTTTGGCATACATGAACATGCCCCAAAGAGTTTTAAATGTTTTTTTAATTTTGATCCTCCTTCTCTACTGCAATTTGATTTTAGCTAGAGAATACTTCAATCATGGACAATATATATGAACCTGTTACTTTTTACAAAATGTAGTCCATCTTGGGAAAAAGGATCATTACCTTTCAAAGACATCCTGTTCAAATTCTCGAAATCCACACATAACCTTATTTCACCATTATTTTTCTTTACTGGTACAAGATTTTCCACCCAATATGTATACCTTAAAGGAGAAATGATTTTAGTCTGTGATAACTTCTTGACTTCTTTCTCAATTGAAGGTAACATCAAGGGATTGATCTACCTTAGCTTTTGTTTAAAATCTTTGACTCCTGGTTTCAAAGGGATTTTTTTCTGGATGATATTAGTGTCATATGTCTTTAAGTATTCATATGACCATGAAAAAACATTAAAAAAATTCTTAAACATACTTATATATCTTTGTTTAAATTTTTCAGTCTCACCTTTAAATATTCTCACAATCTTGGGCTATTGAACTGTACCCAAGTTTCATTCTTCTAAATTCTCTTCAAGGTATGGTTTCTTTGGATTCTTAGCAACATCATTAGCATTAAATACTTTTTCCAGAGGTACCAACCCTTTTGGTATTATGTTATCCTTGATTTGTATAATATTCTGATTACCAATTGAATCTTTAAAAGAAACTTCTCCCTCCTGTTGCTTTCCAACATATTCATCTTGGTCAATTTCTAAATTAGAACATTATCCTATCATCTCCAAAAACTCCTTAATATGTTCTTCATCTTCAAAAACCTACCAATGCTTCACATTATCAGGAATTGAAGGCCTGTTCCTGATTTCTACTTCATATCTTAGCCTTGGATTTAGAAGGGGTTTAAAAGTGTTGGCTGCAACTGCCAGAGAATCTTCCAACCTGTTCCCTTCCCTAGGGAAAAATTTTATATTAAAAGAAAGGAATAAATTATCCACTAAATCCCACAGTTAATTCGTGTAATTTATAAATCTTGGATGTCTTTCCTAACAATGATTTTTAATATGGTTATCTACTATTTTAGAATCTCCAAAAATAGATATATTTTGTACTCCTAATTGTTTGGCAGTTTGAAACCCAAGAATCAGAGCGTCATATTCTGAGATATTGTTTGTAGAATCAAATTCTAATTTATATGAAAAAGGCATTAAATGGCCTTTTGGAGTGATTAAAAAATACCTAGTCTGGTACCATCTTTTGAACAAGCACCACAAAATACAATTTCCAGACTCCATTTTCTATTAAATCTTTATTCTCAATTGCTGAAGGGAGATGAACTTGAGTATCTTTTGCAACTTCTGCAACTTCTTGTAGCATGAAACATGAAAATCATATTTTTCCTGGCTGTACACAGGAGAATTACTAGAATTATCCTCAGTACCAGCTTTTACAAACCCGGTTTCTCTGTACAATCTTCTCTCTTCACCCCCAAAAACTGGTATTATGGCATAAGTAAAATCCAATCTCAAAACACCTCCCAACTTAGCTCCCCAAGATCTAGAAAGAAGAATCCCAAAGCGATTTGGGATATCTGCCACCACCACATCCATCACAAGGCTCCTGGATGGAATTTGAGCCAATGATACAACCATATCTTTAATCAACCCTACACACTTAACCTTTTTGGAAAAAAATGAATAAATATCCTTATAAGGTTTGGTGATTTGTAAATTTAACTGCTTCATTACAGATAATGGCATCAAATTATGAGAATCTCCTGAATCTAACATACAATTGTGTAACATGAAAGAATGTGCCAATAAAGAAATGTAAAAAGGACGAGTAGATGAATCCACCTCTTCCATTTGAGGACTAAACATCACTACTGGTCTATCTTCTTGCAAATTCATAATGTCTGCCACATTATCACCTTGAGAAAGGTTAATAAAATCTAAAAATTGATTTTCATACATTGGAGTCTTAACCAACTTAGTCAGGGAAATTCATATCTTTATCTTTTCCAATTCTTTTTTCAAATTAAAAGGATTACTTGGCTTTATTAACTTCTCAGGATCTTCATTGTTCTTATTGAAAGGTGAAAATTTTTCAGATGAAACAACAATTTTGTTCAAATTATCACCTTTTAATTTCCTTTGTGAACTCTCCCGTTGTTGAAAAGTAGATTTTGTTACTGAATCAACTTGTTGCTTCCCTCTGTCAAGTTTTTTTGCTGGTTGTTGTGGAGTCACCATATGTTAAGGTTTCGGATCCTCTAACACCTCATCATTATTAAACGATCTAGATCTCTTCCTTGATCTCATATCACATTGTTTGTGTAATTAAGCCTGCATATGGTTAGTTAATTGTTTATAGTATCGTTCAATTTCATTTTCAGTAAAGGATTCCCCTGCTTCAACATTGACTTGATCATTATCATCATGTTCTACTTCACCTGCATATAATGTTGATATTTGGCTGTCTTTCTCCTTTTCACTTTCCTCTTCTGCCTCTTCATTTCCATCTTCTATATACAAAGGAGGTTGGATTTCATCTTGATCTTTATTTTCCCTTTGCAAGATCTACAAGGGTTGTTTTCTAAATTGTCAATTGAAATTTCGATTTTGGGCTTGTTGCCCTTGTCTGGGAGGGTTTTTATTTTCCAGTTCTAGTTTTACTAATTTATTTGATAAATTTTTTATGACCTTAGTCATATCGTCCAACCTTTGGTCATGTGAAACTTATTCTTTTCCTTTCCCATTCTCTTGTGTTTGTTTCTTTCCTTTATATTTTCCTGTTGCAGTCAAATTTTCCTCAATATCTAAGGCATCTGTCTGAATTTGATCTGAAGTGGGAGACATCCTCTCCCTCAAAGTGAAACCAAATTATGATTCAAAATCTCCAGCAAAAACAACCTTCCCTCCAGCTGGTTGGGGTTTTATTTCTGGTGGAAGGCTATTATATAATTTATTAAACCTTTTAATAAAATCAGTGACATTTTCATCTTATTTTCTATCAATAGCATTAAATTCAGTTAGGAAATATCCATGATATTTATTTTCACCCCATATCTGAGTGAAATTTTTCTCCATTTCTTCCCAACTATTAATTGAATTGGCCTGAAGTGCCTTGAACCACTTTCTAGCTTCTCCATCTAAATATTTCACAAACAACCTTAAAACAACATCAAGATACTCAACATTCAATTTTTCTGCAAAGGCACAAAAAGAGTTAATATGTTTCTTTGTTTAGATATCATCTTCCCATGTGAAACGAGGCAACAACTTAAGGTAATATTGTGGCATTACATTCATTGGCTGGGCCAAATTTAATGGAGCATATCTATTCAAAAGAAAAGCAAGAATATCCATATTGGGGTTTTGATTAAATCCTGTTTGAAAAAAAATGGTGGAGGAGGTAATAATGATATAGGGACAGAATAACTTATTGTAGAGACTGACTGTGGTGGAGTTCCAAAATGAAGTGTTGTGACTTATTGAAAATCACGGAATGTAAAAGAAACTAACTCACAATATTTTTCTTCCAAAGTATTTTCAGGAAAAACTAAATGAGAGGACACGGGCCCCTCTTCCAAGAATTTAAGGTTTCTGGGTACTTATTCTAAGTGGAAAACTGAAGTTTGTATATTAGAACTTCTTCCTGGAGTAGAAAGGGTAGGACTAGGAGTAATTAGGGATTTGGATTTCTAAACCCTTCTTGATACTAGTTTTTCTGGGTTAGATATAATTTGAAACTTCTGCTATGAGGTATCTGACCTTGTGTGTGGTCTTCTAGAATCTAGGTATACGTTGATGAAAAATATAGCCAAATCAATTTATTTTTTCACCAATCAAATAAATTATTTCTAAAAAAGAACCTAGGGAAAAATAGCTCTGTGTCTTCATTCCCCGGAAACAGCACCAAAAAGGTTGTTCCTTGGGAGAAAATATTTAGTTGTTAGGAGATCAGTGCCTAAGACATTCACTGTCACTTATAATTAAAATTTTTTGTTGTCCCTTCATATGGTAACCCCATAATTATATATTAAATCCTTTAATCTTTACTGATAACACAACTCTTCAAAGTGCCTTTAAATGATAAATGTGCATGAACATGTTAAGATGAAATGATAGTGGAAAACCATTAACAATATGTTGTAAATCACATAAACTATTATTTGTGGTTTTAGAAGAAAATGGTTGTAAGAAATGACTTCAGAATAAAGGAGCGCATTATTAAGGAAATTTACTCTAACTCACAGATGTAAATTAGACACCAGAAACTTCATTACTTTACCCCAAAAAAATAAACAAAATAATATGGAATAGGATGAACTCAACACATTCATCAATTGCTGAAAATTATCTGGAAAGATTTATTAATTTCATAAAGACAAAGTACAAAATTGGAAAAACTTCTGAGGCCCAAAGTCTGGAACCTCATTTCTTCCTTGAAAGAGTATTAAATACATTATTACAAAATGGATAATTATGGAACTATTAACTTCCCAAACTGTTTTCTTTGATCATTACAATAAAAAGTATAAAAATAAAACATCTACGATAAAACAAAGTAAAGTAAATTTGAAATATCATTTGATCATGAGGTGACAGCAACCTAAGATCCTGTAATGGTAGCAGTTCCTACGTCTACATCATTTTCTTGCGGGGACATCCATTCTTTTCATTTTCTTGACAAGTCTACATTTTGGCTAGGACAATTAGCAAGCTTGACATGTTCCATTTTGAAATCTGTGATCCTGGAATATGAGGGTCTTTCTGAAAACAAGGTTTTCACCATCCATAATCGCTGAAAATATTTATGCAGAAAGTTAACAATAGTGGCTCCCTTCAATATAGTATAATTTTCATGTGTGTTTCCGATTTTACTCTTTGCCTCAACCAACCATGTTTCAAATGTTTCTCAAGGGAGAATATTTCCTTGCTGGTCCCAATAGGAATCCAAACCAGCTCTGGTTCTTTTATCAAACAACATATTGAATCTTAACACTGCTTCTTTGACTTCCTTCATATTTTTCTCTGTAGTCTTCATGTATGAATTCTTGATGATCATCTTATTAAACTCCAACACACATCAAGTCCTATCTTCAATCCCGAAATCCTTCAATTCTTGAGTAATTTTATAATTAATAAAATCAATCAATATCTTTCCATATGAGGCCCTATTTTGCAACTTCTCTTTATTGGAAACAATGACATTCTCCAAGTCCCTCTCAATACTCTTTTCTTCGCCAACAATGATCAATAAATCCCATATGTTCTTGAGAACATCAATGATGTCATCCCAAATAATCTCCCTAGCTTGAATAAGGGATAAATTCCTTTCACTTTCTCCTTTAGCTCTTTGATCTCCTGATAGGAAATATAATAGTCCCACCTATACTTTTTTTCATTATCCTTGGTCATATGCAACTCATTCTCTGTAACCTTGAGCACTTTATAACTTCCTTCTAAATCCCTCTAAGATTTATTTAAATCAATTTCTGCCAATATTAACTTAGTTGAGACTTAAGTTAATTGGGCAACATGGTCTTCTAAATTAGATGAAATAACTATTGTACAAACATGAGAATCAATTCTTTTCTGCAACATCTCACCTGTCTCTTTCAGTTTAGCAATTTCTTGATCATTAGCCAACAAAGCTTGAAACAGGTGCTCTTTCTTTATCTCCACTTGGGCTACATCAATAGCCATAGGATGTTCACCTATTGGAAGCTTCAACTTCTTCTTCAAACTCTAAGTTTCATATTTAGCAAACAACAAAAAATTCTGAATTGTTGATTTGTCTTCAAGATCAACACCAACTTTAAGAATTATTTTCTTCAATTCCTCATTCTATGTGGAATAATATCTTGAGTTAGATTTTTCCAACTTCAATTGTTTGATCACTTTTCTCAACATGTTTTCAGCTTTAGCAACAGCTGAAGTGGTCTTATTCAAATCATTAAAAATTAACTGTCGTATTTGCATATGTAAATTAACCTTATTAGGAAGAGGAATTTTCTTAGCATCCACTGTTAAATTTACTGTTTTGAAAGATGAAGTAGAAGTCACATTCATAGCTGAAGGGTGAGAGAAAGCTATCTTCATCTAATCCTTTTCGAAGTCCATTGATGTCAACAATATTGTCTGCACAAGGAAAATTTGAGCCTCAGACTGAGACTCAATGCTTTCTCTTATCCTCTTATTTATTTCTTCAATCTATGAGAAAATTTCTTAATGTTTGACAAATATTCATGACTTGTACCCTCTGGAAGAGGGGATGAGGGAGTGCAAGATATATCTCCCAATTGCAAGGAATATGCAAGAAAATATGAA
Source organism: Pinus albicaulis (assembly GCA_034641835.2). Classification (NCBI taxonomy): domain Eukaryota; kingdom Viridiplantae; phylum Streptophyta; class Pinopsida; order Pinales; family Pinaceae; genus Pinus; species Pinus albicaulis. The sequence goes on along the minus strand of CM076583.1, from coordinate 722,275,598 downwards.
GAGCTTCCACCTTCCATGGACTTTTCCTTTTTAGCTTCACTTCGTGTATCACTTTCCAAATCAATTAATTCCTCTCTTAAGTCCCTTTCAGTAGGGTGAGGGGTTTCCACCTCCATATTCTCATACATAGAAGTATTTCCTCCATTTTCCATCTTCTCCATCTCGGACCTTGATTCATGAACAAATGCATAATATCCATTCTCCACTCCGTCGTTTGAAATCACATGGTATGGGTCATAATCCCATTTCTTCTCCAATGACAAATGCATGTGATTCACCATTTTGTGAGAAGATTCCACGGCCTGTCTGGTGTTTTCAATGAATGGCCCTAATGCCCTAGGTAGTTTAGACATATAGCCTTTATACACTGGATCAAAATGGACCTGGTCAACATTAAGACCTTTCCTGATGAACTCCAAGGAAAACAATCTCATGAGAACAAATATAGGCAATCTAAAAGGCTCTATATCAGCTCCAAAAAATCTAAATTCAGTATGTTCCTCATGAGCAAACCAATATCCCTATCTCACATCTTTACTCAAATTCAAAAAGGATGGAGCTTTAGGAAATAATATAGGTGCAGAAACTCCATTTTCAATTGAATATATAATAGGAAGGAAAGAGGAGGTAATTTCAAACAGTCCTTCATTTCCCACCTCCTTTCTCACCAGCTCTATAAAAAATACCACTGAATTATTGCTCTTATTTACATCAACAATGTTCAGCCTCAACTGAGTAAATCTATCCACATTATTGTAAATAAATGTGACCAAAGAAGGAAACATGAAACTGTCAGTGATTGAAAAACTCATAAACTCATAATTGATAACATTCTCCAGATAAGTGGGAATATCCAAATTTACTCCACGCTTCATCATTAAAGCAAACATTCCCAGAATTGACTTATCTACCACCATGGCATCTTCCCCCCCAGGACTTTGGACAAAATTTGAAGAATTGGTCGCACATCTTTAGCAAAGGCACTCAAAGGAAAATTTCTTGACTCCAAGGAGAATTTTTCCTTTTTAGCAGGAGATAGAATACAATTTGGGTAAACTTAGACCCTAAAAACTCTTGAAAATATGAAGAAAGGGATTCATCAGTGAAACTTACATATGAATCTGCAGAAGGGTAACAAAATGATTGCGTTTTCAACTAAGCTGACACCTAGAAGACATTTTCCCCCAATTAGTTCATGACAAGGAATTTCTAAGGGTACATGGTAGAAAACAACCAATGGATGAATTCTAGAAATAGGTAGGTTTGTGGAAAAAATAGAGACAAGACTCTAGACTTAATCAAAGTAGACTAAATTGGGGATCTTGCTTGGTTTAGAACAACACGCTGATAAAAGAAAGGGTGCTCTATTATGCAAACAGTATCCACAATATTTGTTTCTTTGTCTATTAGTAGGATATGAGTGTAAGACCCAATAATGAAAAATTTCTTCATCATTTTAAAAAATTGTACGAGAATAGTTACATTGGTTACCTAGTTGTTTCATAGTGGTTGTTGATTTGGACACTGGTATGAGAATTGGAAGACTTTAGCAGCTTGGGAGGTAGACGTGGACGCAAATGAGGAAAAAAATCCATTTTATAGCAAAATAAAATGAATGGGCAAGGGAAAATCATACGGAAATGAATTAAAAGATGAAGTGATTGACATACAGTTGGGGGTGATGTGGAAGGTGTGTGGAAGGTGATCTGGCTCACTTTTTGGGGTTTTTCAGCTATCGTCACGTTGTCGTCACTGTGGGGGGGCTTCGTAGTACAGGATTGATCAAAGAGAAGGGCCCCGCAAATGATCTAAGCCACACATTCCAGTCAACCGGTGGGGGTCAAATATTCTAGCGAAGGCACCCCATCGATTAACCTCCAACTACTTTGTGACTTCGCTTGCACTCCATCGTGGGAAAGATTTTTGATTGGAAAAATCCAAGAAGTGAACTACTCATTCTTTAACCCAACGTGTCAAAGGTAGTCTTGCTATCTCACACATAACTTCAAATACCACTTAGTGCCCCTTTTTCAAAATCTCATTTTGTGCATATATATATTTTTTAAAATTTTCAAAGTATATAATCTCCTATGTACAACATACAAGAAATTTAAAACTAGCCACAACAGTTATAATGGAAGCTTATATGATGTCTCTTATTGTTGATGTATGACCCTCTATACAAGTTGGATACAAAGTTCCAACAACTCCTCCAATAGATCCATATAGAAGAAGATCCTATTAAAATAGTGAAAAGGCTAGGAATGCAATACTATTTAGTCTTAACCAATCTAAGCTAGTCAAAGTGATGCACTGCAAATCTGCAAAGGATATCTTGGAAAAAATCAAGAACAACTTTGAAAAATATGAAAAGGTAATGAAATTTGAACTTCAGACTTATATAATTAGATTCAAAAGTTTAAAGATGAATGAGGATGAGAGTATTGTTGAATATTTTATCACAGTTGATGAAGTGGCTAACTTGATTAGAGGGCTTAATGATAAAATTTAGGATGATGTAGTTGTTTCGAAAGTACTGATAGCTCTTCCTATTAGATTCAATGCCAAGATATTTCATATTGAAGAGATGAAAGATCTGAAAGATTTCATTATAGAAAAACTTCATAGAATTATCACAACTTATAAAATGAGAATTGGAAATGAGAAATCAAAACCAAAAGAGGAATCCTTCAAAGCTTCGAAGAAGTCTAAAGAACATCAATATTTCCCTAGCTTTGAGTCTAACCATAATATGGCTCAGTTGTGATGAAATTAAGGAGGGGATCATGAAACTATAAAGCATGTAAATTTCCCTTTAAATTCTTTGATTGTGGAAGAGATGGTCACTTTGCCTCAAAATTTCCTTATACTAAATATGAGAAGCAAGAGAAAGAAAGAGAGAAAAATAACATAAATAAATCTCAGAAAAATCAAATTGGAAAAACTCAAAGAAAGAAGATATTATACTCTAATGAATATAATATTTCATTTGAAACTAGCACTGAACAATCATTTGATGGAGAGCATGATGAATTCTTACTTATGGCCTTGGAATCTGAATTGAAATTCAAATACGTTGAAGAAGAATTGGAAGGTGGGGTTGATCTTCAAGTGGAGCTTACTAGTGCGATGAATGAAATAAAGAATATCGAGAGGAAGAACGGATAGTTCAAGAAACAAATATTGAGAGTATAAGAAGATATTTTATCACTCTCATGATGAAACCTTTAATATTAAAAAATTAAAATTAGAAGAGGAAACTATATTTAAAGAAATTTTGGTACAAAAATTGAAAGGAAGACAAACAATCCATGACAAAATAGAAGATAAGAATAAATTTTTGAAGCTAGAACTGTCTGAGAAGAAATAAAATACATAATCAAATGCATATGAAGAAGAAATTATATCTTTGAAAACTCAGTTTTAAGAAACAAGGAGAAAAGAGGAAGTTCTTATAAGTCAATTGACAAGATGGGAAAATAACTATCAGAATATAGAGGAAGAAATTGTATCCCTAAGAATATATCTGGAGAAATATAAAGCTAATATTATCTAAATCTCAAATTTTCTGAAGGATCAAAAACACCAAATGATATTCTCAACATTTAAAGATTATTTTCCATCAAAACGGGTCTGGGATATACAGATCCTCAGTAGACTTTAAAAGGTGAGACAGGAACCATGTCCTCAGGAAACCAAGCTTCTCTAAGATACATAGATGCACTCAAAGGGAAGGCCAGTGAAAACAAATAAAGGACTAAGAAAGGAAATAATAAAAAAGGTGTTGATCCTGACAAATCCACAAATATCCCTTAGCACAGATATTTGTACTAGCAATATAAGCAGCCAATTTTTAATAGATCCTCTAATATACAAAAATTGCACATTTTCAAATACCCAAAGTTGTTTTATGGAAATTTCTATCATTTTCATAACTTCTAGCACAAGGATGTTAATTGTAGAGCCAATAGGGTTGAAAAAAAGAAAGTGTTAAATCTAATTATTTTCAAAACCATATATATTGGAATTCTTATGCTAGAAAGAGAAACCCATTATCCCCTCTCATGAATGAGATTGAATGTTTAAATTTTAATAACTTAGGACATAAATCTAGTGAGTGTATAAGTATATTCTTTAACCCTCGTAGGAAACAGTTTCTTGAATAGTCTACACATCAAGGAAGCATAAGCAAATGGAAACAAAAACCATTAAGGTCTAAAGAATGTGGATTTTCCCTATATTCTCATGATTAATAAGGAAAATGGTATGCTGACAGTGGGTGTTCAAAACACATGATAGGAGACAAAACCAAATTCCTATTTCTAAGAAAATATAGGAAAGGATGTGTCACATTTGGAAATAATGCACCAGCTCAGATAAAAGGAAGAGGAATTGTTAGCTCATATGAGAATACCAATGCTCAAAATGTCTTATATGTAGATTACATAAAGCACAATCTTCTAAGTTTGAGTAATCATGTCTATGATGTAACCTTTAAATCTAAATATTATGAAATAAGGAAACCTAATAATGGTAAATTAGTAGGGAATGAAATCAAGATGCCTAGTAACATGTATGTATTTGATGACTCTATAGTAAAGTGTTTCTTGAGAAATATAGATGAAACCTGGTTATGGTACAAAAAATTGGGTTGTGTGAACTTCGAAAATTTAGTGAAAATTAGTGAGACAAAGGTGGTAAGAGGCATGCTAAAGTTGTCAAAGCTAGATAGCTCCATATATAAATTATGTCAATTTGTAAAGTAGGAAAGGGCGCACTTCAAGATAAAAGAGTATTCATCATCTAGACCCCTAGACTGGTTCACAATGATATATGTGCCCCTACAAGAAAAAAAATCCCAAGATTAGAGAAATACTTCATTTTTTTCATTTATGATTATACCAGAGTAACTTGGATTATATTTCTAAAAGAAAACTCAAAGGCTCTTAGTAATTTCAAGGTGTTCAAGGATCTGGTAGAAAATGAAAAGGAGTTGAAAATAAAATGTTTAAGGTCAAACAAAGGAGGATAATTTACCTCCATTGAGTTTGGGAAATTATATGAGGAACATGGGAAAAAAAGAAAATATTTAGTTACCAAAACCCCTCTACAAAATGGAGTAGTAAAATTAAAGAATGGGTCATTCTAGTAAATGGCTAGAGCAATAATGGGCGAGGAAAAGGTGGAAAAAACTTTCTGGGGAGAAGAAACTCAAATTGTTGTGTATTTATCAAAAAAAATTCTACTCAAACCAAAAAGTGACAAAACACCTTACAAGTTATGGAAAGGAAGGAAAAATTTAGTAAAAAAATCAAAGTATGTGGGAGCAAATGCTACCTAAAAATGAATGATGAAAAACTGGGAAAGTTTGAATCTAGAGAAGATGAGGTTATTTTTCTTAGTTATTCATTTATTATAAAAATCTAGAAGATTTATAACAATAGAATCGAGAAGATCATGGAGTGAATTGATTTCAGGGTAGATGAAGTCCTACCACATTTAGAAAAACCTGAGGGAAATGAAAAATTAGATGATAGTGAATGTGTTTTTAAATATGCAAAATGAGAAGAGATAATGAAGAAGAAGAATAAGGACCCCTCAGAGCCATAAAACTCCATATATATATGTAGAAAAGAAACATCCTAGGATCCAAATAATTGGAGATAGATAACCAGGAGTTTAGACAAGAAGAAAATTCATAGGTAGTCCTAAACAGGAAACCCTTACTCTGTTGTCTTAAATAGAACCCAAACATGTCAATAAATCAAGTGAATATAAATTTTGGGTGAAAGAAATGGATGAAGAGTTGGATAAAATAGAGAAAACAACACTTTACAACTAGTTCCTAGACAAAAATACAAAAATAACATTGGTACGAAGTGGGTGTTTAAGAGCAAGATGAAAGAATAAGGATAGGTGGTAAGGAATAAATCCAAACTAGTATGCAAAGGATATGCTCAGGTAGAATGTGTTGACTTCAAATAAACCTTTCCTCATGTAGCTAGATTATAGTATATTGGTATGTTTCTGGCATTTGGAAGTCATGAGAATTTAAAATTTATTAGAGGGATGTAAAGTTAGTGTTTCTTAATGGTGAACTAGAGGAGGAAGTATACATCGAATTTCCAAAGAGTTTTTAGTTGTCTGGAGATAAATATCAAGTGTATAGACTAAAGAAATAATTGTATGGATTGAAATAAGCCTAAGAGCTTGGTACGCAAGGTTGGAAAAAATATCTACAACAATAGGGTTCTAAACAAGGAACAATAGGCAACAACTTATACATTAAATCTAATAATGAAAATTTAATAAACATTGTTGTGTATGAATATGACATCATTTTTAGGAGTAATCTAGAAAAAATGGGTTAGTATTTTTCTAAAGTAATGCAGAAGGAATCTAAAATGTCCATGTTTGGAGAGTTTTGATTCTTCCTTTAGTTGCAAGTAACTCAGTCAAAGAAAGATATTTAATTTCCAAGTCCAAGTATCTAAAGGAAACTTTGAAACTTTTTGGTATGGAAGAGTGCAATGTTGTTGGCATGCCCATGGTGATTGGCTACAAATTAATTAAGGAAGATCAGTCCCTTTATGTAGATCCCACTTCTTATAGTTTAATGATACAAAATATTTTATACCTAACACCATTTATATATGATATAATTCAAGTTTTAGGTATGGTTTCCAAATTTCAATCAAACCCTAAAAAGCGCCATGTGAATGTAGTCAAAAGGATATTCACATATCTATAGGGCATAATTGAATTTTTTTTATCGTATGGAAGAAGCAAAGAGTTCAATTTAAGAGCATATACTTATGTATATTTAACAGGTAGCATTGATGGCAAGAATATCACAAGTGGTGCAATGTTCTTTTTATGGAATTGTCTAGTGTCTTGGTCAAGCAAGAAACAAAACTCTGTTTCCTTTTCTACAACTAAATATGAGTATATATTAGTATCTAGTTCTTGTAATCATATAATTTGGATGAAATTTATATTAAAGGATATCAAGGTTGAATTTGATGATCCTATCCCCATCATATGCGTCAATACTAGTGCAATTAGTATCTCCAAGAATACTATTATGCAGTTAGAAATGAAGCACATTCGAATTAAGTACCATTTTTTGAGATATCAAGTTATTGACCATGTTTTTAGGCTAGAATGTATTTCCACTAATGATCATATTGCATATATATTCAACAAAACACTACCCACGGAACCATTTGAATGCCTCAGACAACATTTGGGAGTGAAATATCCCTCAACATAATAAATCATTCAATATAAGGACTCGCAATTGCTCATACTATTGAGAAATTTAGAGAGTAAGATGCAAGAGAAAAATGATGAAATGAAATTTTTTCTCAAGTCATAGGACCTTGTATACTTCATCTATGCATAGTGTTCAAGGGGAGAATTTGTTTCATTCCCACCATATCTAATCCACAAGAAAAATTATGCTTTAGGGGGAGAAAATTTTGTTCGCTTTGTAATAGAACTGCCTGATGCATCATTATTGAACAAGTGATCAATTGTTGTCCATTCTTTTAGCAACAATACGTTTTTTGAGAGGTATGATCTCAGGGGTAGATTCTTCATCCATTTGCACCCTTTACCATAGATGTAAAAGGAGGCGAAGTTTCCAAACATTGAATTACAAAGAGAAGAGTGAAAACATTAGAATACATGGAGAAAAGCTAAGGGGAGAAGTGTTCAGACAAGAAGTAGCAAAAAAATATGAACATTGGACAATTGAAATTTGTGGTATGATTCTACAACACAAGGTTCATAAGGGGAAAATGTTGTGAGCAGTCAACAATTATTTTTCCAGCATCCATGGAGAGTGAAATTTCTAGGGGGGAGAAGAGCCCAACAGTTGCTAGTGGTTTTTTATAAAAAACCTATACGTGTTAGGGGGAGTGTTTCTAAGTGATGGTGTTGCCATTAATGAATAAAAAATGTTTGGAAATGTTGTCATCAATGTCAAAGGGGGAGATTATTGAGTGGATTTCAAGATATTTTTTATTGATTTCAAGGGCCTACAAATACACAGGTATTTTTTAATGTTTTTTTGGTGTTTTCATAGTATTGTGGCGGTTGCATACTACTGGACATATGATCTAATATCATATCTTTAAAGGATTTTTTTTTTTTTCTATAGAGTGACTTGCTCAAATGATCTTCCAAAGTGTGTAGTTGTATATTCCTCTCAAAGAAATTTCCAATGGTATATGAAACTTGGTATAACTCCCAAGGGAGAAGGAGTTATATTGGTTTGAAGTTTTAGCAGGGTTCTAAGGTGCATGGTTCCACTAGGACTTGAAAATGTACAATTAGTATTTGATGTGGTAGAAATGAAATAGCAGCATAACGAGACAAATTTTAGGTGGTAGAAAATTTATGGTTGATAGGTAGGGACATGGAAATGATAGGAAGAATTTGTCACTAAAAGTAGTAAATGTGGCTGACACGTAGAAGTGTCTAGGTTATGTTTTGTTTTAACAACATGCACACAAAAAAAGGAATCACGGGCCCCTTATTAATTGTTGAGCATACAAGGGGTCCCAGTGATGGATACAAATTGTTGGATCCAGATGGTCGAAGGTCTATTTGTGGCACACTTTGAGGAAATTGCACGGTAGTTAGTCACATAAGCGAAAAATCGTAGACGCATCCCCTTGCATTAGCTACCATATAAGAAGGGGGGGCATGATGATCCTCGACCATTGATCAAGTGAGGGACTAGAAAATTGTCAACTGCCTATTTTGAATATGTGGACATGATAGGTGGAGGCTAGTGTGTCATGGGGTCATGCGGGATAATAATAAAGTGGTGCATGGTGATGTAGTGGGGTGACTCATTAGTATAAGTTATGTGTAGAGTATATGTTGGCATGTTACATGTGGAAATGTATAAAGAGTGATGGGTGAAATGTGGAATTGGTATTTTTCAAGTGCCCAAGTGGACCATTTTCAGGTGACACATGGATCACCCAAAGGGTGCCACATGGCAAAGTGATGTCATCACTTCGTCATGTTGATGTCAACACAGAAAATTCCCTCAAAACGTTAAGGGAGAGGTCTTGAAGGCTTAATCATATAGGTAATAATATTAAGTCCCTAAGAACTAAATGGTTGGAACATTATCATAGTTAATGCCATGGTTTTAAAGTCTCTGTCACATGTGATGGAGAGATAAAGTCTAAAGGGGTTGTGAAATTAAAAATTTGGAATTTATGAAACAAATTGAGATAAGCATAATGATGGTTGAAAATCATTTGAATGATCATGACTATTAATACAATCAAAGGAAAAAAATCCCTGTGTGTAAAACCAAGAACTAATTCCCATGGTATTTCAAGGATAAAGGTTATAAAAGAGAAAGAGAACGATGGAAAGTGGTTGGTGATATTGTTGAAAAAAAAATAAGGTTGTTACATAATTTTGGCGTTCGAGCACCAAATTTGGTAAAGAAAAGTAAATCATGTACAATTCATATAAATAGACAGAAAGACAATGTAAGAAGTGTGTGGTTCCAACACATAACTAAATAAAACTTATGTGAAAACTATTGTGGCACAAAGTTGAACGACCAAATTTTTTTGTATAGGAAGAAGAGAAATTTGCACATTAAAAGAGTACAAATTCATGTATGTGAGTGATTAAATTGTAGAAAATTATAGTAAATAAAAATGTGTGTTGAAAACTTGTGAGAAGATGGTGAATTGAAGAAGTTGTAGTTGTTAGTATGTAGTTGTTGTGTATATGTGTGTGTGAGAGAGTGTAGGTTTTTTATTGGACAAAGGAAGGAGATTGTTAGAGGTATAGAGTAGGTGGTTGATCTATATTAGAAAATTATAGGAACTTAGGCCAAATATCTAAATTTGAAAATTAATTAAATATAGGTCTAATTGGATGCAACGAGTGGGTGCCTATACATATCTGAGGTTAATGCCTCTAGAAAGTTGGGTCTTGTTGATATGAGAGGTTTGGGGCCTCTTGTGAGTTGGTGTTCACAAAAATTTAGTGGTGCAGCTTCGTTGGATAGATAGGGGTTTCTCGTTGATGCTTATTTGAATTCCTCCCCTATTGGTTCTTCTAGGGTTGACTCTCCTGAATTAGGTAGTCATGCTTGTTATGTTAGCTCATCCTCCCTGTCTAACCTATTAGCGTGCTCTGGTGACGACTTGAGAGTTGGATCAATTTCGAGTATTGTGTATTGTTACCCCTCATCCATCCCTAGTTCCTCCTCCCCCTCTTCTAACCCTGGTTCCTTTTCTTCCCTTGCAGTGTTATCACCCCCCCTTTCAAACATCCCTTGCTTGCTCCCTATTGAAAGTAAAATCTCCATTGATAATGTAAATTCCATTGTCGATGGTTCAATCATTCAATCTAATTTGTGTTTTTATAATAATAATTATTATAGTGGTTTTTTAAATAATAATAATAATAATAATCTCTTACCCCCCTCTTCTATTAACAATAGGGTTATTAATAAATCTAGGTGCTCTTTTGATTCTTCGGTTTTTCCCTTTTAGAAAAAAGGCTCAATTTCTCCCTTTCTTCGAGAAATATCCATGTCAAAGATATAATTTGTAACATATAATTTTGTATTAAATATTTATCTGATAATTTGATGGATGTCATTAGGCAGGATTGTGTGGTGGTTCTTTGGAAAATGAGACCACCCAGAAGAAATATTACTAAATTTGAGTTTAAGGCACTTAAATCCCTTAATCAGAATCCCGATATTGTTGTTCTAAAAGCTGATAAAGGTGGCGTTGTTGTAATCATGGATAAATATGATTATAAAATTAATATGTGGTACCATTTGTGTAACATCAGTAGTTATAGGAAGCTTGTGAAAAACCCCATTAATAAAGTGTCTAATATTGTGACAGTTACTATTAAATCCAGTAGCACTGTGGGTTCCATGAGCCATAAGATTATTGAGAGAAACCCTATCACTCCTTGGATTTGTGGGCTTCCCAAGATTCATAAAGAGGGTATCCCCCTCATACCCATTGTTAATACAATTGGTGGTCCCACTTATCTCCTATAAAAGTATTTAGCTCGTAAGCTTAAACCACTTGTTGGTCATTCTGATTCTTTTGTGAAGGATTCATCCTCCTTTTTCAATGAGTTAAAGAACTTAAGTTCTGATTCGAATGACACTCTTGCTAGTTTTGATGTTGTATCACATTATACCAATATCTATATCAATGAGGCAGTTGAAGTGATCAATCGCATCATTGATCCAGACACTGCTAATTTGGTAGATATTTCTCTTACCTCAACCTCTTTTAGCTTTGAAGGGGAGTTCTATGAGCAGACTTGTGGTGTTAGCATGGGTTCTACACTCTCCCCTATAGTTTCCAAAAAAATAATGGAATATTTTGAATCAAAATCCTTGGCTTCTGCTCCTTTCAAGACTAATATTTGGAAGCGGTTTGTGGATGACACCATAAATTGGTCTCATGGTCGTCAAAAGTTAGATTATTTTCACCAACACTTGAATGATCAGTCTAGATCCATTAAGTTCACTATGGAAACAAATATTGATGGTAGCCTTCCTTTTCTATATGTTCTCATCTCAAGGAATGATGATGCCTCTTTCTCTCACCAAGTATTTCGGAATAAAACCCACATAGATCAGTATCTTCATGCTAGCTCTCATCATTTTCCAACTGAAAAAACTAGGGTTTGCAACACATTGGCCACTAGAGCTCTTAGGGTTTCAGATGATGAGCACTTGGATGATGAGAAAGCCCACGTCCTTAGAATATTTGAGAGGAATGGATATAATAAATGTCAAGGTCTTAGGGCTTTCTTAAATGCAAGAAGAGGTCCTAGACCAAAAAAATATCCTAACAAATTAGTTGGTAGTGTTCAACTTCCAATTATCCATGGTAATATTGAAAAAAATTCTCGTATTTTAAAGAAACATAGTAACTCTTCCTTATTTAGAACTATGAGCACCATTCATAATTCTCTTTGAATTGTTTAAGACTTGCTGGACTGCAAGTGCATGAAAAGTGTCTATTTGATTCCTTGTTCCTTTGGGATTCCCTACGTTAGATAAATTGTTTGCTATATAAATAGGAGAATTGAAGAGCATGATGTAGATATAAGGCATTGTAGGACTCAGTCCTCATCTCTTGTCGAACATGCTAGGAAGACTAAGAACCACATTTGTTTGGAAGAGTCTAAGGTCATCGCTACGGTTGAGCATTTCCATCATCGAAAATTTAGGGAAGCTGTTAAAATCGAGAAGAGGTCTCATACGTTGAATAGGGATGGCATGTGGAAAATTAGCAGTTGTTGGATTTTGTCTCTCTTCTCAATATTTATTTATTTATTTATTGTTATTACCATTATTTAGTATATTGTTTATTTGGGGTCTGATTTGTTGGTTCGCTTGTTTCTTTTGTTTTCATTTGGCTATTATTATTTTTATTAGTTTTAATTTGCTAGTTTATTTTTAGTTTTTATTTTAAGCTTTGATTTATTTTTCACTTCATTGAATTATTTGTTGTTTCTAATTTTATTGATTAGGATTAATATTATTTTATTATATAAAAAAGGTAAAATATGTAGTTATTATAATTTGCTGGTTGTGTTTTTTATTTTATTTTATTTTGTTTAATATTAATTTTATTTTTATCTTTATTATTGTTTACTTATACTTTCATTGGTTGGTTTACTTTTAGTTTTTATTTTAACCTTTTTAATTATGTTTTGTTATTTAAAAAAAAAATATTTCTAATGATATTGACTATGATCAATAATATTTTATTTATTAATATTTTCTTAATGTTCTATTTTATTATTTCATTAATTTATAGTTATGTTTGTATCACTGACCATTGCACATCTCTGTAGTATATATATATATATGTGTGTGTGTGTTTGGATCAACACAATCATCTTTCTCCTGATGATGAACTACACTAAGTAGTTCGAAATGCGTCGGCTCTATAAATTATGATGTAATTTTTCGGAAGATTTTTTGATAAATAGATATAGATCACAGAAGTGTACACTTAAAAAAAAACTTAATGTAATCAGAATTTGGGGCTTAGAATTACATCAAAATAAAAACAAAAATTGTGGTTTTTCTCCTGAAAGGGTTTCCATGTTAAAATATATATGTACAAATGTCATGTGAATGGTGCTTTGTTGTTATGATTGCATTTGATTGAATAACTTTTTAAAAAAGTGCAAATATTGTATAATATTGATTCACACCCCCCACCCCCCACTTCTCAATATTCTTTGATTCCAAACAATTAGACCTCATCTTCTGGTATAACGACTATATCTTTTGATTTCCATCCTTGATCTGCATCTTGTTTCTCTTCTATGTCTAGTTCCTCCCACTCCTCCTCTTCCATTATTGTTTCTTATTTGTTTCACTTTTGTTGTGACTTTTTCTCTTGATTTGCTTCATTCCTCGGTATGTTTTCTTAAGTATTTACATTCTCACTGGTTTTTCCCCCTTTTCCCCATTTCATTGGGGGATATATTCCTTAGTTGTAAATGTTGAGTAATTATTTTCACTTACTCCTCGTAAATTTAAGGGGTCAATGAATCCTTTTATTTCTTCTTTCTTTTTGTTTGAGACCTTTACAACCCTTCCTAATCCTCTTGCTACTTTGGCTATGTATTCATTTCAGTTTGGTTCATATGGAACTCACTTAATAGGTGGCCATATTCATGACATTTCCTTCATCTAAAGGGTATTTTCTCATAGTTTTTGTGTTTCTCACAAATTTCATTTTATTAATTGATTTTTATTCTTGCTGTGAGACTTTTTTCAAGTCTAGGTAGACACACAATCTTGGATATGACATGTTTCTGATACTATTATGAAGGATCCAATTGAATTTCTAATACCCTATAGTATTCCCTAATCCCACAATTCATGTGGAAAGAAGAACAATCCAATCCACATTTGTACCAAGATAAAGTCATGTTTCTTTGGGTTAAATATATCCACCCAAGGTTTCATATGCAGTCTAAGTAAGTTCCACCTTGAAATAATTACTCCATGTCCTCAATATTGTTGAAAATGACTATGAATAAACCCTTTGAACCCAACTAGAGCTTGATGTCTATTATAAATTTCCAATATTTTCTGATCCATCCTATGAGTACTCTATATGATGGCCAAATTCCCACAAACTTGCATAGAAATGCATGATCCTTCATATATTGTATTTTCTCTATAACTTTATCTGAAATTATTTCATGGAGCGGATTTATTTCCCTTTGAGTGAAGCATGCTCACGTGTTCTTTGGATACCTTGCTAATTTTGCTTCCATGTTTCATTATGTCCCTCCTCTGTTTGTGATTTGGGTGTTGTTGTGGAATGTATGTTGTTCTTAATAGTGATGAGATTTTTGGGCTTGTTATATGAGTTCTTAGAGGCACAACATGCCATAATGTTGTTGAAGGAAGGGCCACCTCCTCCCCACCTTAGGGGAACCATGAGGATTTAGGAGTTTAGTGGGTGAATAAACCCTATATAGGAAGAGGAGTGTTCGATTCTAGAGCGATTGTATATAATGAAGTTACATAGTACCTTGAATTTATAATCTACATATATGTATGTGATCTACAAAAATCTCTTGTAAATTCATTCCTCATAATATATATATATATATATATATATATATATATATATATATATATATATATATATATATATATATATATATATATATATATATATATATATATATATATATATATATATATATATATAGATATATCCACTCCAAATTCTTCCTTGGTAAATATATCTTGTGACAACTCTCCTCTCTCACTTTTGGGAAAAAAAAATGGAATAGGGACTAGGGTTTACGTTATAATATTTCTACAAAATGAAATTTCCACTCATTTTTTCTCTTTATATTTATGCACATTAATGATAAAAATGCACTAGGTTTTATCTATTTGGCTAATGTTGCATCGTATAGACTTAAATACACTGGTGTTGTATGTTGAAAAAAATGCACCAATTAAATATGTATAAAGAAAATATAAGCAAACCTCCACAGTTAAAAAATTGTGGATGTTTTCTTTTGTGTAGGTTAGTTGTCACTGCATATCAAAATCTTACTCATCAATGCACTTATAATACCAATATACATTTGAGTTATATAATTGAATGAGGTGAATTATAATCTAAAAAACACCTTGAAATCTTTATTTGAAGTTAAAATGTTACATGCTTCTCAAAATTTCTTTTAAGAATGTAGAGATGTATTGATCATGGTCTTAGCTCAAATACAAGCAAAAAAAACGATAATATCAAATGGCCAATTTTTTAATTCTAGATCATTCCATATCATTCCAAGTTCTCCCTTGTCATTTGTAATAAGTCCATATTTTATTTATATTTTTACTATATTATTGAATATATGATGCCTTTGCACTTGCATTTGAATAATTTATATGTTGGATTTTGTAAGCTCCTAACTTGGGTTTGATTTTAGATTCACAATGATATTCTAAAAATCTAAAAACATTGTATGATCTTATTGGCATAAATATACCACAAAAAAATTGTACGAAAACAAGGAGCCACTTTACCCTCCACTTGTAACATGCCATCTTTTGGTAACCATCCTAGGTCAATGGTACTTTACTATGAGACATATATATTTTATGACACTCCAATAGTATGTGGTTATTAAAAATGTAAAGGATTAAAGGTGAAACCTCAATGTGTCACACTATCCCATTATATTAATGGTCAACTACCCAAATTTAATGGTACAATATAGTTTTCTATAATCAAGAATCTAATAGGTGATAGAGAAAAGACACATAGAAACACTTCCATATGATTTTTTTAAACTTGGAAACAAAAATAGACATGTTTCATCCTAAATTGAACAACCTATTTCCTTTTGTTGAGTCAACCAAGATATTTAGTGATATAAATATGATATAAATGTTAGTATGGAAAAATCATACACATAGTTGTATAGGTCAAATGGCACTCATGAGTCAAAAGAAACATGTATAGGCATATCCTTCTTTGTTGGAAACATCATGATGCCCCAAAAACAAAATTTTCTCTAAGGTACATTTGAAAAAATTAAATCTCACAGATGCACCAAACAAGTTTGACCATACCCTCATATAACCTCGTGGCTTTTCCTTTGATTGTTGCAAGGGTTCACCCAAGTTCTAAGTCATTGTCCTGGAACCAAATAACATGAATTAGGTAGATTATCTTTGATAGTATAGGGTAAACCAGCCACATCTTGAACCCCATCCTTCCCCCAAGTATCTTTCACATTAATGAGTCAAAGATGGAAGGAGCTTATTCAAATTATATAAATTAAAGGGAAGGGAGAGTCAAATGACAATAGAAGTTTATTCATTGTTACTAATTCGAGAACTTTTGAGGACTAAAATGGGCCTCCTAAGAAAAATGTACAACCAAAAGGAACTTTATAAGAACCAATAGGATTCAAGATGATGATGTCAACCATGGGGATGATTCACCATTTTTGGGGTAAAAAATTAAAAATATTAAAAACTATTAAAATAGTAAAACTACTTCTTGAACTTATGTCCCTAAGGTTTTACCCAAATTTCGAGCAGGAGTACTCGTTGGATGAAAAATTTAATTCCTCATCCAAGGAGTACCCATGTTGCATACTTTTGATGGACCCTGACACACGAAAAATGAGAAATACATGAAAAACGTGATTGCATCAAAAGTATGCAACATGGGCACTCCTTGGATGACGAATAAAATTATCCATCCAATAAGTGTTCCCGCTCAAAATTTGAGTAAACCCATAGGGAGATAAGCTGTAAATACGAGTTGAAAAAGTAGTTTTTTCTTTTTTCCCACTAAAATTTGATGATGTAATCTAATCCTATTTTATTATTTCCACTATTTTTATAATTTACTTAGGAGGCCCATTTTAGACCTCAAAATTCCCCTAATCAGTGCCATCAAAATTTCCCCAAGCAATCAAGAATTACATTGTTGAGGGAAATTTTTATTAGTTTCAAAGTTTTTCCGAACTTCATTAAGAGAGAAATATTGCAATAATATTGGAGAAGTAAATTTGTATTTATATCCAGGGGGAACCATTTCCCTCATTCATTATCTTAAATTTTCTTCAACACTTTTTGTATCTCTACCACCAACAACTAATAAAGAGGATTTTTCCCTACGCTCTTTGTTTATTCTATTTCTTATTGTTCTTTTTGTTTCTTCCATTATTAAGTTTAGTTTCTATGCATTTTTTTCCATTAATCACAATGCATTATGTGGATTATTTTTAGCCCCTAACCTCTTTTGTTTTGTGTGAATCTCTATGGGTAGCAAAGAAAGAGGAATTGGGACACCCTTTCTTCAAATTCCAATGCAAAAAATTGGTGACCATATTTTTTTCTTTTCTTATTTTGTTGGTTGTTTGCAAGCATATTTTCTCTGATTTTACAAAAAATTTTCTCTGCTTAAATTTACTCCATTTTAGTTTTTCAAGTTGCCCTTGCAAATATGAAAGAAACAGTCGTGAACATACTTGCAACTCTGCATACAATACCCGCAACTGTGCAGACAAAAATCCATTTTGTGCATTGTAATTTCCTTTTCCTCAGAGATAGGAAGTATTTAGTGAACTTCCTACACTCCCGCATTTTTTTTGCATGCTACATAGGCTTAATTTTTGCATTACTAACCATTATAGTAGAGAATTTATGCTTAATTTTTTTTTTAAATTTGTAAGTTGGAAATAGGATTGGTGTTATTAAGAAAGAGAGTAGGTTCTTCCCCCTTGCACCATTTGGTGAACCTGTGGGGAATATGAAACGTTTATGAAAGCATTAATTTTCCATCTCCCTACTAACTAGAAATTCACACATAGTTTAACTAGGAAGGAGTAAGCATCCCTCCATATGCACATTTTTTCTTGTTTTACAACCAATTATATTGGGACCAAGAGTGGTGTTAGTAAATAAAGAGAGTAGGTTCTCGCCTTGTTCACCTTGTTGAACCTGCAAGGGATCCAAAATGTTTCTAAAAGAACTACCTTTACATCTCCCTATATGCTCACATAGGAAGAAGTGTCACATAGTTTAAAAGTTGGTGATGAGAAGAAACTCGTGAAGGGGTTAAGGCCTAGATTGTGGACTATCACAAGCCTCCTTAGATCTCCCAATCCTTGGTAGGGGCTCAATGATATAGGTTTATATTGGTTCCCACACACCTATTCCACCTGTACCTCTAGCTGGTTTCATTAGTTTCCTTTATTATAGCACAATTTACTGTTTTTCGCAATTTTTCGGTTCCTAAACTTTCATAGTTGTTTTGACCCCCTAAACATATTTTTTAGGTCTGCAACTACAATTATGGGCCTGATGAAAATATTGCAGTACACATAGATACATTTATAAAAAGGTATCGTACACACCAAATGAAGATAATATGACCACGTTACAACCCTAGGAAGTTAGTTGTCCAACTAACCCCAACAGGGCCCACAAACTCTTGGAATTCCATCTCCTAGGGTTAGGGTTTTGGTTGTTTAGTGTTTCCATTTGTTGTTCAATAATAAAAATGCCATTGAGGCTCATTGTAACATAGTTTAGAAGCATGTAGCCACCACATTTCTTCTCAAAGATAAGCTACCATCCCCTGAGCTAGTTTATTTCCATTATGTATGTAAGCATCTTTCAATTCTTTGATATTAATGAAATGAAGATTTATTTTTGTTGAATCTCTGTGTTTATGTTTATATTTGTATTCTATTTCATTCCTTCATAGCTTTGGAATAGTGGTATCAGAGCATTCTCCTCTTTCTTTGTCTTTTTGTGGATGTCCCCAATGAGGTCGGGGATAAGTATTTAGGGCTCGAATTGGTTGAACTTTTGCAATACCAATCTTGCCAAACCCAATGGCCTCCCATGGAGGAAGAAAATAAAGACGAGGGATCAGGAGACCCTTTCAAAATATTGCTTGAAGAAGCCCTCGAGAAATAAAGGAACGCGATGATCGACAACTTTTACCAAATCCTTCAGTAGATGACCACAGGAAATGCATCTTCATCTGGTAACCACTTTGGAGGCTCCACTCCATTTAAGGTACAATTCAGCTTTGACATTCCCATATTTTAAAGCCAGATAGATGCAAATGTCATAGATAAATGGTTAAATATGTTGGAAGGATATTTTTCGATTCATGATTTTTCCAAAAGGGAAAATTTTATTTTTTCAGTCCTTAAAGTCTCCCCCCATGTCAAGGACTGGTGGAAAACCTATTGTGAGTAGAGGAAAGAGAGGGAAACCTCACTTTTTTCAGCCACACCCACTTGGAATTCTTTCTCATATGCCATAAAGGAACAGTATTACCCTATCAAGAGCTATGATGATAAGTACATACAATGGACTATGCTATGAGCAAAGGGATCAAGATGTGCTTGAGCTGATGAATCTTTTCCATACCATGTGCACAAATTTGGGTATCAAATATTCTGAGAAACATTTGGTGCTCAAGTACTGTGGTTGTTTGCATAAATACATTTAGGAGGAAATGGAGTTCCTAGACATCTCCTTGCTCGGTGCAACATACTGATATGTTTCCAAGATTGAGCAGAAATTCAAGCAGAAGAAGCGAGAATTTGGATATGTGAACCCAAATCAGAACAAAGGCACCCGCAATTCACAGAGAAAAGGGAAAAAACAAGCCATGACCCACTAGGGAAACTCCTCAAAACTACAAGAAAAGAACAATGAGAAGGTGAACAAGGACACCGACAAGTGGTGTGAGTTCCATAAAACTCCCACTCACAACATAAAAAAACGTTGCACAAAGCAAGTGTTTGTGGTTGAGCTAAAAGACTCAAATACAAATGGATGATTTAATTTTGAGATGGAACCTAGAAAGGGAACCAACAAGGGGAAGTAGATAATTGATGTAGAACCCACTGCAATGGTAGCCACCACAAAGCCCCAAAAGGTGGATCATGAGGATCCAAAGGAGGGGGAAGCGCCTCTTCCACTCCTGGATGTGGGTAAAGGTTTCATTGGTGCAGTTCATCGCTGATAGTGGGAGCCAAAAAAACATAATATCATCTGAGGTCATTAAGAGATTGAAACTACCAATAATACCGCACCCACAATCATACACCATCGGGTGGCTCCACCAATGGTGAGATCTCATTGTCAGCTAGTAGTGTCGCATACCTTATATCATCAAGCCCTTTGCAGATGAGGTATTGTGTGATGTTGCCCCTTCGGAAGTTTGTGACGTTTTATTAGGTTAACCATAACTATGGAATCTTCATGATATATATGAATCCAAAATTCGTTCTATCATTAGTACTTTAGGTCAAAAATTGTACAGGATATCAAAGGTAGCACCACCTACCACCTTTCATCTGATCTCTACTAAAAAATGTAGTAATATAATTTCCCATACTTGGATTTCCTCATGATTCACCCTTAGAGAAATAGGAATATTATGGCCACATCCATAGCCTCCAGATAGGGCTCCTCTACATGGAAGAAATAGATGGACAAGTTCATGGAGGAGTACAAGGATATCTTCACCTCACCCAAAAGAGTACCCCTACACTGTTAGGTCAAGCACTCCATCGATCCGACCTCGGGCGCACCACTACCTAATGGATCAATATACTGATGTTATATTCTAGAGAACAATGAAATCAAGAGACAGATTCAGGAGTTGTTGTCGAAAGGGAACATCAGGACAAGTTCATCACCCAATGGGAGCCCAATATTGTTGGTATAGAAGGATGGAACTTGGATGCTCCATATTGACTATTAGACCCTGAATAAGATCACTATCTAGAATAGGTATACAATCCCACAGATTGATGAACTTCTAGACCATATCAAGGGGGACAAGTATTTCAGCAAGATTGACTTGAATTCCCATTATCACTAGGTACCAATCGAACTCTTTGATGTGCAGAATACTGCCTTCAAATCCAAGGAGGGCCTTTTTGAATGGTTGGCCATGCCTTTCATGTTGACAAATTCCCCCGCAACCTTAATGAGGTTGATGGATGACATCTTGTGGTCCTTCACCAAATTGTTCAGGGTAGTGTATTTATATGACATCCTGATCTTTAGCTAGAGTTGGGAAGAGCACCTACACCATATTCGACAAGTCCTCCAAACCCTGTAACAACAAAAATTATGTGGGAGAAGTTCACTTTTGGTATGAACCAGGTCCAATATTTGTGGTACGTTATTGATGAGCAGGGTGTGCATGTGGACCCAACCAAGATACAAGTTATTCAGGATTGGCCAGCCCCAACCACTCTAACAGAGCTCTGCAATTTTCTGGGCCTTGCCAATTTCTATCGTAGGATCATGTTCGAATTCTCTCATATCACTTGGCCTTTGAGTCAAGTAACCAAGGGCAGAGTGAAATCAAAGTTATTTTGGTTTGAATCCCAACAAAAGTTGTTTTCTGAGTTGAATTATAACCTTTGATGTACACTAGTGCTCACATTACCAGACCTACAACAACCATTTGAAATTGATACAGACACCTATGGATATGTTATTGGTGCAATTATTACCTAGTAGGGGAATCTAGTGGCATATCATAGTGAGAAAATTTCATATATATTCCGAAAGTATCCCAACTATGACAAATATATGTATTCCATTGTGCAGGCCTTTCCACGATGGAAGCATTACATTTTGGAGAAGGAAACAGTCATCCACACAAACTCTTGACCCCTTCAGTTCATACACACTTAAGGAAAGTTACAAAACAATCACCATAAGAAATGGTCCACATGTATGCAACATTTCCATTTGAACATTAAGTACAAGAAAGGAAGCACCAATAATTTTAGATACTGCTTCAGCCAACCATCGGTTATGGCGCTAACCACTACGCTCGACTCTTGTGGACATGAGACTTCAGGATGGCCACATATTTACAAGAGTGATCCAAAATTCAGAACCACATACCAGAGGCTCCTGGAAGGTAAGAAAGTTCCAAACTTTCACCTCTAGGATGCACTGTTATGCCACCTAGGACACCTCTATTTTCCTTCAAGTGAGCATGCTTATATGATTTAGGAGGTGCATTACAGTTGAGTTGTTGGAAATTTTTGGGTAGAAGAAATAGTGGTGGTGCTGCAAAAGTATTTTTTTTTCCAAACCTTCAACAAGATGTTGGGAAGTACATCATATCTTGCATTACTTGTGCTATTTCCAAAAATAAAATCAAGAATAAAGGCTTGTATACTCCTTTATCTACTCCTAGTCGGCATTGGGAATCCATCTCCATGGATTACATGTAGGGCCTTCCTTATACCAAGCATGGAAAAAATTGTGCTTTCATGGTCATTGATAGATTCTTTAAGATGGCTATTATGGTGGCCTGTAAGAAGATTATCATACCAAAAGCCACTACCAAACTCTTATTTGAATGAGTGTGGGTACACTTTGAGATCCCACAGTCAATTATCTCAGATCGGGACAAGAGGTTCCTAAGTACATTCTGGTCAATCCTATCGCTTTTGTTGGATACCAATATCACTAATTCCACAGCATTCCACCCCCAAACCGATGGCCAAATAGAGGTCGTCAACAGGATGAGCATGCACATCCTCTGCATGTACAACTTGAAGCATCCACACGCATGGGATGAAATCCTCCCTTATGTCCAACATAGCTACAAAAAAGTTCTTCATAGCTCAACTAGCCACAACCCCTTTCAAGTGGGGTTGGTATTCCAGCCACTATGTCCCACTGATTTTTCCATACCACTTGTAGCTACTTAGGAATATTCGGTTCATGCCTAGTCTTAGCTTGACAGAATTACCAAATTGATTGAATGCATTATGTACATCCGCCAGCAAGTCTGTGACATATTGGACAGAGAAAATTCTGAGTAAAAACAACATCATGATTAGCATTAGGTGCCACACACATTGTAGGTGGGCTACAAATTTTGGTTACATTTGTAGAAGGAGCACCCCGGTGAGGCCCACCACAAGCTTTTCCCACTCTAATATGGGTCTTACACCATCACTAAGGTTGTAGGATATAATTATTTCATGCTCATAATTCCATCATTCCTTGGCCTACACCCAGTATTCAATGTGGATCGACTGTGACCATACTTCCCCCCATTGTTGGATACAGCAAACATTGTTAAGTAGCTAACACCCACAGAGCTCAACCCCAGTTGTATCAAACAAGCCATGAATAATAGGATAATGGAAACACATATCAAGAACACTCACTAGAATAGGATCCAACTATATTGAGTTGTCAAAGTAGGCCAACTCCTTCACTAAGGAAAGTGGCTTAGCAGGGAAGAAGTTCAATAGAAACTTCCTCATGTCATGGAGGCTCTGCATGCAATGGGGATAATTTCTTCCTAAGGGGGGAGGACTGATATAGGTGGATATTGGTGGCCACCCAACTATTCCACCTAGACCTCTAGCTGGTTTCATTATTTCCCTTTATTATACCACAATTTACTATTTTTACCAGCTTTTCAGGTCCTGAACTCTCGGAGCTATTTTAACCCCCTAAACAACGTTTTTTTTTTTTTTTTAAGGTTTGCAACAATTCTATAAATGTATATGTAAATATTATAGTACTCATAGAGACCTTTCTAACAAGGTATCGTATGCACCAAACATAGATCATATGACCAAGTTACAATCCTGGGAAGTTGGCTATCCAACTAACCCCAACGGGGCCCATAAAATCTTGGTGGTCCATCTCCTAGGGTTATGGTTTTGGTTTTTTATGGTTTCCCTTTGTTGTTCAATAATAAAAATTCCCTTAAGCCTCATTTTAACATAGTTCAGAGGAATGTAGCTGCCACATCTCTTCTCAGAGATAAGCTACCATCGCTCAAGCTAATTTATTTCCATTCTATATGTAAGCATCTTTCAGTTCTTTGATATTAATGAAATGAAGATTTGTTTCTGCTGCATATTTGTGTTTATGTTTATTTTTGTATTTTTTATTATGTTTCTTTCCTTCATAAGTCTAGATCTCTGAAGGTCCAAATTTCCAAACCAAAATTTGAGATTCTCTCATCCCCATTGGGCGTATGTAGCTCAGTGGCCAAACCTTGGGCATCTTTCCCTATATATGATCGGTGTGGGAGCACTTGCACCTGGAGGAGACTTTGAATGGTTGCTCGAAGCATCACTAGTTTATTTCGGACATAACCCTAGTACCCCTCATTATAACCCTCTTTCCATACCTTTGTTGATTTTTTTGGCCAATAGCTTGAGACCCTTAATCATAAAATTTTTCAAAAGGCTAAGTTGTTGATTAAGCAAAAGGACATTAGGCCATTAGGAATTTTCACACATGAAGTGATATTTCTAAAACTTTTTAATTTTTTTAATGTTTCACACATTAAGAGTTTAGAGGAAAAAATAACGCTTTTATTTTTCACTATCTCTTATTTGTGCATAATTTGATTTCCTAAAAATCCCTCTCTTAGTATCTTCACACAATTACTAGGGAACCATAGGCGAACCTATGGCTCCCTATTTCTCTAGGTGCCTACAAATCCTCCCACACTTATTAGGAGGAGTGCTTGGTCTTGCACCATCCCCCGCTCAACCTTCCACTTTAGGATGAAAACACCCTGCTACTTTTTTAGGCTCATCCACCCATGATGCTAGTTTTTTAGGAACTAATTCCTCTCAAGCTACCACTAACACACCTCCTCAAGGTAACTCTAGTGTAAATCCATAAGGTACCATTACCACATCATAACAAGGTTACACCATGATGGCCAATACCATGTGGACCATCCCATTTGTAGCTTCATTGAACCTCTTGTATCTCTCAAAACATAGAAATGACACCATAGGCTACGATATTAAATGGTTGGTTATGCCGACCAAATTGCCATAAAGCATTCCAAAATTTGAAGGTAAATAGGGAAAAGATCTAGCCAACCATGTTATGTCTTTTCATTTATGGTGTTCCTCCAACCACATTATCGAAGACTCGGTTAGACTGAGGCGTTTTTAGCATAACCTCATGGGCCCTACATTGAAATCATATGTGAGCAAGGATTCAGGCGCACATGGCACCATTGAATCCTTAGCTGAAAATTTTCTCACCTTTTTCTAGCTCCCAGTTCGCCATGACATTGGGCTAAAATTATTAACCTAGTTTTGATAAACTACTTCCACACGTTGTATTTGTAAGGTGGTAAGGTGGACATTTCACCACCCCTTATTTTTTATTTCTTCCTCAAATATATTTTTCTAGCTATAGAAAATATGCTGCAACCACCCTACCAAATAATGAAGGAAAAGACATTAACAATGCTCAAATGTTTGAGCTTATATACACACAATCAAGGAAAATTTACTTTGTTATACCTGACGCTCCTTACCTGCAATATTTCACGCAAGATAAACCTAGGGCATCTAATGATGACAATGATGGGTTGATTGGGAATGTCACCCAATTTCAAACTGGGAACCCTACCCCATATCAAGGAAACACATATGGACCATCTCCTCCTCATTTTCCCGGTACATCTATAGTGCCAGTACCAATTTCTACCGAGAATTACCCAATTTCCACTAGACCTCCTCCTAACCCTCTTATTCAAGGAAATAAATACCCAATGCACATGTTGGAAGGCACATCTACTTCCCAACCAGCTTACATAAACCCCCCACAAAGGAATCTATACTTTCCATTTCCTTGTCCCCCACAAAACAACACTTCATTTCAACAAAATGCATGGGTTAATTTTTTTTAACCTTCCTTTCCTCAACAACAACAATCATTTGAGCAACTCAATACTACAAATCCACCAAATCAAAATAAGAAACTAGGAAATAATAAGTTGAAAGGGAACTAGGGGAAAGGAGGAAATCAAAAGCAACTAAATTCACAAACTAGGGGTGATTTCCCCAATCAACACCAAAATAAATATTAGGGTACTAATAATCCATATAAACAAAATAAGAATGTTGGTCTTTAGACTAATCAAGCTTGTACAATTTTTGGAGAGTATGGGCACTATGCCCATCATTGTCCTCAACTCTTAGAGTTTAAATGCATGCGAGATACTAGGGGGTAGGGTGGTGCCAACCAACAACCCAATGTGCTACAAAACCCATTTCCTCGCCAAGGAATTGTAGCTACACAGCATGAGGTTGAACCTCCTTCATATCAAAATTAGGCAGGGGTCAGTTCTAATGACACCACGAGTCATGAAATTTATATTCAAGTTGTAGATTTCTTATTCCAAACATGTCATGGTGATTGTGGAACCCCTCGAGAACCTAACCCTTTGGAATCTGAAGCAATTCCCACCACCATAACCATGACATATTTGAAAATCCCATGGCTTCCCATCTAACCTACTTCTAACATGGTCAAATGACCATTATGATGAATTGAACATAATCCAAAGGTGGCCTATATTTATAGCATTGTAGATGATCTTGCATAATCTCTATCGGCCATGTAAAATTTGGAGGTTATTCAAACATGTCCAACACAAGATAAATCCTTAATTTCCACACTAGGTGTCATTTATCCCTTAGATTCACAATTAATCACCTCGAATTGGAAAACTCAAAATTGCAACTACCATAACTAGTCACATTTCAAATTCTAGTGACTATTTGAAATGTCAACATTCATTGATGTATCATTGATGAGGGGGTATCAACCTAAAATATTATGTTAAAGTTAATTTGGAAGAAATTAACTTCCCCAAAACTCACTACTTCCTCCATCATATTGAGGGCATATGAAAACCATCAATTTTCACCTGTTGGACTCTTTAAAAATGTCTCGGTTGAAATCACCAAAAATATAGTTTTCATTAATATTGAATTCCTTGATACCCCTCTTGACTATAACATCCTATTTGGAGGAAGTTACATTTATTCCATGAAGGTTGTGGCATAATAATTTTTTCACACCATGAGCTTCCCACATAATTTTAAAATCATTACCATCGACCAATTAACACACTATGAAATGAGGACCTCCTCCTCACCTGACAATTTGTTGCCCTTTATTGGGTACTAAAAATAATTTTTCCTTCCTTAAACAAGGTTAGCCCAAGAATCTTCAAACACTCTTCTCTCCTTGCCACTTATCTAGAGGGACCCTCCTATGGTAACATCCACTTTTGTTGCTCATATGTGTGTCATTTCCACATCATCCAACGCGCAGTCTCAGGATGCTCAACCACCATAGGAACCCATCGGTACAATGACAAGCAATACCGAATTCCTTCCTTATGATATGATCACTCAAACACCTTTCATATAGCCCCCACTTGGTTTCATTTCACATCAAGTGATAGCCACACTCACCTTTCCTAACATGGAATTTACCTTACAAGTCTGGTACTTAGCACCCCACACTATGTCTACTATACTAGTGACAAGTCATGTTATTCCCACTACCACAACAGTTGCCATCCAACTTGTAGATACACCATAAGGTGCATTAAGAAAGGACACAAGGAATGACAATAATAAAGACCCCTATAGCACATCTTCTCCTAGGATACTTCCCCCATGTTCCCTATGTGAAGTGACATGATACCCTACCAATAAATTCCCCTTATTGGAATAATTGATAGTCCTTCTTCATGCCCCCCAAGCACCGGTTCCATCCTCTTTGGCTAAGGACGAGAAAACCAGTACACCTCGTAACAAGTTCTTGCATACCAACCATCCTTGCACCATATGCACATAGTGTGGACATTACACACATCATTTTCCCAAAAATCCCTTGATATTATGATGTCTTGAATGAAATGTATCATGCTACTATGGTTGCACCATCTCTTTCCCCCACCTCAAATGCAGATGATGCACCTCAAACCATTTACTACATATCCTCTGAGGGAAACAACTAATTAGCACACGCATGTTCTATTTGCACGCATACCTCTCATTTTGCATCACCATCTATAGGAATTAAGAAGAATAATTCGAAGAAGAACACTTTGACCCGTAGGCCAACCCCTTCATGTGCTCTATGTGATGGGATGGGAAATTTAATCAACCCATGTCCAGTGCTAGAGATATTTTTTTTTTCTAAGTAATACTGATCTATTAACAAGCTGATAATTTTACATCGAGACCGAAGTCAAAAGCTACTGCCTTGAAGGCAGAAGATTCAGGAAAAAACAGAGAAGTGGACTGTCGAAACCCACGCAGGGGTGCAGAATAAGATTTCTCCAAAATATTCTTTGACCCAGAAAAGACAAAAAAGGGCCAGAAGGCTTCATAACAACCAAAACATAAAAAACCCAAGAATTTGGGTGACATAAACAGAGAAAAAGACCAAGCCACGAACCCATTAGTCTTCTGGATTCTCCTCCACGATCCTGCAGCCTCCTGTGGCAAGCATATCAGGAGCAAGTTCTGCCTGAGAAGCCAGAGGACCAGGCTCAGCAGAGAGCATGTCTTCATCAGGAACAAAGTCTGCAGGGCGAGACAGAGGCTGCAAAGGAGTGCTACCACTGCCCAGATTGAAATGTGAAAACTGGGAGGCAGGAGCAGAAGTCTCCATGGGAACTGCAGGTTGCACAATTGAAGCCTCAGGTAAGCTGTCTTCTATAAAAACCACCAAGAGAATGGCAGTAATCCTTGGGCGATTGAAGGAACTCTGGAAAGTAAACTGAGCAGAGCCTGTTGTATTAGCAGAGGCAGAGGACGAGCGACGGGAATGGGGACCCCAGTACGAGCAGAAATCCAGAGAGCGCCCCCTACCGCTGCGAGTTCTGGGGTAATGGCTGGAGCCATCATCGAAGGAGGAAGTGTCCGGGGAAGGACTGGAAGGCAGGCGAGTGGGATGGCTCCGAGAGCTGCCCCTCCTACTCCGCATACGATGTCTAAGCCTTGGCATAGTATGAGGGAGCGGGAACCAGAAAACTTTGACCAAAGTGCCAACCCGCCCAAGGAGGCCCGAACTCGAACGAGGACGTGGAGACAGCTGAAGATGCCCAGGAAAAGAGACCTCCCTTTGCGTGGAGCGCAACA
Source organism: Pinus albicaulis (assembly GCA_034641835.2). Lineage (NCBI taxonomy): Eukaryota > Viridiplantae > Streptophyta > Pinopsida > Pinales > Pinaceae > Pinus > Pinus albicaulis. Next base: position 722,246,561 of record CM076583.1, on the reverse strand, counting down.
GACACCGTTGTTCGTTCTCCCTTCTGTGCAGACAATTACCAATGATGCCCAGACGAAAATGTGGGAATGCCAAGACCGGAGCCATTTTAACCTGTTGCTTGTGAAATCCATCTGCCATGAGACCAGACTGAACCTGCGCTGAGTTCGTCCTTCCCAAACCAAACAAATCCATCTTCATAACTGCAATCTGAGTGAAAATCTCGCCAGAGCATGCGGAGGCAGGGTTCAACCTGTTTGAAGGCGCGCGAGTGCATTGGGTTGTAGAGCTCATAACATTGGAGTGTGAGGAGTGTAAATGAGACATGTTGTGGAGCAGCTGTCCATTTAACTCTTCGTACCACAGGGGCAGGTGTCGGCCTGTCATGCCGCCCATCTGTCCCATTCCATTAACTAACCTTGGAAACACCCGCATCCGGGGCAGTGCTAGAGATATTATACATATTATTCATTCCTATTTCCTCCCCCCCCCGCCATATCATCTACAAACAAGGATATCTCATTGTTCCACATCCACTCATGTACCATCTACGAACAACATGCACATCATATGCATAGCCTCCCTAGATTTAGGAAGGCATGGGATGCCTTACAATAGATTGAAGTATAGTCATCGATGCATCTTCCCTCATCCTCTAAGGCTTGGATTGATATGTTACGTCATATAATTTCTACTACTTTACACATGGTTCCTAGGTCACTAGCACCGCCCCCTTGCAACCTTCCTTTTCACGTGTGGGAGATAATCCCGCCCCCCAATGTTGATGACACACAACAACATATTCACTTATTTTATTTTTACATACGAACAATGATTAATTGTTTTTCTCATCATTCCATGGTTTCAAATATCACTTCACCCATTACGACGTTTGTCACATCCAAGCCCGCATGGAACCAACTTGTCTATGTATTTTCCACATCTCTTAGTCCTATGGTAGCAAGTATGGTATCATACCCCTACTTGTCAACTAGCACACCTACTGACGCCTTTATCCCCTTTTTCATTTTGATGAAGATATTCTCAAGTCCATGAAGGAACTAGAGTGTCTATGGGACACCATGCATCATCACTCTTTCTTCCTCCTAGAAAAATCATTCACACTTACCACCACACCTATAGGAACCATTTCCATAGTAGAAACCAAGGATTTTATTCCTGCATGCCATGTAGATTGGTTCAAAAATACCATACCGGTGCTATATGCATTCAAAGAGGGAAATATGGAAATCATATCATGTATCATTAAGGTGGATATCCTAATCATGTTGTTGGACAGGGTATCGCTCGATTGAATATTTTGAGAAAGACTTTGCAGATTGAGGAGAGGAGCGCGGAGCTATGTAAGAGTATTAGGAGCTTTGGGGTGGGCCAAAGCTCCTTATTTTGTAAATTTATTGGATAATTTTTTATACATTGAGCTCCACCCATGGTTTTAGGACCATGATATTGTAATAGATAAGACTATATAAGGAGTCTAGGATAGTCCTTTGAAAGTAAGTCGATGGATGAATCATAGAATGCACTTGGATGTAACATTATTTGGAGTCTGTATTATATTTTTTTGTGGGAAAGGGAAGGCTCCTATTGCTAAGTGTGCGGAGAGCTTATAAATTCTTTAGATGAGTGCACAAACCCTTGCAACTAAGTGCACAAGGCGGAAGGGGTTGTATTGAGAAGATATGAGTAATAATAGAAAACTTTGAAGACAGATTTGTGTTCTGTGTTTATTTGTTTTCTTTAATTGTATTTTGATATCATTTGTGTTGATTTAAGGGTTTTAATACATAATTTTATTGTGAAGTCTTGTTTATGGTTATTTATGTTGTTTTATGCTTGTTAAAGTAAAATCGCATAGTCTGCAAGATAGTTCAATAAGAAGCATTGAAAATCGACTGTATAATTAGCACAATTGTTCTGTGAAGCTTTGTTAAGTGTTGAAATTAAGATACACCCTAAATCCACACTCCATTGTCCCTCTTGATGCAGAAACTTGGTTCTAGCATCCCCTAATATTGCCTCTAGTGAGACTTTGGTCTGCGCAAAAAATCGTTGTCGAAAGGGCCGATAATAGTGGGTTTTGTTTGTTCACGCAATCATATCTAAACCTGGGTATATGACCCATCAAGCCAAAAAATGGTTCTGTTGACGGGACCGAGATTTGACTGAGGCATATGTGGATGTGGCTTCCGACTAAGAAAGAAATTCAAGATTGGGTAGATATGATAGAGTGTGAATTTACAGCGCTGGAAAATAGAAATCTACGCATATTGACTGAACAATGGTTACAAAAGTACATCTTCATAGATCAACACGAGATCTTTTTTCTTTATTCTTTTAAAGTAGCTGCCAAATTAATGATGAATGAGGAAATCAACCATTTCAACAATATTGAGACCTAATGTAAGATTCAACTGTAGCAACTAATGGAATGGATAATAAGATCATGGTGTTGTTGATTATTGGATCAATAGTATCCTTGGGATTCTCATTCATAGTTCATGATCGATATATATATATATATATATATATATATATATATATATATATATATATATATATATATATCCTATAGTGAAGCAGAGCGCAAATTTTTCAAAGGCCCGCGAGGTAAGTACTTGAAATCATTGAAGCTTTGGATTAAGAAGTTATTGTGTGAAAAGGGTGTACTGCGGATGCAATCATATTGATTTTTAGAGGAAAGAAATCGAAACTACGTGACGCGGTAAGAGATTTAGGGTAGATTAGGATAACTAAGTTGAGTATGAGTACAGTCCATTGTTTGAGTCTGAAAGCGAAGAAGGGGAAAGCAACCTTCCTACCCCTAGAAGTGTGTCGATAAAATTTGGAGATCATCAGGGCACTACTAGGATTCCCCAACCTTCCACTCCCATCACAACCCATCCCCATACTATTCCTCCACCTCCACCTGCCCCGTTTACCATGGCTCACTCACCTAATATGCTTGTTTTCAAAGGATCAGATGATCCCGAGCAATTCTGGTTTATTGTAGAAGCGATATGGAGATCACAGAACATCACTGATGAGAATATGAATAAATCTCAACTGGTCACAGCGTTGTAGGATAAAACTTTGTCCTGGTATATGAAATACTCCTCGACGAACCAAAATTCTACGCTGGCCCAGACAAAGGCTACGCCAAATACTAAATTTAAGAAGTCGAAGTCGCAGTCCCAATGTATTACAAAGATCAAAGAGATCAAGTAATTGGTCATTGAAACTATGTGGGAAGTAGATCAAGGATTTAAGACGCTGCTAACCCAAATCAACTTCAAGATCCCTGATTAGCAGTGAAAGGAATGGTTTATCGCTACGTTGTTACCACATCTCAGATTTTCATTGTTACACCATTTTTTTTGGTCATCTAACCTATTATCATTAGATGAACCCAAGTACACCATGTAAGACCAATTTTACCCTAAGTAAAATTTCTTTCACCATGTGAAATAACATTTGTTTATATTTCCTCGTCATATTTAATCGAAAACAAGGAAATTAATTAAAATAAATCATTATTTATTTGATTATTTCCTAGGAATAAGTTATTTAAATCATTATTTAAATAATATTCCTAGTTAAATTTGACTAAATCATTTTTAAATAATTAAATAAATCATTATTTATTTAATTATATTCCCACCATCTCCCTAAAATAATAAATAAATCATTTATTTATTTATTTTTTATAAATAAAGGAATTGACCCAAGTCAAAACACCTTTTCCCTCCAACAAATATAATAAAATATTCCTAAAGGGTGGTTCTAGAATTTGATTAATAATATTTTATTCATGCACCAAGTTCTGGATAACCCTAATATTTTGTTATAAATATAAGGGTTTTCCCCATTCATTAGTCACCTCCATTGCATTAGATCACTCTGGATCTATACTTGGTCACATTTTCCATTTTTACCTTGTGAGCTCCCATTGAGTTCTATGTTTGTCTGGGTTTTTCTACACCAATAAGAGAGAGGAATTTTAGATCTGAAATGTTGAGGACTTTCAAGAACCCATCCCATTGAGGAGAAACGGAAAACACCTTTCTTGTTTTCCTCTCAGGTGCCCCTTTTTAATATAATATAAAAAATTATTTCAAATACACTCTTCTTGTCTTGTCTATTGGATGCATGGAGCCATATTTTACTTCATCTTCTTAATATCTTTTATGCTTAGATCTGGATTTGTGTAGTATTATTTGGATCACCTAATTGTAGATTTAAAGATGTTTGGCAGCCATAATCGATGTTAGGGCTATTTGTTATGTGTAGCTAAAGTGATCTTTTATGACGAAAGATTCATACTAACAATTGGCGACTCCACACGGGTTTTCTTTTGCGACCGCTGTCGTTTTATATATTCCTGCATATCCAGCTATTTCAGACCCTAGGGTTTCTCTTCAGTTTTCTGTTTTTCCTATTTTTATGGTGCTTTTCACCTCTAAAACCCTCAAATATTCATATTTTTAACTTCCGTGTGTTTCTGGCCTCATTGCACAGGTGACAGACATCAGTCGCAGCTGAGACGACAAATTTTTCTGAAATCTGCTGCCGAGAGACCCGGATCTACAGGTGACAATTATTGGCCCAAAAAATGCGAACTGGCCTTGAGGTCGCACTTTTCTGCCCCAAATCTGCGACCTGGACTGCAAACAGCTCAGAACTTGCGACCTGCCCTTTTTTCTGCAATTTTCCAGCACTTTTTCTGGGTTTGTCTGAAGCTTCTGTTAGGGTTTTCCAGCCTCTGTCTCTGCCCGTTCAGACCTGTTTCTGATCTGTTTCACTCACCTAAGTGGGAATACTACCCCTTAGGGCTCTAGTACCCTCCACTTTTTGTGGGAGAATTTTCGCTATTTCAGAAGTCTGAATTTCCAGAGTTTCAGCCTTATTTATTTCAGATCTGATACCTCATTTTCAGATCCCTACAGATCAGCTCTTTTCCATTTCAAAACACCTCATCTAGTTTTGTTTGGGTTCATCTCTAGGGTCACCTCTTTGACCCTCCTATCTTTATTTGATCCCCTCTTTTTGTAACAGCAACCTTTCCTCTGCCTCTTTGCTGTTTTCTGCACCTGTTTCGAGCAGATTTCTCCTCTAGATCCCTGTCTGTCCCGACCTTAGATCTATTGGCCTCTTTTAGTGTGCTTTGATTAGATTTTTTCCCTCTTATAGACTATTTTTGAGAGACCCACCTTCTTGGGTTAGATTGATGCATTGTTAGCTGTTAATTTTCTATTCTTTCAGTCTTATTTACTACAAATTTATTTTCAGTTACGCAACACACTTTTTCTTTTACTCTCAAAACGTCTGGGTTTAAACAATTAAAATTAACGCACGCCACACACTGATCCTAAGAAAAGAAGAGCCTGGTTAACACTGTCTGGAAAAGAATTTAAAATCAATTGACACTACACCTCTCTGCCCTTGTTTCGTCTTGATTTTGCACCTCCCTGCCCTTGTCGGTTTTCTTCTTCCCGTCATCATTTCACCTCCAAAGCGTTTGTCCCAGAGACTTCTTGGCCTTCACCCTCAGTTTCCGGTTAGTCGACTTCCTCCTTCCCGTCGTCATCAAGTAAGTCCTCCCCCGAGTCCGCACTCGGACTCTTCTTATGATTGTTTGGGTTCTCCCCCTACTCCAGGTTCTCCCCCTGTTACTTTCACCATGTCTACTTCAGGGCCTACTGCTAGCGGCAACCCCAGTTCTACTGCTGGGTCCATTTCCAGTGGAACCACTACGGGACCTACCTCGACTGCCCCGTTGCTCCCTTATATGGTTGGTCTCATTCTACCCTACTTCAATCAGCTCATCAATGATCCTATTCACCACGATGTCAGTTGGCCTGCTATGCCAACCAAGATCCCCTCCGACATTCCCAAGTTCGAAGGCCTTGCTAGTGAAGATCCCTCCAACCACATCTGATCTTTCCACATGTGGTGTTCCTCCAATTCCATTATCGATGACTCCATCCATCTTCGATTGTTCCAATGCACACTTACCGATGAAGCTTCTAAATGGTATGTTGATCAAGCCACCTCTTCCCATACCACCCTTGCGACCATTGCCCATGCCTTTTTATCTTATTTCCACCTCCCTCTCTGATACGACACTGGTACTGAACTCTTGACTTCTTTTCATCAATCCTCTTCGACCTGCATTTCCGCTCATGTCAAAGAATGGCGACAAAGACGGAGCTTATGTCACGCTCCCCCCTTTGAAGATTGGGTTTATATGGACTGGTTCCTTCGCTCTCTCTTACCTCCCATCAGCAAAGATTTCACCTCCCATTTTCCCCAAATTGAAGAAGCTACCCTCCAAATAGCCTTGAAATATGACCTTATCTATGCTCAATCCAGTTATGTTTATACCGTCCTTCCTGACCTCCCTAAGCCCAGTGGTGCTAATGCCCCAGGGGCATCTCACTTCGCCGATGGTATCGTTGGAACTCTTTCACATACCTCTGCTCAACCTCTTATGGCCTATGGTTTCCCTCCAGGAGGGGCCAGCACCTCCAGCACCTTTCCCCCTCCAGGTAACATGTATCCGGGATATGGAATGCCTCGTCCTTTTGACCACACTCCTGCTTACCTCAATGTTTCCCATCCTCACCCTTATCCTTACCCACAGCCTAGTGTCCTAGCTCCTCCATCATTTGGACCTCCCACTCCCTTGCCCTCTCCACCCTCACAGCCACACTTACTACCCCCTGCAGGGCAAGTATTTGCGCAACAAGGCGCGACTACTCCTCTTCCTTCTCAACGGCGTAGGAGAGGCAATCCATCCGCCTCTGGTAATCGTGGATCCAATCCTTCCAATATTGATCCTAACACTGCTAACCAGCCACAGGGCTCTCAGCCCAAGCTGGACAGGCCACTTCGCACCAATAAGCCCTGTTCATGTTGTGGTGTTTATGGTCATTACACTCACGATTGTCCCCTATTACCACAGATGCGACAGATGTGGGAGTCTCAGGACACCGTGCGGGGACAACATTCCGCCCCTACCGTCCCTCCCAATACGGCTACTTCTCAACCCGCAGTGTTTACCGACCCTTTTCCTCCACAAGGCTTCGTGGCTACCCAACCACCTCATGCCCCGGTAACCACTCAACCTTCCCCTTATAGTTCCTCTGATTACCAGATTCTGATGATGGCCTCTGACATACCCCTCACTGTCGAACTTAACCTTCAAACTCGAGCTCGTCAGTACTCCACGCCTCCTGCTCCGTCTGTCTCCGAGTCCCAATCTTCAGGTCCTACAGAGCCTATGTTGACACCCAATGGTCCCTTGTACATCCCTCTGCCCAAAGCTTAGGTTCCTACCAAGATTCCTAAGGGACCATTACGCCGAAATGCTGCCTCTGGTCGGGCTGCCCATTCGTATAGCATACTAGATGATCTGGCCCAATCTCCTGCTACCATTTCAACATTGGAACTCCTCCAGTTGTGTCCTTCCCAAAAGAATACTCTACTATCTTCCGTGGGCACTGTAGATCCTGCTGATTACCAATTGATTGTTTTTGATTCCTGTCAGTCCGACCCTCCCCCCCTACCTCCTTCTGTTGCTTTCCAAATCCCAGTCAAAATCTGAAATGCCAATGTCGCTCAGTGTATTATTGATGAGGGGGCATCCACCTGTGTGATGTCCGCCTCGGTTTGGAAACAACTCGGATCTTCTGAACTGGCCCATTCCACAATCACCCTTCGTGCATGGGATGGCCATGCCTCCCAGCCCATTGGCCTATTCCATAACTATCCTATCACCCTTGCCGGCAAGACTTTTTGTCTCGACGTTGAAGTTATCGACGCCCCTCTTGACTACAACATTCTTTTGGGGTGAAGACACCCTTATGCTTAAGGTCCGGTTGCTCCATCCACCAATCGCAAGATGTTTTTCCCATTTGGCAAGATTGTCACCATTGACCGCCTGATTCTACCACAACCAAAATCAGACTCCCCCGAGTCCACCATTTCTACCACTACCAATAAGCAAATCGGTTGATTCACCAAGAGCCTCAGCATCTCTAAAGACTCCCCTGCTTGGAACCTTTTAATCCCTCCTCCCACACCGATCCCAGCACCTGGTGAATGCAAAGATGATCCAATCGTTCTTTTCCATACTCCTATATCACCTCACTTTGGGATAGTAAAGAAACCACCTTCAACTAACCCACCCTGTACTCAGCCCTTCGCCCATGGCCATCCCTGACCTTGGAATCTCCTTCCCCGAATATTCCTCACATGCCTCTCTACCCTCCTCGGTTGATCCCGCTTGAGAACAACCCCCTTGGCCCCATTCCTCCTGGCCATTTCCCTGCTAGACAGATTCCTTTCCTTGCTCCCCCTCCTGGAGCTCATTCCGTCCCTATCTTGGCCACCCTATCCCTCCCCAACTTGACCTTGGGTATACTTGTCTGGTACCTAGACCCCCCAGTCACTACCCTACCTGGTCAACCCAAACCTTATCTTGCTTTGACCCAAGTTCAACCGATATCCATGGCTTCTCCCCCTGCACCAGTACCTCATTCCCCTCATCAGGAACCACCTCCTGTCGCGACCATGTCGGGTAACAATAGCAAAACTCACAGGGGGACATCAAAGGACAAGGTTTCCTCAACAACCTTTGCCCCTCCTCGACCTCCAAAGCATCCCATCCAGTGTGCCTTGTGCGATGTTGTCGGCCACGCTACCCATACCTATCCTGAATTACCACATCTCAAAACCATGGTCAATGAAACGTTTTCAGAATCCGATATTCCTGAGGTCTATGTCACCATACCTGATTCCCTTCTGAAACTTAAACACTTGTGCACCAATCACCCTTGTTCTTTGTGCGATTTTCATGGACATTATACCCATCTTTTCCCCTGCCTTGACGAGTATCGTGCTTATTTAGCCGCATACCGCCAATTCGAAGCCGCTCTTGCCCATAATCCTTCTTCACTACCACCAAACCACCTGTCTACCCCGATTACCATTTATCATCCTGATACTGAAATGACCGAACCTTCAGCCACTATTTCCTACCTTTCCTCATCACCACGTTTCCTGGCAACTGACCCCTTAGTGCCTTCCCCCGATGTTTCACCTACCCACTCATTTGCTTGATCTGCTGTCACCCCTCATGACGACATGCATATGAGCTTTTCCCCTCACAATCAAGTGTTTCGTATTTCTACCTCCTCATATCCTCCTATTCCACCCACTCTTCCCATCTTTCAGTCCGATGAAGACATCATGGAAGCCATGACCGAACCTAATTTTCCGTGGGATGATATGCACCATCGTGCATACTTCCTCCCACACCAATCCCATGACCAATATTCTCTCGACTCTAAATACTTCATTCCCGACAAAGTTGATTGGTTCAAAAACCCCATCCCTGCACCTGACGCTTTTGAAGAGGGAAATATGGCTAATATCTCTCCTACCATCAAAATAGACATTTCTGTCAAACCAGGTATCGAAGAACATATCACCATGGGCGCCCAATGCACTCCAGAAGAAATTGAAGCCGACACCAAACTCTTCAAATAATTCCGTGATATTTTCGCCTGGTCCTACTCAGAAATGCCCGGACACGATCCTGCCATTGTCGAACACCACATCGACACATGGCCTGATGCCATTCCGGTCCGTCAAAAGTTGAGACCCATTCATCCCTCTCGATGTGAAGCCATCAAAGCTGAAATCAATAAGGTCCGGCAAGTTGGTTTCATTTACCCCATCGAATACACCACCTGGGTGTCCAACCCAGTTCCCGTCCTCAAAAAACAAGGCACCATTCGTGTTTGCACCGAATTTCGCGATCTGAACAAAGCTTGTCCCAAAGACAACTTCCCCACACCATTTATTGACCAAATCATTGATGAGTGTGTGGGGCACGAAATTCTATCCTTTATGGATGGCTTCTCTGGATACAACCAAATCATTATCCGTCATGCTGATCAACTTAAAACCGCGTTCATTAGTCCATGGGGCACTTTCGCATACCGAGTCATGCCATTTGGCCTTAAAAATGCTGGCGCCACTTTTCAACGATCCATCTCTTATTTTTTTCATGAACGTCTTCCATTATCCTCGCTATTTGATAGACTTTAATGCGTTGGTTTCAAACATCTAAGCACACTTCCATGATTTAGTATCATTTTTCTCCAATGTCGCAAGTATAACATTCACCTTAACCCATTGAAATGTCTTCTATCGCCTGTCATCTCCTCGCCTCATAGTGTCTAAAAGACGAGATTTCACCCTTGAAGGTTCAAGCCATTCTTGAACTTCCTATGCCTTGTACCTTACGCCAGCTACAAAGTCTCCAAGGTAAAGCTAATTTTCTTCATCGATTCATTCCTGACTACACCACTACCGAAAATGGCTGCCTTAGACTTCTTTGATCTCATACCCCATTTGTCTGGGATACCTATGCTCAAGAGTATTTTGATGCCCTCAAGAATGCTCTCACATCCGCTTCCTTGATCCGTCCTCCTGACTTCAACCGAGATTTCATCCTATACATCTCCGCTTCCACCTATTCGGTTGCTGGTGTCCTTATCTAGGAGGATGATAATGATATCGAACATGTGATCTATTATGTCAGTAAGAACCTTGTCGGCCCACCTGTGTCCTACTCGCATGAAGAAAAATTAGCACTAGCTGTTGTGTTCTCGGTCCAAAAACTGCGTCATTATATCCTCATGCGTTCCACCAAGGTTGTGACTGATTCCAACCCCATGGCTTTCCTATTAAGTCGATGCATCCTCAATGGGAAGTACGCTCGTTGGGTCGTTATCCTCCAAGAATTCGCCCTTGAATTTGTCACCCCAAAAAGTAAGAAAGGTTTAGTCCTCGCTGAACTCATTTCTGATTTTCCTACCAGGACGCAAGATACTCCAATTAATGACGCTCTTCCCAATGAAAATTTATTTGCCATCACCACCGACGATCCTTGGTATGGTGACATCCTTACTTACTTGCAAACCCAAAAGTTTTCCCTTCATCTTAATCGTGATTCTCGATGACGTATCCGACACCAAGCCTCTTGCTACCTTCTAATCGGCGATGACCTTTATCGTCGTGGAGTAGATAATGTCCTTCGTCGTTGCCTCACACACGCTGAAGCCGAACAAGTCCTCAATGCCTGTCATAATGACGCTTGTGGTGGCCACCTCTCCGGCCTCGCCACCACCCAAAAAATCATGCGTGCTGGGTATTTTTGGCCTTCTCTCTTCAGTGATTGCATTGAAGTAGTCAAACACTGTTCCAATTGCCAACATTTCTCCCCCAAGGCACGAGCCCCTCCCGCTCCCCTCCATCCTGTTGTCACAGCTGGTCCATTTTGTAAATGGGCCATTGACTTTATGGAATGTCGACCTCCATCTGCTGGTAACCACAAATATATCATCGTGGCGGTTGACTATTTCACTAAATGGGCCAAAGCTATACCCACATTCAACAATACGGCAGCCATCACAACCCTCTTTTTCTTTAACCACGTCATTTCTCACTTCGGAGTTCCAAAACAATTAGTCTCTGACCATGGCCGACATTTTGAAGATGATATTTGGCATGAGATATCCTCCCTATTAGGTTTTGAGCACCAATATTCATCTTCCTATTACCCCCAAGGTAACGGCCAAGTTGAAGCGGTCAACAAAATTCTTAAGACCATGCTTCAACAAACGGTGAATAAGCACAAAACCAATTGGCATCTCATGCTCTTCCCTACTTTGTGGGCTTATCGTACTTCTGTTAAAACCACCACCGGTTTCACTCCTTTCCATCTTGTCTTTGGCGAGGAGGCAGTCTTACCAATCGAGTGTGAAATCCCTTCCCTTCACTTGGCCGTCGAACTTCTCCCTGATACCCAACCTCTAGAACAACGACTTATCATGCTCGAGTGTGCCTCTGAAGACCATCGTGTTGCATTGCAAACTCTTGAAGCGACCAAAAAGCGCACCAAAGCTCAGTATGACCGAAAAGTCCACCCTCGTACCTTTCATGCAGGTGACCTTGTTCTAGTATATGACCAAGCCCACGATACCCTCGGTCATGGGAAGTTCGACTCATTATGGCTAGGTCCTTACATTATCAGTAAAGACCTTGGTAAGGGGGCATATCTTTTAGAGGACTTTGAAGTCCACATCCTTCCTAATCCTCGCAATGCACTCTATCTTAAGAAATATTACCCTTAGCATTTCCCATTCGAAATGCATATTTTATTTTCTTTTAGATATCTAACATCTGTTTGTTTTTTCATTTCACTACATCACCAGGACATCTGTTGTCCACGAAGCCTTACTTCACCTCTCCACAAAATCAGATTTTCTCACTTACAACACATTCCATTGGGGGCACCACTTTGCCTCTATACTCATTCCTGTTCGTGTCAATTTCCGTCATGAGATACCATTTTTTACTCATGTTTTTTATGGTCCCCTTTGGATCATCCCCCATTTCATTATCATCATTACTGTCCGTCTGTTCGTCGCTCTACTATTTTCTCTCGTGCCTTATTTGGGGATTCCTTATTGCCTCACCTATGGTGGACCTCCTTCTGTCGACGTCAGCTCATTTACTCCAGAAGCCAGGTCTAGGGGGTAGTGTAGCTTGGTTCGAGCTCTTTTCAGCATGATTGTGATCTATACACTTGATGGTCCAGTGATGCAACAACAACTATTGGCGATTCCCGGGTGTGTGTGAGATGTCTCAACCCTCATGAGGGGGTGGCCCTGCAGGTAGCCCCCCACATGCCCGGATGACTTCTTCATTTTCATCCCTTGATGCAGATCCTCCCATTTGATGATATTGGCCTTAGCTGCTTGTAGCGCCTCTTCGATTTGCATGTATCAGTCAGATTTTGCGAGCCCTTCCCCGTGTGTAGGGGGCATTTGGGTGTATTCGTATCTCATGTACTAAAATATGATTGTATAAGTCTTGACGATTATTCTAGGCACCGCATGTATGTGGGATTCCTCATTTTATTTTTCTGGCTCCTATTTACGCCAGCATATTCTTCATAGTTCGGTTACTTTGTTTATTGGACTTCTTATTCTTTGTACTTTGTCTCGGCGGGCATAGGTATGCCTCCCCCTCTGCCTTTAGCACATGTACCACTTCATAAACTAGAGACTTGTTGCACCTATAAGTCTCGTCTCCTCAAGGTCTAGTCCTTTAGCAGATTAGACTACCTTACATTCCTCTCTCTCACTTCCCTCTTGATGTCTAGTGATTGAGTTCTTACAACGTACTTCAGTCATACGATTTTCTCCTAACACTCGTACGTTGGGGGGCAATCTGTTACACCATTTTTTTGGTCATCTAAACTATTATCATTAGATGAACCCAAGTACACCATGTAAGACCAATTTTACCCTAAGTAAAATTGCTTTCACCATGTGAAATAAAATTTGTTTATATTTCCTGGTCATATTTAACCCAAAACAAGGAAATTAATTAAATAAATCATTATTTATTTAATTATATTCCCACCATCTCCCTAAAATAATAAATAAATCATTTATTTATTTATTGTTTATAAATAAAGGAATTGACCCAAGTCAAAACACCTTTTCCCTCCAACAAATATAATAAAATATTCCTAAAGGGTGGTTCTAGAATTTGATTAATAATATTTTATTCATGCACCAAGTTCTGGATAACCCTAATATTTTGTTATAAATATAAGGGTTTTCCCCATTCATTAGTCACCTCCATTGCATTAGATCACTCTGGATCTATACTTGGTCACATTTTCCATTTTTACCTTGTGAGCTCCCATTGAGTTCTATGTTTGTCTGGGTTTTTCTACACCAATAAGAGAGAGGAATTTTAGATCTGAAATGCTGAGGACTTTCAAGAACCCATCCCATTGAGGAGAACTGGAAAACACCTTTCTTGTTTTCCTCTCAGGTGCCCCTTTTTAATATAATATAAAAAATTCTTTCAAATACACTGTTCTTGTCTTGTCTATTGGATGCATGGAGCCATATTTTACTTCATCTGCTTAATATCTTTTATGCTTAGATCTGGATTTGTGTAGTATTATTTGGATCACCTAATTGCAGATTTAAATATGTTTGGCAGCCATAATCGATGTTAGGGCTATTTTTTATGCGTAGCTAAAGTGATCTTTTATGACGAAAGATTCATACTAACATTCATTATCACAGTAGAACATCGTAACCCAAGCTGAAGTGTTGGAGATTGCAGTGAAGCTAAAAGCTTTTCTGATAGTGGATACCAATATAGGGGTCCAACATATCCAAACCCAGTTGAAAAAATTGCATATGGAACTCCAAGGTTTGAAGAAGGGAAAATAAGTTTGGTCTGACATGTGCTTAGAAGTTTGGTGCATAAAGTGCAAAGCGGAGGGCCACCATAAGGATCAGTGTCCTGTTTATAGAGATTACTTAGGCACTGGGATGCCAATCCTATTGAAGCCTGGGCCAAGTATTGGACCAAGTGTGGGACCAAATGTCTGGTGTAGCTTATGCAAAGTTGTAGGCAAGAACTCCACAGACTACTGTTATCTGCTGCAAAAATACATTCGATCGCTGAAGCAATTGTTCTGTAAATTCTATAGTTCAGTCAAACATGATGACAAGCATTGTCGAAGCTATGATATGATGATGCAAAGTCCTGGAGCATAGCAAATGAAAGTTGAAGGTCACAACGATCCAGGTTCGCCAATAGCGTGTGGATCTTTCCAAGGCCAATGTCATGGCCGAGGAGGAGGCATTGGATGTGGTCGTGGATAGATCATATGTTATAACTACGGTCAACCTAGACATTTCGCTAGGGATTTTCATAATTGTTTAGTCAATTTAGTGTTCTAAATTTATTACATAAATTTATCAACCAAGGCTTGTAAACTGATGAAGTGTGGTGCACTATATGTGCCTAAGTGACCTTTCCCTTACTACGTTGTTTGTGTTTTCTTATTGTTTTTGGGGGTTTGTCTTTTTAATCCTTAGTGTGCTACCCTAGGCTATTGGAAAAGTAAAAAGGAAGAAAAGGAAGTGTTATGAAACTAAGTTAATTTTCTATAAAAGAAACCAAAGTTTATGGACTAGTTCTAAGACATAGTTTTGAACAAAAAGGTAAAACATGTACTTCATTTAGTGATTAAACCTAATCCATGGATCTATGACTAAACTAATATTGGAAGATAGAGTAAAAGCAAGAAAATTTATCAACTATTATACTTTAGGTTGTCTCAACATTCAGTTATTAGGTCAAACCTTATTGAGATGAAATCAACTGTTTGTACCTTAGTTGCTAAAGTCCTAAGACAAGAAACAGAAAATGCTATTAAAAATTACCTAGGATGTTTTTAGTTACTCCATTTACCCAATATGTAGAGAGTGACCCCTTTGTGGTAATGTTTCTAAGCAACCATTACATCTATCTAAACTAAAGAACTACAATAACTCTGTAAAATGAAATAACTCAAACATTGCATCACATCTAATCATTTAACCATCCTTGCTTAGTATATTCAGGTTAGTTTTTTTCAGAATGATCTTTAAGAAGATTTTTTTGTTGCAATGAAATGAGGATCTTCTAACTAAGACAGAGTTCCTATCTCCTTGAAACGTTTCGGAAGTCAAATCTCCACAGTTGCATTTAAACTATTGAAAAATAGAAATTAAGCATGAACATAAAATACTAAACATAATTAAAGAAATCTAACTAGAAACATTAAAAACCTCCTTTAGTAGTAGGGGCCCTCTGCTACCAAGTTGGTTAACTCCTTAGCTTTTCAAAATTAAAATCAAACCAGCATCTTGGGAACTGAACTTCTTTTTTGAAACAGAGTTTTAGAAAACAGATTATTTCACTGTAATTCTGAACTTGTGCTACAAAAAATTAACTTGTTCTCAGTTCTATAGTGTTAGCCACCAATAAAATTTGTCATATCAAAATGGTGGCTAAATTTTTTTTGGAGCCTTCAAGGAACAAATTTTATTGCAAAAAAGTGTTATCCATTGAAGACTCATGAAGACATCATTCACTTGGTTCAATATTCACTGCTGTTTCCTTTTCCTTCTCAGAAATTTTGCTATTTTCCATAAAGATAAGACCGCTGCAAAGGCCATTTTTCCCTTCCCTCCACCACAAAACGAACCTCATTTTTTACCCCTTTCATTCTCATGAAATTCCTCTATTTTTCATTTTCCCCTATTCCCCCTTCATAAAATCCCCTTTACAGAGTTTAAAACTCCTTTTTGGACTCTGCCGAAACCCCCAAATCCATTGAAAACTTGGAAAAATTTCATAAAAAATACACTTTTTCGTATTACAAGCTTAAGCCCCCTTGGGCTAAAGTCCTAACCACTTCCCCTCCATATGCCCTAGTGCTAGAACTAGGCACTAAGCCATTTGGGTGCTTAATCGCATCGCAAAAATCCGAGCGCATAAGTCTATTTGCCATGTTCAAAAGTTCCGATGTGATTGAGCCTTTGTACACAGCCCCCGATCCTATTATTGTTTTATATAACCCGAGTGCCCACAGTCGGGCGCTAAAAACGTTGTATATTCCATTCCTGATTGATTTTTTCCTTTGTAAAGTCAAAAAACCCCTTTTTTCCAAATTTTGGTCTAAACGCGCTGGAGTTATGTTTTTTAAATGAAAAATGGGTAGATTGAAAGACCCGCATCAAAAGTTCCGATGCAATTAGGTTCCATTGTATAAACTCCACCCTCCACTTTATTCATATAACTTATGCTCAAGACCAAAGGTTAAAGGTCCCAAAGCGCTTAATCGCATCGCAAAATTTGAATGGGTAGAATGAAAAGCCAAAAGCTAGACCTTCCGATTCCGATTGGCCCTTTTCATATATAAAGCCCCAGGCCTATTATCATTCCATATAGACCAAGGCCGTGCAGTCGAGCGCCAGACCATATCATAAATATATATCCTTCCCATACCATAAAAACTCTATATTATATTAAAATTTTGGGTTTTTCATGTTGTCAAGGTTTTTTCTACTGGTGCAATTTTTTGAACAATGCCGACCGTTGATCTAAAGCCGATCAACGATCAATGCACAATTGCATCGCAATTTTTTGTCAAAGCGCGTTAACATAACGCCACCCCCGATCGGTCAACCTCTGTTGAGTCCTCCACCATTGATCTGATCTACAGATCGACGGTCCATAATTAATCACATCGGCACCTCTCAAGTTTCTTCCCCTGCCGATCGCCGAGCCCCGATTGTATCTGGGCCGTCCACGTGTCTAGATCGGACGGTCCAGATCACGCCTCACAACTTTGGTTTAAATTCATGCGCCCCGCTCCTAATGTTTTTTCGACCAATCCCGACCATTGATCTCTGCAGATCAACAGCCCTTTAACCCGTCTCCCGCCATTGTATTATTTCGATATTTCCCCAGATTTAATCTTAGCCGTTCATCTGTCCTATCCAACGACTTATATTAACCCCACCAAGCCCGACCCCTGTGGGTCTTGTCTCCTCCCAGATTTGATCTCAACCGTTTATCCTTGATCCAATGGCCCAGATTGAAACCACCCATCCTCATTTCACCCGCGCATCTTTCCAAATTCGCGCTCATTCTTCACCGTCAGATCTGAGGCCCCAGATCTCACAGCCCTCGTTCCAAGTCATGTAATTTTCAGCACGGAAGATAATTTTCAAAAATCACGTGAAATGGGCGGTTTTCTGATGCCACGTGTCAGGCGGGGACGCATATCGCGTTCCAAAAGGAAAAACTACCAATCCACCCTTTTTCCACATGAAAACAATTGTTTTGCAATCCAAAAACCACTTTCCCACTTTCCTTTATGATGCATTATCACCCTCCACCCTCGCCAAAGGATATTAACGTGTGATCTCCACCGTTGATCGCATGGGCCGATCTCGTCCAACGGCCCATGAATGTCCCGAGCTCCCAACTCAATTTTTAACTATTTTTCCTTCAAAGTAAAAGTTTTAAACCTTTTTCTCCGCATTTTCTTCTGTTTCATTACAAAGCGGCCTTTCCACTTTATGTTTCCCCAACTGATCCCCACCGTTGATCTCTGCACGATCAACGGTTCTGACTTATTTTCCCCTCTGCTCTCTTTTTGACCTCTTTTCACAGATCTACACCGTTGGATGATGCCATCCAATGGCCACGCTCCTCCCCACACCATCTGAAGTAGTTTTTACCCAATAAACGTAGGATTTATTAATATTTTGTGTGTTTTGCAGGTTTCAAATGTTTTTCCCATAATAATAAAGGAGAAGAAAGCCGAGGGTGACGATTCTCTGGATTTCTATTTATCAAAAGGAAAGAACTATAAGGGTTCTAACTACACGTTTCATCAATGCTTCACGGGCATTGATGCCATATGAGCCCTGTGCGGCCCTGCACATCAACAAGACACAGTGTTATTTAATCAAAATAAAAGAGTATCAGTGTCAAAGACAAATTACAGCAGAACATAAAATTGAAGACAAATTTGTGGGGATTACGGCTAAGATTGATTATCAAAAGCCTAATCCTCCAAATTAAAACATAGTTAAAGGAAAATCATAAGTGTTTATTAGATAGAAAAGCCTCCATCGCCACAACAGAGGCAAATTGATTCCTCTCAGCTACCACAGTGCCACCTGTAGCCACAAGCATTCAACAGAGGCCGAAGTTATTGATCAGAAAGAAGATATTAGCCTCAACGCAACCAAGCAATTAATTCTGTTGAAGGAATTTAATGACAAAAATATTAGCGGAGCCACTATAACATGACACAGAGCCTTAAAAGTCAACAAAGGCTCCCACCGAGCTTAATTATTAATGTAAGACATTTAATACAGAGGAAACATATGTAAGCTTCTTCATCGAGCCCCTCAAAGGCCAAGAAACTATTAAGAATGTATTAATTGACCTAGGAGATCTTTTATCAGATCCCACCTCCTCATTCTTCTATAAATACTTATGTAGAAGATGAGAAAATTTTGGTTGCAGAACTTTGAAATATACTTGAGCTTGAAACTTCTGATTGTAAATAGTGTTCATTGGCTCTTGAAGCTCTGCTTGTGATTAGGATAGTTAGGTTGAGAAGTGTAGATGATTGCTAACTTGAAACACTGGACTTAAAGCTGTAAATGGTTTGGAGCATCAATACAAGCTGATTTATGGGATCCTGGTCTATGTCAATGGTGATGTTTTTCTTATTGTAAATCATTATTTTATTTCTGTTTTCACTTTGTCCATCTTCTCTTATAAGGAACAACATGCATAGAGTTAGGATTTGCTGTATATCAGTACCCTTCTCTGACTGAAAGCTTTATCTATATGTTTTATTCCGAATTGTGTTATTTAGGAATGATTTAATTCAGTTTAAGCAGTAGGAATGCTAGTGTTCCCTCGTCCTCCTATTATTCTTAAGTATTTGTCAAAGGCTGGCTAGCTTCAAAGTACTTACCAGATCTTGGGCTACTCTTTGTTCTTCATTTTTTTATTTCCCCTTCTTGTTGTAACACTTCATTCCATAAATCAAACTTTAAAGAGATCCTTAGACATAGATGACTTTCCCCATGGACCACTCTTTCCCCTTGTTGTTTCAGTTAAACCCTATTATGACTCCATAGCCCAATGGACTAAAACTAGAAATTTGTCTTTCTTTTTGGCCAAAGCTTGTTCTATTTTCTTGCAACTTCTCACCTTTGAAACTCTTTGAACTTAGAACTTTCCCCTCAAATAATAATCATGCTCAACCATCCAAAACAAAACAAAAACCCTTGGACCTCATAACTAGCCTAATATCATTACACAAAAGCTTAAAGATAAATCCATCTTTGCGCTTATTGGAGAGATCCCTCTCCGGATTCAGGAGGGCTAGATCGTAGAATCCCAAAGTGGTTGAAACGATGTTCTCCCTGCAATTAGACTTTTGCCAATCTTGCTGATTACAGGGTGCCAACATTTCTGGCGACTCCGCTGGGGATTGTGAGTGTTTTTCATCATAAATACTTCTAAGATCTCAGAAATCATAATTTCAAGAACATTATGCAGTGAGTAAAAAGCAGCCCTTTTCAAGCACTACCAACTATTGGTAATCATGGTAAAACTTGTTTGAATCAGTGACAAACTAGGTAAACCTTAGGATTCTCATAAGAGTTTATCTAACCTTGAAAGATTAGCTGGCTTAGCCATAAGAGTAGAATGTTTTTGTCTCATAACCGTAGCTAAGTTTTGAAACAAATTTAGGGCACTCTTAGGAACCACAAGACTGAAAAATAACTCAGAAAACCAAAAAATATTTCATATTGATATCTAATAAAAATGGTGGTGGACCATAAAACCTTTTACCTCCTAAGAGCTAAAAAATTCCACTTGGCGACTCCACAATCCTTAACAGACCTTAAGACTCCACTGGGAAGAACCCTAATCATTATAACATCATTCAAACTCAGTTAGAGGACTGTAGGATCAAAATTTGTGTAAAACAGATCAGTTAACCTCTCAAAGACTGTCATATCTGGTTGAACTTTTCTTATTTAGTTGGGTCTAAAAACACAACATAGTGGCTTCTAGAAAGATTCATACTAGAGCCCATCCTGACCCTAATCCACTTGAGATAATTGATAACTCGGAAAGTATCCTTAGGAAGTCTCCTAAGATTGAATTTTTAACTGTTTTCAAATCACCCTTGAGAGCTAATTCAGTTCCTGAAAATCTTTCAGCTCTACAACAATCACAAGCTGACTTAGTAAATCCATTTAGAACTAGGTCATTTGAAGATATAATTCAGCTAGACTCTGAGTCTTCACTTTCATCTCCAGAAACAAGTGGACATCCTGGTAGTAGAGAAGCCACACCTCCTGATTTACATTTCCTTCACAATTTAGGTGTCTCTCATCCAAGATCAACTCACCAGTCTACTGTCATTCCATCCACATCTGTTCATCCTACATCCACTGTCCAGACCACTCCACTTCAACCCACTTTACCTTTTATTAATCCACCTCTTGTAAATCCACCTCCACCACATATCATGGCAGCATGGTATGCTCCCTTAGTCCTTCCTGTACCATTAGTCAATCTTCCACAGGACTATCAGTCCAAAATTCCACTATATGATGCTAGCAATGCTACAACTACATCACAACATGTGGATAAGATGAATGACTACTTTGACAGAAATGAAATTGATAATGATTCTATCAAGCTTAAATTATTTTCTCATAGTCTGGGGGGAGAAGTAAGAAAATGGTTTAAAGGCTTAACCCCCCATAGTATAAATGATCTCCAAGCCTTCCATCAGACATTCTTAAACAAATGGGAAGTGAAGAAGAATCCTCTCCAAGTCCTTTCTGATTACAAGAACCTCCATAGAAACACCGGGGTAAGTGTACAAGCTTACTGCACTAGATTTAACAGTGTGTATAATGCCCTTTCCCCAGATCTAAAACCTCCACAAGGCTCAGCTCTAAACAATTTTCTTGAAGGGTTTGAACTTGAGATGGCCTATCAGCTGAGAGAGAGAGATCCTATAACTCTTGAAGAGATGCAAAAAGGATCTCTTGCTGTGGAAGTTAACTTAATGGAGAAAAGAGAAAGAATGAAGAATGAGAAGAGAGTATTCTTCAGAGAGGAATCCACACCTTCTACTTCCAGCTCAAAGATGGAGAAAATGATGGAGGAGATGATGAAGAGAATGAGCATCTTTGAGAGAGCACAAGCAAATCAAAATCAAACTGCTCCTCAAAACAGAAACCAAAATCAGAATCATAATTTTAGAAGGAACCAACCTCCAAACAGACCTAGGGAAGATGATTAACAGATCACTCCTCCCTTTCATCAAAACTATGTGAGTGAGGTTGAGGAAATAGATGAAATAACAGAGGAATAAGATATTAATATGCTAGGAGTAGATAATGATGACTTTGAGATTCATTACGATAGAAAACAAGGTCTATACACACCTTATGATGACAAGAGAGATGATGATGAAAGTTATTATCAAGACATGGAAAATGTCATCATAGAATCTCAAAGGGAATAAGACCTTAGAAGTAAAACCAATCAACAAACTCTCAACAATAAAACCTCTGAAAAATCTTCACAAAAAAACACTGCAACCAAGCCTAAAGTTGTCAAACAAAAAGACAAAACAGTAGCTGTAAATTCTGATAAACATAGAGAGAAAGGCACTCAAAACGTTACAAAACAGAGTGCAGATCTTAGCAGTACTAATACTTCAGCTAGCACTCCTGTTAAAACCATTTTGTCAAATGTAAATAGAACAAATCAGCAAGCTGATGTTGCTGATAGAGTGGTAGTTAACAAGGTTGAGACAAGTACTTCAAAGAATGAAATTCCTTTTAGCTTGGAGCAGGAAATCTCCAAAATTAAAATCTCTGTTCCCTTGACTGAGTTAGTAGCCTAGAATGTATATAGGACCCAAATTTTGAAGGCTTTAAACATTGAAGAGAATAATGACATAGTCAATCTGAACGATGACCAACTAGAGCTTATTTTTGGTCCAAAGATTGAAGGCAATTATCAAGAGGGACCTGTTCCTCCCTTTTATGTAAGTTTAAACGTTCATGACAAGATTTTGCACAACGATATGCATGATTCCGGGGCTTCTCATAATTTAATGCCTAAAGTTGTGATGGAGAGCCTTGGTCTAGAAATCACCAAACCTTATAAGGACCTTTACTCCTTTGACTCGAGCAGAGTAAAATGTTTAGGATTAATAAAAGACCTCTGCGTTAACTTAGCACAGATCCCAGCCAAATTCTTGGTCATGGATATTTTTGTGGTTGATGTGCCCCCAAAGTATGGAATGCTATTATCAAGATCTTGGGGGGCTAAGTTACAAGGAACTATGCAGATGGACATGACCTATGCGACCATCCCTGTTTTCAATCAGACTAGAAGACTTTATAGGGAGTCCCATATGCAATACACAGTTACAAGTCAAGACAGACCTCAAAACTCTCCTCTATATTCTGTAAACACAGGCCTTGATTCTTTTATTTTGTTTAATGATGAATCCTATAGTGAACAAGTCACTTTAACAGAATTAATGGCTGATAGGGAGGAAGAAGAGAACAACACAGAAGTGTCAAAACAGTTTGCTGAACCTTTAAACTTTAGCAAACCAAACAAAGGTCTTGAGCTTCAAGCCATGCGTCCTTTTCTTTTAAACCTTGACAGTTGAGAAATCATTCCTCAAATAAACGAAAATCTTGAGGAATCAAAAAAGTTACAACTAAGTGATGATATTCCACAACAACCCGAAAGCACTTTAGTTGAAGAGGACAGTAACCAAGATCAAATCGAAACTAGTCCTCTATGGAGTATGAAATTCGATGGGTCATGCACTAGAACTAATGCTGGTGCAGGTGTCTAGATTTGCAACACTAAAAACAACCACACAGAGAGCATTTCCTGTAGATTAAACTTCTAGTGTTCAAATAACATAGCGGAATATGAATCCCTGCTTTTAGGCTTACGTTTGTTGAAAAAGTTAGGAGCCAAAAGAATCAGAGCATATGGGGATTCTGAGTTAATCATTAGGAAATTCAATGGGGAATACAACGCAAATCACCCTAGACTTAGAGCCTATTGAAACGATGTCATGGACCTTTTAAAGAATTTTGAGGAATACCAGGTAATTTTTGTCCCAAGAAAAATAAATATCGCAGCCCACAACTTAGCCTTTGTAGCCAGAACATGCTTAACACCATATGAAACTAAATACTGGACAACTTAGATAAAATTCAGACCAACTGTTCCTGATAACGAAAAATATTGGCAAGTGTTTGATGGAGACAAACAAATAGAAGACTTCATGCAATTCAAAAATGAATTCGAGCTACACAGTTCGGATTCAGATTATGAAACAGACTGCAACAGTGAAGAAATTTTTCTTGGTGAAGAAGAACTATCTCCTAAACTTGTTAATATTAATCTACTGTCTAGTAAACCTGAAAATAAAACAGAAACGACAACAGAGTTAGAAACAGAGGAGTTAGAAACCCTGCAGTCTAAAGATCAGAGTTTGCCTAAGGGTTTGGCCCCTTTAGAAGAGTTGTTCGATTTTAACGATGTGGCCAAGAAGCCAAAACTGGAACCTGTAGAGACTGAAGTGGAAGAGTGAAATATCGGCAGTAAACTTAAACCTATGATGATCAAACTGTCTAAGACTTTACCAGCTCACATTAAACTCAAATAAATAGAGTTGTTCAAAGAATTTTCTGATGTTTTTGCATGGAGTTATTAAGATCTTAAGTTCTATGACACTGAAATAATACAGCACAAAATCCCTCTCAAAGAAAACCAAAAACCATTCAAATAGAAATTGCGCAAAATAAACCCTGTACAACTGCCTTTGGTTGAGAAGGAGATTAAAAAGATGTATGAAGCTGGTATTATTGTCCCTATTAGATATTCTGGGTGGGTATCTAATTTGGTGTTAGTTAGGAAGAAAACTGGAGAGATCGGGCTTTGTATAGACTTTAGAGACTTAAACAAAGCTTCATTGAAAGACAACTACCCTTTACCTAAGATGGATCATATTTTACAAAGGGTAGTTGGGTCTAAAAGAATTTCTTTTCTTGATGGCTACTTAGGGTACAATCAGATCTTAGTCCACCCTGATGATCAATTAAAGACAACTTTTACTACACCATGGGGCACTTTCATGTATGTGAAAATTCCCTTTGGTCTAATGAATGCTGGTGCAACTTTTCAAAGAGCCATGGACATAGCATTCTCAGAAGAACTAGGCAACTTCATCATTATATACCTTGATGATGTTACTATGCTTTCAAAGACAGATGAAAAGCACTTAGAACATTTAAGAAAAGTTTTCGAGAAATGCAGAAAGTTTGGGATATCTTTAAACCCTAAGAAAACACTATTCGGTCTCCAAGAAGGTAAACTTCTTGGGCACATTATTTCAAAAAAGGGTATTAAGATAGATCCAAAGAGGATTAAGGCCATATTGCAAATCTCTCATCCTCGAAATATCAAGGAATTGCAATCTTTAATTGGAAAGATTAAATTTTTTAGAAGGTTCATCCCCAACTTGGCTGAGCTCCTTAGGAATATAACAAACATGTTGAAGAAGGAGCAAGGGGTAAAATGGAACTTAGAAGAAAAGAAGTCCTTTGAACTGGTGAAACATGCGTTAACCAAAACACTAGTTCTAATAAGTCCTGATTTTTCAAAAGTTTTTTATATTTTCTCATTTGCATCAGAACATACAATAGCTGCTGTCCTTCTACAGAAAAATCCACAAGGACAAGAGCAGCTTATTGCATTCTTTAGCAAGGCATTGAGGGATGCCCCTTTGAAGTATAACATTATGGAAAATCAAGCTTTTGCTTTGGTTAAAGCTTTAAAAGACTTCAGGGTATACATCTTGCACTCACACATCATTGCCTTTGTCCCAAATTTAGTTGTAAAAGACATTCTAACACAGGACCCAGATGGTAAGAGGGGTAAGTGGATCATTGTTATTCTTGAATATGATTTAGAGATAAAACCCACTAAACTCATCAAAGGCTAAGGTCTAGCTAGATTAATGGCTGAATCCAATTTTGAAGTTCTTGATATTAATATGATTAATGTTTTAGATGATCAAGAGGAAATATCAACACCCATTGTTGAAGATCATTTTATGAATTCCTCTTGGTATGTTGATATTCTTTATGTTTTGCTTAATTTAAATACACCTCCTGGTTTGACAAAAACAAAGGCAAGGTTTTTAAAGTTAAAAGTTGTAAACTATTGCATTATAGATGGATGTCTTTATTGGAAAAATGCAAGTGGTATATTGCTTAAATGTTTGCCTGAGTATGATGCAAAGAAGGTTAAGCATGAGTTCCATGAAGGAAAGTGTGGAGGCCATTTATACTGGAAGACAACAGCCAACAAAATTTTGAGGGCTGGTTACTATTGGCCTACTCTTTTTCTTGATGTGCATAAGATGATAATTGCCTGTCATAAATGTCAAATTTTTGAAGGCAAAAGGAAACTGCTACCCTTGCCTCTACATCCAATCACTGTTGAAGCCCCTTTTCAATAGTGGGGAATTGACTTCATAGGTGAAATCCATCCACCATCTTCTTCTCAGCATAGATGGATTCTCACTGCCACAGACTACTTCATTAAATGGATAGAAGCCATCCCCTATAGGCAAGCCAATGATTCTGTTATCATAAAATTTATGGAGACTAACATTCTCTCTAGATTTGGTTGTCCTACCAAGATCATCACTGATAATGCAGCAGCATTTGGGTCAAAAAAGATGGTTGAATTCTATCACAAGTATCAGATAACATTGGGGCATTCCACGGCCTATTACCCACAAGGTAATGGACTTGCAAAATATTCAAACAAGAGTTTAGTGAACATAATCAAGAAGTTGTTGGAAGACAACAAAAAGTCTTGGCACACAAAGCTTGTGCATGCACTTTGGGTTGATAGATTGACTTTGAAGAAATCTATTGGTATGTCACCCTACCAACTTGTGTATGGCACTGATGCAATCTTTCCTACCAGCCTTGGTGTGCCAGTTATGAAGTTAATTCAATAGGTTCAGTCTGAAGATAATGACATGATCAGAAGGATAAATCAGACTATTCACCTTCAGAAAACCAGAGAGGAAGTTTATAACAAAGCTTTACAGAAGCAAGACAGCAATAAAAAGCTTTTTGATAGAAGAACTAAGGCTAGAAATTTCAATGTTGGGGACAAATTTTTAAAGTGGAACTCAAGGAGGGAAGACAAGGGAAAGCATGGAAAATTTGACAACTTATGGCTTGGCCCTTACTTCATTCATTCAGCTACTGGTAATAATGCCTTTTTCTTGCAGGAGTTGAATGGAGCAGAGTTGTTTGGGGGTCTTGTCAATGGCAGGATGCTCAAGCATTACTTCTCTTGATACATGTTATGTTTTGAAGCCTTTTTATATTTTTCCCTTATAAATATTTCATCCACCAATTCAAAGTTATAAAAATCAAAATACAAAAACAATGAAAGAAAGAAAAGAGGGCAGATTGTAAAAACAATAAAGGTACAACCCCATACCAAAAAGAGAAATAAATTATGAAAGTGTGCAAGCTTAAATGCCACTCCTAAAAAACACACTTCTAGTTAGTCAAACAACCTAATCTTGACTAATTAGGTTTAAATTTTCTTCTGATAGGATAGTGAATTCGATCTGCCAAACTGTTTAATATTGGCTTATCAGTAGGTAGATTAGGCTAGGAATTAAAGGTTCAAACATGCTCAAAATCTGAACCTAAGTTTCCAGACATTAATGACTCAAATCTATTTAACTTTTTGAGTCAAAACAAAGGTAAAAACTGGTTCAAAACAGCTCAAAAACTGAACCAGTTGATAAAGGAAAAACAACTCAAACAGAAGTAAAAACAGAGCTATAAAAAGGATGAAGGAAGTGCTTTGAAATTTCAAATATTAAGCCTTCCATTTTGTTTTAATTTTATACAAAATAATATCTATGTGCAGCTTGTTTTTTATGCCATAGATCAGCATCAAGTTAGACTGTTCAATCCTGACTTGTATGCTTTTGAATTTCTGTGGTAGAATTTAGAGAATAAAAATCTGTTAGACTGTTTAATCCTAACAGATTGGTAGATTAGGTAGTGAAACATATGGACTCAACTATTTAATCTGAGTTCGTGGAGAAATAAGGAGTAGAAATATATTATATTTTATGCTTTCAAAAGAATAAAATGTTGTGAAAAGAGTTTTCCAATCCAAGTGCACTCTAAAGAAGAAAAAATGCTAGATCAGTAGGATTGGGTAGGTAGAGAGCTGGTTGATGAAAGATCCATTGTTTTTATAGCTGCTAACATGTTTTCAGAACAAAGAAGATCATTCAAATAAAGGAAAGGCAGCCCAATGGATGAGGCACTGATCAGCCTCCCAGAGAATGCAAGTCTGAAGTTCTTGATGCCTTCAAGAAGGCACCATCCCCAAGTGGAGCCACCGTTAGCCACCAATAAAATTTGTCATATCAAAATGGTGGCTAAATTTTTTTTGGAGCCTTCAAGGAACAAATTTTATTGAAAAAAAGTGTTATACCTTGAAGAATCATGAAGACATCATACACTTGGTTCAATCTTCATTGCTGTTTCCTTTTCCTTCTCAGAAATTCTGTTGTTTTCCATAAAGATAAGACTGCTGCAAAGGCCATTTTTCCCTTCCCTCCACCACAAAATGAACCTCATTTTTTACCCCTTTCATTCTCATGAAATTCCTCTATTTTTAATTTTCCCCTATTCCCCCTTCATAAAATCCCCTTTACAGAGTTTAAAACTCCTTTTTGGACTCTGCTGAAACCCCCAAATCCATTGAAAACTTGGAAAAATTTCATAAAAAATACACTTTTTGTATTACAGGCTTAAGCCCCCTTGGGCTAAAGTCCTAACCACTTCCCCTCTATATGCCCTAGTGCTAGAACCAGGCGCTAAGCCATTTGGGCACTTAATCGCATCGCAAAAAATCCGAGCGCATAAGTCTATTTTCCATGTTCAAAAATTCCGATGCGATTGAGCCTTTGTACACAGCCCCCAATCCTATTATTGTTTTATATAACTCAAGTGCCCGCAGTCGGGTGCTAAAAACATTGTATATTCCATTCTCGATTGATTTTTTCCTTTGTAAAGTTAAGAAACCCCTTTTTTTCCAAATTTTGTTCTGAACGCGCCGGAGTTATTTTTTTTAAATGAAAAATGGGTGGATTGAAAGACCCGCATCAAAAGTTCTGATGCGATTAGGTTCCATTGTATAAAATCTGCCCTCCGCTTTATTCATATAACTTATGCCCGGGACGAAAGTTTAAAGGTCCCAAAGCACTTAATCGCATCGCAAAATTTGAATGGGTAGATTGAAAAGCCAAAAGCCTGACCTTCTGATTCCGATTGGCCCTTTTCATATATAAAGCCTCGGGCCTATTATCATTCCATATAGACCAAACCCCCACAGTTGGGTGCCAGACCATATCATAAATATATATCCTGCCCATACCATAAAAACTCTATATTATATTAAAATTTTGGGTTTTTCATGTTGTAAAGGTTTTTTCCACCGGTACAATGTTTTGAAAAATGCCGACCGTTGATCTAAAGCCGATCAATGATCAACGCACAATCGCATCGCAAATTTTGTCGAAGCACGTTAACATATCGCCACCCCCGATTGGTCAACCTCTGATGAGTCCTCTGCTGTCGATCTGATCTGCAGATCGACGGTCCATAATTAATTGCATCGGCGCCTCTCAAGTTTCTCCCCTCGCCGATCGCCGAGCCCCGATTGTATCTGGGTCATCCACATGTCCAGATCAGACGGTCCAAATCGCGCCTCATGACTTTGGTTTAAATTCATGCACCCCGCTCCTAATTTTTTTTGACCAATCCTGACCTTTGATCTCTGCAGATCAATGGCCCTTTAACCCGTCTCCCGCCATTGTATTATTTTGGTTATTTCCCCAGATTTAATCTTAGCCGTTCATCTGTCCTATCCAATGGCTTATATTAACCCCGTCGAGCCCGACCCTTGTGGGTCCTGTCTCCTCCCTGATTTGATCTCGACCATTTATCCTTGATCCAATGGCCCAGATTGAAACCACCCATCCTCGTTCCACCTACGCATCTTTCCAAATTCGCGCTCATTCTTCACCGTCAAATCTGAGGCCCCAGATCTGACGGCCCTTGTTCCAAGCCGTGTAATTTTCAGCACGGAAGATAATTTTCAAAAATCACGCGAAATGTGTGGTTTTTAGATGCCACATGTCAAGCGGGGACACATATCGCGTTCTAAAAGGCAAAACTGCCAATCCGCTCTTTTTCCACACGAAAACAGTTGTTTTGCAGTCCAAAAACCGCTTTCCCACTTTCCTTTATGATGCATCGCGCGTGCTCTCCACCGTTGATATTTGCGGATCAACGGCCCAGATTTAATCTGGCCTTACATTATCGCCCTCCACCCTCACCAAAGGATATTAACGCGTGGTCTCCACCGTTGATCGCATGGGCCGATCTCGTCCAATGACCTACGATTGTCCCAAGCTCCCAACTCAATTTTTAACCATTTTTCCTCCAAAGTTAAAGTTTTAAACCTTTTTCTCTGCATTTTCTCCCATTTCATTACAAAGCGGCCTTTCCACTTTACGTTTCCCCAACTGATCCCCACTGTTGATCTCTGCACAATCAATGGTTCTGACTTATTTTCCCCTCTGCTTTCTTTTTGACCTCCTTTCACAGATCTACACCGTTGGATGATGCCATCCAACGGCCACGCTCCTCCCGACACCCTCTGAAGCAGTTTTTACCCAATAAATGCAGGATTTATTAATATTTTGTGTGTTTTGCAGGTTTCAAATGTTTTTCCCATAATAATAAAGGAAAAGAAAGCCAAGGGTGACGATCCTCTGGATTTCTGTTTATTAAAAGGAAAGAACTATAAGGGTTTTAACTACACGTTTCATCAATGCTTCACGGGCATTGATGCCATATGACCCTTGTGTGGCCCTGCACATCAACAAGACACATTGTTATTTAATCAAAATAAAAGAGTATTAGTGTCCAAGACAAATTACAGTAGAACATAAAATTGAAGACAAATTTGTGGGGATTACGGCTAAGATTGATTATCAAAAGCCTAATCCTCCAAATTAAAACACAGTTAAAGGAAAATCATAAGTGTTTATCAGACAGAAAAGCCTCCACCGCCACAACAGAGGAAAATTGATTCCTCTCAGCTACCACGGTGCCACCTGTAGCCACAAGCATTCAACAGAGGCCGAATTTATTGATCAGAAAGAAGATATTAGCCTCAACGTAGCCAAACAATTAATTCTGTTGAAGGAATTTAATGACAAAAATATCAGCGGAGCCACTATAACATGACACAGAGCCTTAAAAGTCAACAAAGGCTCCCACCGAGCTTAATTCTTAATGTAAGACATTTAATATAGAGGCAACATATGTCAGCTTCTTCATCGAGCCCCTCAAAGGCCGAGAAACTATTAAGACTGTATTAATTGACCTAGGAGATCTTTTATCAGATCCCACCTCCTCATTCTTCTATAAATACTTTTGTAGAAGATGAGAAAATGTTGGTTGCAGAACTTTGAAATATACTCGAGCTTGAAACTTCTGATTGTAAATAGTGTTCATTGGCTCTTGAAGCTCTGCTTGTGATTAGGATAGTTAGGCTGAGAAGTGTAGATGATTGCTAACCTGAAACACTGGACTTAAAGTTGTAACTGGTTTGGAGCATCAACACAAGCTGATTTATGGGATCTTGGTCTATGTCAACGGTGATGTTTTTCTTATTGTAAATCATTATTTTATTTCTGTTTTCACTTTGTCCATCTTCTCTTATAAACAACAGCATGCATAGAGTTAGGATTTGCTGTATATCAGTACCCTTCTCTGACTGAAAGCTTTATCTATATGTTTTCTTCCGAATTGTGTTATTTAGGAATGATTTAATTCAGTTTAAGTAGTAGGAATGCTGGTGTTCCCTCATCCTCCTGTCTTAGCTAATTGTTATTCTTGAAAGTTATTTTCATTTCATGTTAAGTAGAGATGAACTAAGGAAGATATGGTGAGCCTTGGTCCTAGTTTTATCCCCAAAGACTGATTGAAATTTTCCCTAGGAATGTGTCAAAAGCTGGATAGTTTCTAAGTACTTACTAGATCTTAGGTCATTCTTTGTTATCTCATATGTTTGTCTTGAAAGTTACCAAGTAAAGCAGAGCTAGGAGAGGTTTTGTGGTGAGCCCGGCCCGCTAGTTTCTTCTCCAACAGTTGCCTTCAAGTTCCCCTCTGTGTTTTAAATGTTTTTTTATTGAAAGTATATCAAAGGCTGGCTAGTTTCAAAGTACTTACCAGATCCTGGATTGCTTTTATGTTATTCTTAAGTGTTTGTCAAAGTCTGGCTAGTTTCAAAGTACTTACCAGATCCTGGGCTGCTTTTTATTCTTCATTTGTTTATTTCCCCTTCTTGTTGTAACACTTCATTCCATAAATCAAACTTTAAAGAGATCCTTAGACATAGATGACTTGCCCCATGGACCACTCTTTCCCCTTGTTGTTTCAATTAAACCCTATTATGACTCCATAGCCCAATGGACTAAAACCAACAATTTGTCTTTGTTTTTGGCCAAAGCTTGTTCTATTTGCTTGCAACTTCTCACCTTTGAAACTCTTTGCACTTAGAACTTTTCCCTCAAATAATAATCATGCTCAACCATCCAAAACAAAACAAAAACCCTTGGACCTCATAACTAGCCTAATATCATTACACAAAAGCTTAAAGATAAATACATCTTTGCACTTATTGGAGAGATCCCTCTCCGGATTCAGGAGGGCTAGATCCTAGAATCCCAAAGTGGTTGAAACGATGTTCTCCCTACAGTCGGACTTTTTCCAATATTGCTGAGTACAGGGTGCCAACATATAGAACCTCTATTTAAAGGTAATTTGCATAACTAACTACGAAGAAAAGTACCTACAAATGTCTCTTTGTATTATAATCCAAATAGGACTTTTAGGACTCATGATTTGCTACGAAGAAAATCAGGAGTCCTAATTGTTGTAGGAAATGGTCTTTGACTTGTAGCTTTGACCATAGGGTTAGGCACCTCCATATGTCGATCTAGTCCATATGAATAGGATGAAATCCATGTAGGAGGGATTTTGAGAATACCCATGTGGCCCACTCCTTCAACTGACACCTGTAACATGTTCAACCACAACAATAGCTATGGAACGCACAGTCACTTGCAGAATAGGCTGCATTCTGTAGCTAATCTACAAAAACTTATCAAAATAGCAAAAATCACAAAAATACAATATGTCAATCATTTGTATGTATCCTTGAGACAAACCTTAGCATTCTTCACTAATTAGGGTTTATGAACTGATGGAAAAGGGGTGAAATGAGATGAGAAAACTATAATGGAGAGGGTAATAATGGGGTTCAACATACCCCCACTGCAAAATCATTGCATGTCCTAATGAAATTTGCCAAAATTTTAAGTTATTCTCCCTTACTGCATGTGTTCTGAAACTTTAGCTAAGACATCCAACCTTATTCTTCTGTTTCTTTTGGAAGTCAATGTCATTCTTGGCCTTTTCATTAGAAGTTTGAATTTGAGGTTTATGAGTGCTTTGTTTAACCTCTTATTCTTCTTCTTCAATTTCCTGTTTTCCTTATGTAATAGCCTTAGCTGCAAAGTAGAGTTATCATTCATTGCATTTTTCAACTTTACTTGCTCTTTCAAAATATCATTTTCATTCTTGATGTGCATGTTCAATATCTCTAATTCATAATTATCTTGCTTAAGATTTTCAATCAGAGGTTCTTGTGGATTGACAGGTATTTCTTGGCTCATTGAGGCACTTCTTTCCAATGATTCCACATAATCATATATTTGCTGCTGAACTAGGTCTATACCAAGAGATCTTCTACTAGGGCCTTCTTCAAAATGATACACGGGAGAGTTTTGAGGACTGTACTCAGGAGATTTTTCAATAGGTGATGGAACTGGGGTTTCTTCATCTATATTTATGAGTTATGTCTCCTCGGTCAATGTCTTCTTTATGATGCCTTGGAGTCTAGAGCTTCTTTTCAGCTTTGGAGGATTCTCATCCTTTTCATTAATCCCTTCACTTGCTTTATTTTTCTTTCCTCTAGCCTTAATTTGTTTCCTAATTTCTATTAGATTCTTAGAAATTAGTTCTTCATATTCTTCCTGTGGTGGAGTGTCAAGTCTGTTTTCAACAACTATGTCAGTTTTCTTTCTTCTACTTCTCTTCGAATTTTCTTGCTTAGGTGGTGATTCTGGTTGTTCCTGAAAATTATTCCTTATAAGGAAATCTTCCCAATTGTATCCTATGCTCCTTAAGTAAAATTCAACCAATATTTTCACTAAACCATGATGATGCAGAGTGGTTTCTAAAAATTGGATTCTCTTTTGGACATTGGAGGCAATTCTCCTTAGATTATTGAGCAGAAAGTAAGGTAGATTGATCTCTCTGTTTTCTAGAAAATTCATTAATAATATGATATGATAAACATACATGGTTCCATACCTTCCCTCACAAGTTATAAATTTTTTCAAAATCAACAGAATGTTTCTCCACTTACTTTTCATAGCAGTACTTGGAATTCCTTTTCTGAAGACTGAAACATCCATACCTGGATTTTTAAGTATCTCCTTCCATGAATCATTATGAAATTGTCATTAGGGGAATTTTGAGGTCTAAAATGGGCCTCCTAAGGAAATTATAAAATAATAGTGGAAAAAATCAAATAAGATTTGATGACATCATCAAATTTTAGAGAGAAAAATGAAAAAACTACTTTTTCAATTCATATTTTCAACTTATCTCCCAAAGTTTTTACTCAAATTTCAAGCGGGAGTACTCGTTGGATGCGGAATTTAATTCCTCATCCAAGGAGTACCCATGTTGCATACTTTCGATAGGTCCTACTACACGAAAAATGAAAAATACATAAAAAAAACATGATTACAATCACGTTTTTTATGTATTTCTCATTTTTAGTGTAGTAGAGTTCATCGAAAGTATGCAACATGGGTAATCCTTGGATGAGGAATTAAATTTTGCATCCAATGAGTACTCCCACTCGAAATTTGAGTAAAATTTTTGGGAGATAAGTTGAAAATACGAGTTGAAAAAGTAGTTTTATTATTTTATTATTTTTTAATATTTGTACCTTTTTATTTAAAAAATGGTGAATCATCCCCCATGGTTGACATCATCATCTTTAATCCTAATGGTTGTTATAAAGTTTATTTTTGTTGTACGTTTTTCTTAGGAGGCCCATTTTAGACCTCAAAATTCCCCTAATGTTGTTCTTGAACCACCATTGTCCTTGCCTCGGAAGAATGATTCTGTTATTTTGAATTTGATGTCTCCAATCTCTAGCTCAGTCCCATCAAAAGATCTGACAAATTATTTGGTAATTTCCTTATGGAAGCCATCAAAATTTTCTATAAAGCTCAACCATCCAGTTTGCTGTAGTAACTCTCTGAATTGCAGATATCCTTCCATGTATTTGACACCTACTAGCTATTTTTTGAAAATTAGACCCATTCTTCTTCTGTGGTTGTAAAGGCATTTCATTTGAAGGAGTAGTTTTCCCTACCCTTTGACAACTGTCACACCTTTTTCCATATTCTTTGGCATCTTTGAAGATGGATGGCCAATAATATCCTAAATGAAGGATTTCATAGGTTGTCCTTTTATCAGCAAAATGTCCACCACAGGGCTCATCATGGCATGCCTTGAGAATTTCAGGCATTTCAACTTCTCGAACACATCTTCCGATAATAAGATCTGGACTTGTCTTATACAATTCATTAGTAATCCGTGAATACTTTGCACTTGTTTGAATGATTCTTCTTTTCTCTCTAGAATGCATATTTGATGGTAATTTTCCTGTAACTAAGTAATTAGCAATATCTGCAAACCAAGGAGTTTGAGTAGTTATTGCAAAGAGATATTCATTAGGAAATTTATCCTCAACTTGAGTGTTGTCTTTGATATTTTGAATTCTAGACAGAAAACCAGCAACTGTATTTTTTTTCCGGGTCTGTCTAGAATATTAATGTTAAATTATTGTAGGAACAATAACCATCTTGTAACTCTGCTACTAGTAACAGATTTATTCATTAAATACCTAATTGCAGAGTGATCTATGTGAAAAAAAGGTTTCATAGCATGTTATGTAATGTATGAATTTATTGATAGCATGAACAACAACTAAGAATTATTTTTCAGTTACAGTATAATTCAACTCTGGAGGAGTCAAATTCTTACTTGTATAATAGATGGCATAAGGGATCAGGTCTTTTTGTCTTAACACAGCTCCTAGAGTTGTGTCTAAAGCATCTGTCGATATATGAAAAGGTAGTTTCCAGTTAGATCCTCTTAAGATGGGTGCTTCAGAAATTTTTTCTTTTAGGGTTTCAAATGTTAACTGGCAGTTAGGATTCCATTTGAATTCACAATCCTTGGTAAGTAATTTGAAGAGTGGGGATGCTATTTTGGTAAAATTTTCTATAAATATTCTATAATACCCTGTGAATCCTAGAAAACTTCTAACATCCTTTTGGCAACTTGGGACTAATAGTCTGGAGATGACCTCAACTTTTGATTTATCAACTTTGATTCCATCTCCTGAAATATGATGTCCTAAAACAATCCCTTCAGTAAACATCATGAAACATTTTTCATGACTCGGTGAATGGTTTTCTTCTTTACATCTTTTTAAAAATTTCTCCAAGTTTTCTAAAGCTTCTTCAAATGAATTACCATATACTGTAAAGTCATCCATGTAAACTTCTACACTAGATCAAAAAAATTCCTAGTACTGCCCTTTGAAATGTTGCAGATGCATTGCACAATCCAAAAGGAAGTACTCAGTAGGCATAAGTTCCCCAGGGACAGGTGAATGTGGTTTTATCCTGATCTTTAGGTGCAACTTGAATTTGATTGTAACCACTGAAACCATCCAGGAATGAGAAATATTTTTTTCCTGCTAATGTATCTAACACTTGATCTATAAAAGGTAAAGGAAATTGATCTTTAAGTGTAGCTTTATTCAATTCTTGATAATCAATGCATACCCTCCATTTACCGTTTTTCTTTGGTACAATCACCAAAGGAGAAACCCACTGACTATCTGAAATTGGATAGATAAAGTTGACATTCAACAATTTTTGCAACTCTTCTTTCACAATTTCCCTAAGATTTGGATTCATCCTTCTCTGAGGTTGTCTGATAGGTTTACAATTTTCCTCTATGTAGATGTGATGAGTGCAAGTCTTAGGACTAATCCCTTTCATGTCAGTGTATTCCCATGCATATGCAGATGAATGTTTTTGTAATGTTTTGATTAGCTCTTCTTGTTGTAATTTTTCCAGGTTTTTGTTTATGTTCAAGGTTTTCCCTGGAAATATTTCAACTGTAGAGCTACCAAATTCTTCCATGGAGTAGAGAGACATCTGCCTAGATGACAAATATTCAATATTAGATCTTTCTTGGAATTAATCATGTCCATATTCTGGTGATGATTCATAATTTTCTAAAGTATTCAAGATTTGACTATCTTCACTAATGTTTGAAATAGTAAAGAGAGGTTGTATATCTTCTTCATCATCAATCCATTGTTTGTCATCTATCTCTGTGATTGTTCTTTCTGGAGGATATAAAGTAAATTTCTTAGTTGAATTTCCATCAGAGATGTACATATCACCAAATCTACAGCTGATGAAAGCATCAGCTCTAGTCAACCAAGGTCTTCCTAGTATAAGAGGATGTCCTCTTGGATTATTTTTAGGAGTTAGAATCATAAAATCAACAGGATACTCCCAAGAATCTAAGGACATTGAAATATCTTCTAACACACCATCTGGTTTGATTACAGACCTATCTGCTAACTATAGTAATGTAGGTGTATAAAGAAGATTAGGAAGCTTAAGTTGTTCCATGGTTTGCTTGCTCATGATGTTTATTGTTGCTCCTAAATCAATTAATGTGTTTGGACTTTCAATTCCATTGATATGTGTTTTTACAACTGGACTTCTGGGATCTAGATATTTTTGAATGGCAATCTTTCCCATCATTGTGTCTACTATTTTTCCGACCAGTTGAATTCTTTTTATTTCCTTTATTTTTCTTCCTGGTTTCTTCATACTCAACTTCTTTATGGTTTTAGCTAAGATTGGAATTTCCTTGATGGCTTGTAACAATGGAATTTTGATGCAAACATTTCTCAATTCATCTAGGAAATCATAATTAGGCAACATAATATGTTTTTCTATACCTCTATTAATTTGTAATCTTTCAGGAAAAGGAGGTGTAGAAGTAGATGTTGATGGTTGCTCTAACTTAGGAGTTGAGTTTACTGGTTCTTTCTGTTTTTCATTTTTAATGTTTTGGTTTTGATGAGATGTTTTCCCTTCAAAAATTTTATTAACTTGTAGAGAATCTTCCTCATAATTGTCTTGTTCTTGAATTACCATAGAAGGTTTCCTTTTTTCAAGTATCTTTCCAGATCTAAGTTTAACATCATCAAGATCTATAAGAGTGATTAAATAAGTTGGAAATTGTTGACCTTCTATCATATTGGTATTTTGAGGATTTTTATTGTTGGGGTTTGGTACTGGCTGGGCAGGTAATTGATTTGGTCTTTGAGGGAATGGTAGTGAGAGTTGCAGATTTTGATTTTGAGGTTGAAGTTGGGGTTGTGGATTTTTTTGAGGATTGTGTTAGGGAGGATAATTTGGATAATATGGATAAGATGGGTAGGATGGAGGATACTGATAGTACTGGGAGAATCTTCCAAAAGGATTTTTCATCCCTTGAGTCCAAGGTTGGGATTGATTTTGAGATTGAGGCCAAGTTTTCTGCCAAGAATTCCAGTTTGGTGGGGGTTGATTATACGCTCGGTTGTTAAACCCTTGAGTTTGAGGCCCCTACTAAGGTATTTTAGAGACAAAAAAAAGAAGAGATTTTGTAGGGTTTGTAGTTGTTTCTTCTTGAAAGATAGCCTTAAGACCAGGAATTGAAGGACAACTCTTGGTCTCATGGTTTTCTGAACAAATCACACAAGTTTCTATTACTTTTGCATCAAGAAGACATTCTCTCAAAGCATGCCTCTTTCTGCATTTGGGACAGAAGATTTCTAAGGCATCAGTCTCAGCTTTCTAATTTTTTTGTAGCTTAAGGGTGTCTATTTTCTCACTAAGACTCGCTAGAATGTAATTTTTGAATTCATCAAGCATGTTTCCAATTTTTGCCCTACTTACTGTTCCAGCTGTAGACTTGTTTACCCTAGCTAGAGCAGGGTCTCTTGGTCCTTTCAAAATTTTCGATTTTCCTCTTGAGAGATTAATACATAGTTCCCCAATATTAGCTAATGGAAGTTGAGATATGTCTCCCTTCCCCATCATGTTAAGGATATCTATCCATTCATCTCTAATTGTTTTCAACAAAAGAGCTTTTGGAGTATCTTGGTCTAGATTCTCCATCTTCGCTCTCGTAATGTTATAGTTGAATCTTTCAAGTAAATCTTCCAAATTTTCATCCTCCTTTTGCATCATTTTAAAAACTTCCTCTTTATGGTTAACATGTATACAATAATCCAAATACCTTTTTAGAAATTCTTTCTTCATATCATCCCATGACCTAATAGACCTAGTGATTAGACTGACGAACCATTTTAAAGTTGCTCCTTTCAGTGTTGAAGGAAACAATTTGAGTTTTTGAGAATCTTGTAGATAATCGTAAGTTTTTCATAAGACTTCAAATTCAAATAAAATTGTCTCAGGGTCTTCACTTTGTAACTCATGAAAGTTTGGAAGAACAGAGGGTGAGATATTTTTCATGGTAGCATTTGTCTCTTCATATATTATATGGAATCCAAAGGAACTTTCAATTCCCCTTCTACCTCTACCTCCTTCTACATTTCCTCTACCTCTTCCTCTATCTCCTCCTCTACATCTACCTCCTCCAAATAGTAAGTTTTCTCCATTAAATATTTCACCTTCTCCTTCCCCTCCTTCTTCTCCTCTTCCTTCCATGATAGATTCTTCATAGCTGATATAAGGTTCAGCTTAGAGGGCTAACTTCTCTTCTAGTTCTTCTATCAATGGTATGTTGAAGAAGGGTTCCTCTTCTTCCTCTTCATTGGGGATTTCTAGTTCTTCAGCTGGAATATATTCTCCTGTAGAAGTGAAAAAGGTTATTCCCTCTGTTGGAGTTCTAGGATCTTCTTCCTCCAATATTGCCTCAGTGGATGAAGTGGGAGACTCTCCTAACTAGATATTTGTTCTTAAAACTTCAAGAAGCCTATGACCAGTATAGTATGGGATATGATTTTGAGAGGGAGGTGTACTACTTCTTGGCCTAGGTGGAGTGAGTGGTGTTGTAGGGATTAAGCTTCTGCCTCTTACAAATATGCCCATAGAGTCTCTTTCTCTACGCATATCATTGTTTTTGGGATGTAAGAAATAAGGCTACCTAGTTACACTTCCCCAGTAATGGCGCTAAAATGTTTAGTCAATTTAGTGTTATAAATTTCTTACATAAATTTATCAACCAAGGCTTGTAAACTGATGAAATGTGGTGCACTATATGTGCATAAGTGACCTTTCCCTTACTTCGTTGTTTGTGTTTTTCTTATTGTTTTTGGGTTTTTTTTTTTTTAATCCTTAGTGTGCTACCCTAGGCTATTGGAAAAGTTAAAATGAATCTAATTAAAAAGGAAGAAAAGGAAGTGTTATGAAACTAAGTTCATTTTCTATAAAAGAAACCAAAGTTAATGGACTAGTTCTAAGACCTAGATTTGAACAAAAAGGTAAAGCATGTACTTCATTTAGTGATTAAACCTAATCCATGGATCTATGACTAAACTAAGATTGGAAGACAGAGTAAAAGCAAGAAAATGCATCAACTATTGTACTTTAGGTTGTCTCAACATTCAATTATTAGGTCAAACCTTATTGAGATGAAATCAACTGTTTGTACCTTAGTTGCTAAAGTCCTAAGACAAAAAACAGAAAATGCTATTAAAAATTACCTAAGATGTTTTTAGG
Source organism: Pinus albicaulis (assembly GCA_034641835.2). NCBI lineage: Eukaryota > Viridiplantae > Streptophyta > Pinopsida > Pinales > Pinaceae > Pinus > Pinus albicaulis. The sequence continues at coordinate 722,205,924 of CM076583.1, read as the reverse complement.
TATTCCATTTACCCAATATGTAGAGAGTGACCCCTTTGTGGTAATGTTTCTAAGAAACCATTACATTTGTCTAAACTAAATAACTATAATAACTCTGTAAAATGACATAACTCAAACATTGCATCACATCTAATCATTCAACCATCCTTGCTTAGTATATTCAGGTTAGTTTCTTTCAGAATGATCTTTAAGAAGATTGTTTTGTTGCAATGAAATGAGTATCTTCTAACTAAAACCAACTAAGTGAATAATTGACTTATCAGTCTCATCCAACTGTGAAGCTTGTGACCTCTTGGAATGGCTTCGGAGAAATAAATTATACCTTTAGTTCTTAGCAAGCAAATGACAAGAAATGAAATGTATTCTAAAACTAACTAAATGAGTAATTGAATTATCAGTCTCATCCAATTGTGAAGCTTGTGACCTCTTGGAATGGCTTCGGAGAAATCAATTATACCTTTAGTTCTTAGCAAGAAAAAGACAATAAATGAAATGTATTCTAAAACTAACTAAATGAGTAATTGACTTATCAATCTCATCCAACTATGAAGCTTGTGACCTCTTGAAATGGCTTCAGAAAAATCAATTACACCTTTAGTTCTTAGCAAAAAAATGACAAGAAATGAAATGTATTTAACCACTGCACTTATAAGACATTTAACCATTCAATGTAAGATTTAATAAATGGGAAAATTTGATTTCATAAATGCTTAATTAGACACATCAATTGACAACTATCTTCTAAAAATAAAAAAAGGTAAAACAGTAAACTAGGCAACCATGTTTCTCAACACTTCAATATTTATTCCAATTCTGAAGACAGAGTTCCTATCTCCTTGAAATGTTTCGGAAGGAAAATCTCCATAGTTGCATTTAAAATATTGAAAACTGGAAATTAAGCATGAATAGAAAATGCTAAACATAATTAAATAAATCTAACTAGAAACATTAAAAACATCCTTTAGCAGCAGGGGCCCTCTGCTACCAAGTTGGTTAACTCCTTAGCTTTTGAAAAGTGCAATCAAACCAACATCTTGGGAATTGAACTTCTTTATTGAAACAGAGTTTTAGAAAATAGAGTATTTCACTATAATTCTGAACTTGTGCTACAAAACTTAACTTGTTCTCGATTCTATAGAACCTCTATTTAAAGGTAATTTGCATAACTAACTACGAAGAAAAGTAGCTACAAGTGTCTCTTTGTATTATAATCAAAATAGGACTTTTAGGACTCATGATTTGCTACAAAGCAAATCAAGAGTCCTAATTGTTGTAGGAGACAGTCTTTGACTTGTAGCTTTGACCATAGGGTTAGGCACCACCATATGTCGATCTGGTCCATATGAATACGATGAAATCCATGTAGGAGGGATTTTGAGAATACCCATGTGGTCCACTCCTTCAACTGACACCTGTAACATGTTCAACCACAAGAGTAGCTACGAAACGCATGGTCAGCTGCAGAATAGGCTGCATTCTGTAGCTAATCTGCAAAAGCTTATCAAAATAGCAAAAATCATGAAAATACAATATGTCAATCATTTGTATGTATCCTTGAGACAAACCTTAGCATTCTTCACAGATTAGGGTTTATGAAATGATGGAAAAGAGGTGAAATGAGATGAGAAAACTATAAAGGAGAGGGTAATCCTGGGGTTCAACAATAACCTCGCTATAGTTTCCTATAAGTATTATTGCAAATTTGATCATGAGATAGAAGATTGTCCTGTATTATTGGCTAAAATGCAAGAAAAGTGAAATCAATAGTCTACTCAGAACATACAGATGATGAGAGACGAACTGTGTGAGGAAGATCCAAGTGTCAACATAGTGTCACACAATGGTGTAAATATTAGAGGAGACCGTGTATAAGGAAAGAGGCCTATTGAGGATACATGGGTCTGGAAAGCTAGAGACAAGAATGTTGGGTTCAATGTACAAGGCGAAAGATAAACCCTTATGGAAGCAAAGAATAATTTTATGGATTCTAGAGCTTCGACATCAACAACGTAGAGACTGTTGATTTCGCTCAAGAATAAACCCAAGGAGATTACTGAACCAAAGGAAGTTGATCCATTCTTTCTGAAGTCATTTTTACACACATGTGTCAAGTTGCTAAGGGATTATAAAGTTGTGGAAGGATTGCAGGAGTTGATTGAAAATTGTGTTGGTAAAGAGGAATAATAACCTGAACAACGCACAATGCATAAGGTCTACAAACATAAAAAGAGAACCGACAGAGAAATGCGGTTAAATGCGCAAATAAGAGATTATAAAATAGACCAAGTAATTCTTGATCTGGGATCAAATACAAATTTTTTGCTAAAAAAACATGGGTAGATATGGGGAGGCTAAAGCTAAAATGGTCTCCAATTCATCTAAGAATGGAAAATCAACAGAATATCATTCCTATGGGTCGATTTCATGGCATTAGCGTAGATATTGATGGTGCAATTGTATTGTCATACAACTTTAAAGTCATTGAAATTGTTGAAGATAGAAATAGGTATCCTTATTTGCTTGGATTTTATTAGGCTTATGATATAGATGCCATAATCAACTTGAAAAATATACAGATGGTGTTCGAGAAGAATGGTACAAGGGTTTTTGTGCCTTTGGACCCCTTTGAAGGAGTGCGATACATAGAACCTGTCCAGAATGAATATGGTGATGCACATATCGATTATATCTATAAGATCACTACACATGATGAAGACTGGATCAATCCTATCATTGATGGAAGGATAAGTTGGCAGCGCGATAGTTCTTGTGTTTCAGACTCCAGCGAAGAATCAGAGAACTAGCAGAACCAATTTCATGAAGTTTCCACTAAGCGGTGCAACAGAGTTACAAAATCACTTCGATGCATTACATCAGAGGTACGTGACTTGCCATTCTATGGTGGAACTGGAGATGTTGATTTATTTCTGGATCAATTTGAAAAAAAGGTGCCTGATGAGCATTAATATGAAGCTTTGGACTTCACTTTGAGGTCCACCTCGGCTAGATGGTGGGGCACACACAGAGAAGGCTTAGGAGGATGGAATGAATATTGCAGACTGATGAGGCTCCAATTTGGTCATGTAAACACTATGATCATGAAGAAGTGCAATGGTAGGGATGATCCTCACGAGAATTTGTCTCGCTGGACTGAAACCTGGGGTGAGGAACCTCAACCTGAATGGGTGCCTATATTCTTTCATACATTGGATACAATACCTCAGCAGTGGTATCTTGAAATGGAGTTGCGCTGATCCAAATTTATGCAGGAACTTAACAGAATACACATATAACCATAAATACAAAGATGCAGTGGAAATAACACTTCATTTCATTAATATCAAAGAACTGAAATTTGCTTACAGACAAAATGGAAATAAACTAGCTAGGGCGCTGGTAGCTTATCTCTAAGAAGAGATGGGGCAACTACAGAACTCTGAACTGTGTTCCAATGAGGCTCAAGGGCCTATTTATTATAGAGAAACAATGGAAAACCCTAAACATACAAAAACCTAACTCTAGGAGATGAAGCGCCAAAACTTGGGGCCCCGTTTGGGTAAATTGGTGTTTCAACTTCTCGGGATCGTAACTTTGGCATACTATCTCCGTTTGACGTACATGATACATTGTTAGAAAGATTTATTTGAGGAATACAATTATTAACCGCGAATATCAATTCCACAATGAAAATCATATTCACCATAGGTGCGATGCCCAGAAAACGTGATTTATGGCCTCAAAATGGCTCCGGAAGTTCAGGACCCGAAAAACTACTAAAAATAGTATGTTGTGCCGAAACTGAAAAACTGAAAGAGACAATGGTGGGGCCCTGTGTGGAATAGGTGGGTGGCCACCAATATCCACCTAGATCATTCCTCCCCCCCTTATTAAGCAATGGTCCCCATTGTGTTGAGTTCCTCCAAGAGATGAGGAAACTTCTGCTGAACTTGGTCCCTGGTGAACCACTTGCCTTGGTGCAAGGGTTTGCCAACTTTGACAACCCGATACAGTTGGATCTTCTATTGGTGAGTGTTCTTGATTTGAATTTCTAGGATAAATATTTTGTGGCTTGTTCCATGCAGTCTGGGTTTAACTTTGTTGGTGTGAGTTGTTCTGCAATGTCAGAGGTGTCCAGTAGAGGTGGGAAGTAGGGATGAAGGCGGTCCACATTGAATATTGGGTGAAAACCAAGGAATGGTGGAATACTGAGCTCGATGGCATTGTTCCCTAGAGCCTTGGTGATGGTGTACAACCCATATCAAAGTAGGAAAATATTGCGGTGGGGTCTAGTGAGGTGCTCCTTCTGCAAATGTAGCCACACTTTGTCGCCCACCTGGAAGTTGTGTGGCACCCAATGTTGATCATGTCGTTGCTTGTACTTAGCATTGGATTTGTCCAATATGTCATGACCCTGTTGGCGGATGTTATGAATGCACTCGATTAATATTTTTTCTTTTTCAGCTTCAGACTGGACATGAGCTGAATCGGCCTTAGTAGCTGCAAATGGCATGGCTACGTCAATGGGACATAACGGCTGGAATCCCAAGCCCACCTGAAAGGGGGTATGGCTGGTTAAGCTGTGGGGAGCCCGGTTATAACTATGTTGTACATAGGGGAAGCTCTGATCCCATGTGCATGGATTCTTTGAATTGTACATGCGCAGAATGTGTACAATCATCCTGTTGACAACCTCTATCTGGCCATCAATTTGGGTATGGAAAGCTGTGGACTTGGTGAGCTTGGTCTCTAGCATTGACCAGAGGATGGACCAAAATTTGCTGAGGAACTTGTTTTCCCAATCTGATATGATAGACTGTGGGATCCCAAAGTGTGCCCACACTCATTCAAAGAAGAGTTTAGCAGTGGCTTCTGCTATGATATTCTTCTTGCAGGATGCCATAATGGCCATCTTCGAGAATCTGTCGACAAACACGAAAACACAGTCGTTTCCAAGCTTTGTAGAAGGAAGGCCCGACATGTAATCCATGGAGATGGATTCCCAAGGTCGACTAGGGGTAGGTAGTGGAGTATAGAGGCCTTTCTTCTTGATGGTTGGTTTGGCAATGGCGCAAGTAGTGCAGGATCTGATGTACTTCCTGACATCCTGTCAAAGGTTTGGCTAATATAAATACTTTTGCAATACTGCCACTCTTTTCTCGACCTCAAAATGCCCAGCAACTCGACTGTAGTGTGCTTCCCATATCATCTTGGCAGCTCACTTGAAGGAACACAAAGGTGTCCCAGGTGACATAACAGTGCATATTGGACGTAAAAATTTGTAACTTGCATACCCCCCAAGAGTGTCTTGTATGTGTGGCTGAATTTTGGATTGCTCTTGTAGAGAAGTGGCCAATTAGAAGTCTCATTCCCACAAGAGTTGAGAACAGTGGTTAGCGCCATGATTGGTGGTCGGCTGAGGAAGTATGCAACATTATTAGTGCTACCCTTCTTGTACTTGATGTTCAAATGAAACCATTGCAGATATGTGGACCACTTCTGATGGCGATCGTTCTACAACTTCCCTTGTTTCTATATGAACTATAGGGGTCGGTGGTCTGTGTGGATGATTGTTTCCTTCCCTAGAATGTAATGCTTCCATTGTCAACAAGCCTGCATAATGGAATTCATTTCTTTGTCATAATTGGGATACTTGCGAACTGTGTCAGACAATGTCTCACTATGATATGCCACTGAATGCCCCTGTTGAGTAAGAACTACCCCAATAGCATAGTCAGAGGCATCTGTTCAATCTCAAATGGTTGTTGCAAGTCTGGTAATGTGAGAACTAGGGCAGAACAGAGGCGATGTTTCAATTCTACAAACGCCTTCTGTTGAGATTCTGACCAAAAGAAATTTTCTTTCGCTCCTCCCTTGGTGAGTTGACTCAAGGGCCAAGTGATATGAGAGAATCCCAACATGAACCGACAATAGAAATTAGCAAGACCCGGAAAGCTGTGAATATCTATTAGAGTGGTTGGGGCTGACCAATCCTGAATGACTTGGATCTTGGTTGGATCCACATGCACCCCCCCTTTCATCAATAATGTATCCCAAATATTGAACCTAGGTCATGCTAAAAGTGCACTTCTCCAAATTGGCACACAACTTGTATTGCTGTAGTGTTTGGAGGACTTGTCAAATGTGGTGGAGGTGCTCTTCCCAAGTCTGGCTGAAGATTAGAATGTCATCCAAGTACACCACTACAAATGAGTTGGTGAATGGCCACAATATGTCGTCCATTAACCTCATGAAGGCTTCAGGAGAATTCGTCAACCCGAAAGGCATGACCAGTCATTCAAAAATTCCCTCCTTGGCTTTGAAGGTCGTCTTCCACACATCAGAGGGTTCGATTGGTACCTGGTGATACCCAGACTTCAATTCGATATTGCTGAAATATTTCACCCCTTTGAGTTGGTCCAAAAGGTCATAAATCCATGGGATCGGGCACCTATTCCAGAAATTAGTCTTGTTCAGTGCCCGATAGTCAATACAAAGTCTCCAAGTCCCATCCTTCTTCTATACCAACATGATCTGGCTCCCACAGGGTGATGAACTTGGTCGGATGTGACCTTTCTACAGCAGCTCCTGAATTTGCCTCTTGATTTCATCATTCTCCAAAACAGAGTGTCGATAGATCGGTCCATTGGGTAGTAGTGCACCTAGGGTTAGATCAATGGGGTGCTTGACCTGGCAGTGTAGAGGAACCCCTATGGGTGAGGTGAAGATGTCCCCGTACTCCTCCACAACCTTGTACATTTGTTGTTGTCGTGCAGAGGAGCCATGTTTGGAGGTCGTGGCCATAGTCTTCTTCTTTCTCTAGGGGCAGATCATCAGGAAAAAAAATTTCTTGGTTTGGGAAATGAGCTTACTGCATTGTTTTGCAAAAACCAAAGAGATAGCAGCAGGCAGTGGTACCTTTGGTATCCTGTACAGCTTATTTCCTAAAGTAACAATAACAGTGCGAGGGTGAGACTCATACACGGCATGTCACTTCCACAAGTATGGTTGGCCTAATAATACATCAGAAACATCAAGAGGAGAAATGTCACATAATACCTCATCCGTGAAGAGCTTGATGCTATAAGGAAGGTGACACTGGTAGCTGATGCATAGATCCTGTCCTTGGTGAAGCCACCCGATGATGTATGGTTGTGGGTGTGTTGTGGTTGGCAAGCCCAACCGCTTCAGGGCGTCTGCTGAAATGAGGTTCTTTTGGCTCCCATTGTCGACAATGAACTATAGAGGAGAACCCTTTACCCACATATGGGAGTGGAAGAGATGCCCCTCCTCCTCTGGATCTTCTGGTCCCTCCTTCTGGATATTTGCAGTGGAAACAGTGGCGTTGGGCTCTACATCAATAATCTGTTTCCCTTTGTCATTTCCCTTGTCAGGTTCTGATTCAGAGTCAGAGCATGCATCTGATTTAGAAGCCCTCATCTCGGCCACCAGCGACTGCTTGGCTAGACACTCACTTGTGTTGTGAGTGGAGCTCTTATGGAACTCACACCACTTTCCCGTTTCCTTCTTTGGCTTCATAGTGTTGTTATTTTCTTGTGGCTTTGGCAGGTTGTCTTGGGCCACCATGCCTTGGCTTTTTCCTTTTTCTGCGGTTTGGGGGGCCCTTTCCCTTGATTTTGATTCACAGATCCAAAGTATTTCTTCTTCTGTTTGAATTTCTGCTCAATCTTGGCAGCATACCGGTATGTCGTACTAAGCGAGGAGATGTTGAGGAACTCCATTTCCTCCTGAATTTATCTATGCAGACAACTTCGATACTTTAGCACCAAATGTTTCTCTAAATATTTGATACCCAACTTTGTGCGCAGGGTATGGAATAGATTCGTCAGCTCATGCACATATTGATCCCTTTGTTGCCGCAACATGGTCCATTGTATGTACTTGTCCTCATAGCTTCCCATGGGATAGTATTGTTCCTTGATGGCGTCTCAGAAATAATTCCAAGTGGGTACGACTGAGAATAGAGAGGGTTTTGTCTCGTCCTTTTTCTCACAGTAGGTTTCCCACCAGTCCTTGACATGGGGGGTAGCTTTGAGGAGTGAAAAAATAATCTTCTGCCAGTCGAAAAATTCATGAACCGAAAAATATCCTTTTGATATATTCAACCATCTATCTATGACATATGCATCTATTTAACACTCAAATATGGGAATGTCAAAGTTTACTTGTACCTTAAAGGGAGTCGCACCTCCAGAGTGGCTGTTGGATGCAGATGCGCTGCCGGTGGGAAGTCGTTGAAGGATTTGGGAAAAGTTATCCATCATCTCGTTCCTTTGTTTTTCGAGGGCCTCCTCGAGAAATATTTTGATAGGATCTCCTGCTACATCATATTTATTTTCATCCCCCATGGGTGGCCATCAAGGTTTGCAAGGCTAATCTTGCAAAGGTTCAACCAAATTGAGTCCTAAATCCTTATACCCCAACCTTTTTGGGGACATGCAAAGAAGGATCGAGAAAAAGAAGACTGCTCTGATTCCATTGATCCAGATTTATGCAGGAACGCAAAAGAATACACATATAACCATAAATACAAATATGCAGTGGAAGTAACACTTCATAATAACACTTCATTTCATTAATATCAAAGAACTGAAATTTTCTTACGGATAGAATGGAAATAAAATAGCTAGGGCACTAGTAGCTTATCTCTGAGAAGAGATGTGGCGGCTAGAGGCCTCTGAACTATGTTCCAATGAGTCTTGAGGGCCTATTTATTATAGAGAAATAATGAAAAACCATAAACATCCAAAAACCTAACCCTAGGAGATGAAGCACCAAAACTATGGGCCCCGTTTGGGTAAATTAGTGTTTCAGCTTCCCGGGGTCGTAACTTTGGCATACTATCTCCATTTGACGCACATGATACATCGTTAGAAATATCTGTCCAAGGACTACAACTACTAACCACAAATATTAATTTTGAAATGGAATCATATTCGTTGGAGGCGCGATGCCCAAAAAACATCGTTTAGGGCTTCAAAACAACTCTGGAAGTTCAGGACCCGACAAATTGCTAAAAATAGTAAGTTGTGCCGAAACTGAAAAACTAAAAGAGACAATGGTGGGGCCCCAAGTGGAATAGGCGAGTGGCCACCAAAATCCACCTAGGTCATGCGCCATGGCACCATAGATTGGTATGAGATGACAAAAGGTTTCTTATTGAATTATAATTTTGTAGATGGTTGGGATTGTATTAATGATGCTCTTCAGGAAGTCAGAGAAAGGGTATTATGAATTACCATTGAGCCAATGGATTCGGTACAACATGAACGGGCTGTGTAGTTGTAACAAGCACGAGAATGTTACAACCTGACTGCGGAAGAAGGCAAGGAGGATCTACGTAATGTCAATATTCTTGAATCAGAAGGACAACACAAGGTTGCAGGTCCTGAAGTATAGATGTTGGACATAGCACAATTGGTAAGAACTCAGCAAGTCAACAAAGGCTCAGAAGTGGAGCCCAAGTTCGTGAAGTTATGGGACTATTGGGACAATGAGATGGCAAGCAAGGTCACTGAATTATTGCATGAGTACGAGGATCTGTTCCTGACAAATTTCTCTAAGCTGAAAGGAATTATATGAATTTTGGGAGTTATGCACATCACTTTGAAGTCTTATACGAAGCCGATCAAGTAGCACCCATATTGGCTGAAACCAAAATATAAAGAAAAAATACATGAAGATTAGAAAAGATGCTTAGTGTTGGCATTATTAAACTAGTATAGGAATCCGAGTGGGTTAGTCCTATGGTAGTCCAAGAGAAAAATAAAAAGAGAGAGATAAGGATTTGTGTTGATCTCAGAAAGTTGAATGATGCATAGGTCCATGATCCGTTTCCGACACCATTCACTGGCAAAGTTTTGGAGAATGTTGGAGGGTAGGAAGCCTACTCCTTTACAAATAGTTTCTCAGGATACCATCAGATCAGGATCGCACCGGAAGATTAGAGTAACACCACCTTCGCCACTGAATGTGGATCATTTCAGTACACAGTCATGCCATTTGGGTTGAAGAACGCTCCAAAAATATTTTCTAGAGTCGTCATCGCAACGTTCAAATAATATATCCACAAATTCCTAGAGGTGTATTTTGATGACTGGAAAGTCTTCAAACTATTAAAGAAGCATGTTTCTAGTATGCACTTGATGTAGGATACCTGTAGGAATCAAATATCCTTGAACCTCAAGTTTGTGTGCCAAATGGTATATTATTTGGGCACATTTTTTACAAGAAGGGATTGATGGTAGATCCTGTGAAGATTGTTGTGATTATAAATTTGGAGCCACCAATGAATCTGAAGCAGCTACACAAGACGCTCGACCATACATGATATTATAGAAAGTTAATAAAGGCCTACGCGCAAATCACTGCGCTAATGGAAAAACTCTTGAAGAAGGATGTCAAGTTATGATGGGGTGATGACTATCAGAAGAGCTTCGATGTGATGAAGGAAAATATGGTCACAGTGTCAATTCTAGATTTTTCAGATTGGAATAAGGAGTTCGTGGTACATGTCGATGTCTCCTACATAGCATTGGGAGTTGTCTTAGTGCAGCCAGGAGAGGGAGATCTAGATCACATTGTTTCTTTAACAAGGCGGAAGTTGTCTAAAGTAGAACATAATTACTCCACCATAGAGAGCGAAGGGTTAGAAATGGTATATGCACTGCAGAAATTTCGACATTATTTATTAGGCACACACTTGAAAATGTTCACCGATCATTCAACGTTAAAATAATTAGTGAACAAGCATGTGTTGGGGGGGAAGATTTGTAGCTGGCTATTTCTATTTTAGGAATACAATTTCAAAGTGATAGTCAAGCCAAGAAGTTTGAATGATAGACCTGATCATTTTTCCAAAATCAAGACATGTGAAGAGCCGAAGAATATTGAATATGGATTACCTAATGCACAATTGTTCACGATTTGGGTTTCAGATGAGAATTTCGTAGATATCATTTAGTTTCTAACTATGGGAGTTGCACCGACGGAGTATACTACAAAAAAGAAGAAAGAACTGGTAGTAAAGGAAATCGAATTTTCTTTGATTATTAGACATCTATACAAGATGGGGATTGATGAGATACTACAAAGATATGTTCCTGAACATGAGCGACACAACATTTTGGTTGCAACACATGGTGGAGTTGCTTGAGGTCACTACACAGGCAAGTCCACTGCGCAGAAGATCCTTCGAACTGGACTTTGGTGGCCCACAGTGCATAAGGATTCAAAGGAGTGTTGTAGCACTTGGGATGTGCATCAGAGGACAAGAAAACCATCATGAAGGGATGAAATGGAGCTGCATCCTCAATTCACTTTGCAGTCATTCGATAAATGGGAAATCGATTTTTTGGGGCCGATTGATCCCCCAGGGAAGAGCACAGGTGCAAGGTACATTATTATTGCGACAAATTACCTCACAAGATGGGTTGAGGCACAATCAATGAAGAAATGTAGTGCAAACATAGGGGTGAAGTTTATTTTTGAAAATATTTTGTTAAGTTTTGGTTGCCCAAAGATATTGATGAGCAACAGAGGTATGCATTTCTTGAACAACATTATTGAAGCATTGACTACAGAGTTCTTAATGCATCAACATAAGAGTATGCTATATCACTACAGGCGAATGGAACAGTGGAAACCTTTAAAAAAATTATGGAGTATGCTCTGACTAAGGTATGTAACATCAATAGGGATGAATGGTATTTGCGCATTCCTATAGTTTGATGGGATTACAGGACTCCCTGTAAGAAACTGACAGGTCAGACTCTGTTCAAATTAGTATATGGGTAGGAAGAAATAATGTCGATGGAGTACATCATGCCTAGTCTCATAATCACAGTAGTTACAGATATGGCAGAAAATGATCTTATGGAGAAGATATTGGAGAAAATTCTCGCACTAAAGGAGGATAGGTTCATCGTTGGATTTCACCAACAGGTGTAGAAGGAGAGGAAAAAATCCTGGCACGATTGACATATTAAGCAAAAGACATTCAAGGATGGGGACTTAGTTCTTTTGTATGACAACAAGTTCGCGAAGTTCCCAGGTAAGCTGCAAATCAGTGGTTATGACCTTACATTATCAAGAATATCTCGTACGGGGGCACAGTTCAGCTCGTAAAGCTGAATGATTAGTTTTTCCCTAGATGTATCAATGGAATTCGATTGAATTTATACAGAGATGAATCCTCCCCTTGGGGTTCACATTGACTATATGGTTGGAGAAGTGTCTTAATGCTCCACACAATTGAAAGAGAGCATGTGACTATAAACTACTTTGTTAGAGCATGTATTCATCGCAATTAGGGTACTGCGTGGGATGCAGGGACATGGAAAAGTTGGGGGAATTGTGCCGAAGAATGCAGGACTACACTGTAGAGGCATGTCTCATGAAGCTCACCCAAAATATGACCATTGGCACCATAACAGTTTATTTGACAATGACTTGGTTGTTAAAAGGAGTGGGGTGGATGTATTCAATGGGCAGATCTAGTCATATCTTTCGTAAAATCTGTATTTATGAGGTGTATCTGAAGGATATCATGGATTTTGAACTTGAATTTTGCTATAAATCAGGCATCCTGCTCCACATTCGAACACTTTGTGCTCTAAGCTTTAGAATTGATATTTTTTGCCTGAAATATCATTGAGTGAGCTGCTTCATGTCATATTATAGTTTCAATGTGTTTAAAGAAGCATTGATCAAATCAGGGCTTGGGCACACAATCCAGCCAGGTCTAAGGCACACCATGATGGCTATGCCACTCGCAAATGTCACAGGGCTGAGATCACCCAGGAAACAAACCAGAGAAGAACCTTTTAAAAATCCAAAGAATTTGGTACTTAGAACATCACCCAGGAAGAAAATTCCCTAGGAACAAAGGTCTAAGGTGATGTAGGATAGGCAGAAGCAACCCGTCGAGGTGGAGTCGGAAGAGGAAGAAATATTTCCTGTAGGGATAACAGATATTGATGTGGAGGAGGAAGAACATATCTCTAGGTTTCCCCCATATATTCCACCATGGAAGTCGACAACTACAAAGCCTATGAAGGATCCAGACGCAGTAAAGTACAAGATATTTACACCCTTGTTGCCTGAAGAAGTGTTGGTTGAGGGAGATTTGCTGGGAAAAGTTACACAATTGTGCATTGAGGAATGGGATTTCAACAACTGCAAAAAATACCCCCAATTCGATCTAAGCCAGTATCTGTGCTCTATATACTATGAAGCTACTACATTGACAAGGCTAGAGCCAATGAAGTGAGTAGTCAAAATTCAGAATGTAAGGTTGTTGAACATGTTATATGTTCCACACTTTGGGCACAACATTATCAATACAATTTGTGTGCGTCAACTATTGGCCCTAGTGCACGATGATTGTCTATGGTTGGAGGAAAGAATCCCCATTGATGTGATGTTGATCAAGAAGATCATGGCACTTCCTTATCTCGGCCTAGACCCTACTGAAGCATTTGTGAGAAAGTATTAGGATAAGAGGTTGGATGATAAGATGAAGCAGGATTATGGCCTGACGAAAGGAAGCATGGGTTATTCTATTAAATCCATCATGGATAGGTCGGTGTGATTTTACACCCATATTTTAGCAAGAAATATCATGCAGAAGTGACACACAGAGGAGGTTTCAGTGCCGGTGGTGTCTTTGGATGTGCAGTGTAGCAAAGGCATCGTATAAAATTGGGTCAAATACTTGTATAAATAATTATTAGATGACTGCATAGAGGCTCGGGAGGAGGGAAAGCAGTTCCACTACGCATGGCTCTTACTCTTAATTGCACTGATGGCCTATAAGGATCCTGACGAGTCACAGCTCCCCATTGCGGACCTGGATCTTTGCAAGGCGGCGAGGTATGCCTCGTTGTGGAATTCAAAAGAGCTGACCTGAGAAAAGGAGAAAACATTATTTTGGGTCTAGTTTGAGATGAGTCTATGCATAATTATTAGTCAAAATGCCTGACTATCACCAATTATTTTGGTAGAATATCAAAGGGTCGCAGAATTTAAAGTTGTTTTCCACCATGTGCACACCCGAGCGAAAAAGGAACTTATTGAGGTCTGGTACGAGTTGTTGTACCTGGTCATAGAGGATGATTTTGTGCGAATAGTAAGTGAATGTCCAAGTGATTGGTTAGCTCCTCCCATTGAAGGCATGGAGATAGATCAGGCTAGCACAAGTGGCATGAAAACTAGTGCACAAATAGGAACAAAGGATACCAGGAATCATTTTAAGAAAGTAACCTTCGTGACTGATAAGGTGGTTGAAAAAGAAGATGAGAAAGATACCAAGAAGGATGCTTCGAAGATGATAGGGGGCGATGATCAGGGTAGAGATGATACATTTATGGATCTACCAGAACCCCCTCCCTTATATTGTGAAGAGATGATAGACGTAGGGTGGTGGAGGTGCGCGGAAAAATATGAAGTCGGATAGGTCCGCTGGCCCTGAACCCTTGGTCCTCACTGAGGGGGACTTTGATGAAATTGGTGAAATTGTTCGAAACGTCACAGAACATCTATGGGGAAACATTAAGGACCAATACAAGAAGGTCTTGGTGCAGGTCCACCATGTCCTCAAGGACTTACAGATTCAGACGAGTGCAGTAAAAGCAAGCGTGAGTCAAGCGAGTGGGCTTCAAGCGAGCACTCGTCAAGCAAGCGAGGCACCAGTTGGTGCAAGTACAACAGAGCAAGAGATGGAGATTACAACTGATACCCATGTGGTGTAGACACCTACAGGTACCTTATTTTTTAACTGTGTTGAGCAACTAGAGCAGGCGGCACATTGACAGAATACCAGGCTCAACCTTGTTGTGCTCCCATCGAAAACACTTCACGAGTTCCACCAGGGCATTACCAAAGAGTCGCAGATCAGAGAGAAGCATGCCCTATTTGTTATCCAAGATGTTAAGTGGGAAAGGTAGAGGATGGCAGAGGAAAAGAAACAGGTTGTACAAGAACACGATGGGACAGCTACACAGAGACAGAAATTGGAAAAAACCATCGCCAAGGTTTGCAGCTTACTTCCTGAGTTGCAGATTCAGGTTGCAGTAGCACTAAAGGAAAAAGTGGAAAATCTCGCAATGGCAGTCAAGGATTTCAAAGCCGAAGTCTACAAGGTTCGAATTGAGATGCATATGAAGATAATTGTGTTGTAGATGCAATTTCAACTCGCTACTCGACCTTATGTCCGAGCGCAGCGCGTGGTGGAGATTAAGGTTTCCAATGAAAATATTGAATCCACAATCCAGGAATTCCTCTGAGTCTTTGAAAAAACTATGGATGTTTGGGCCTCACTGCAGGAGGACCCTCATGTGCTGAAGATTAAAGCGTAATCTGCAAGAAATTGGAATAAATAGACCACATTAAGGTAACCGTAATGACTTTAGCACCGGTACTGCGGTATACCCATCTCCAAGAAGGTAATTTTTTACAGGGACAGATTGATTAGCTGCACAGAAAAGAATGACTTATCACAGCCAGAAAAAATCCATGGGAAGACAAATCCAGTCAGCTATCATATAATGTCAAGAAAAATATGAAAGGACTGTGCTAGACATAGAAGGAGATTGCGACAAAAACTGCAAGGCTAACCACTAAGACGTTGTTGACCGAAATTCGTGAAATAGAGAAACAGTGCACTGAAAACGTTCTGCCTCTAAAGGATTCCTTGAGTAGCATCAAAGAAAATATCGAGGGCGCAATGGTAGAGTGACTCAGGACGAGTCACATTTTTGTGTTTGGGGCCTATTGGACAGGGTACACCTCGATTGAAGATTTTGAGAAATACTCTATAGATTGAGGAGGGAGCACGAAGCTATGTTAGAGTCTTAGGGGATTTGGGGTGGGTCAAAAACCCTTATTTTTTAAAGGGATGGGATAATTTTTTATACCTTGATCTCTGCCCATGGTTTTAGGACCATGGTATTGTAAAACAGAATAATATATGAGGAGTCTAGGATAGTCCTTGAAAGTAAGTCCATGAATGAATCATAGAATTCACTTGGATGTAACATTATTTTGAGCCTCTATTTTGTTGTTTTTTGGGAAAGGGAAGGCTCCTCCTGTTGAGTGCACGAAGACAATAGAAATTATGTAGCTGAGTTCGCATGCCCCTGCATCTGAGTGTGCAGGGTGGAAAAGGTTGTATTGAGAAGATATAAGTAATAATAGAAGAATTTGAATATAGATCTATGTTTTATGTTTATTTGTTTGCTTTACTTTTATTTTGATATCATTTGTGTTGAGTTAAGGGTTTTTATACATAATTTCATCACAAAGTCCTATTTATGGTTATCTATGTTGTTTTATGCTTGTTAAAGTAAAATCGCACAGTCTGCAAGATAGTTCAATAAGAAGTGTTGAACAACGACTTTATAATTAGCATAGTTTTCCTGTGAATCTGTCTTAAGTATTGAAATGAAGATAAGCCCTAAAGCCACACTCCAATATCCCTATGGATGCATAAACTTGTTTCTAGCATCCGCTAATATTTCCTCGGTTGATACTTCGATCTACGCAACAGATCGTTACTTGAAAGGGCTTGTAATAGTGGGTTTTGTTGGTTCGCACAACGATATCTGAACCTGGGTCTAGGCCCCATCAAGCCAACACATGCCTAGGATAGTTAAATAATATCATTGAGGGAATCCTGCTCTCTAGAGAAGGTCACCTCATATAAATCCTCTTCCAAGAATACACGGACATTTTTTCTTGGTCATATTATGAAATTCCTGGTATAAGCACTAATATTGTCGAACAACGTATTCGCACCTGGACCGATGCCTCCCTTGTGAGGCAAAGTAGTGACTATTTCATTCCTTTAAATTTGAAGCCATCAAACTTGAAATCGATAAACTACATAAATCTAGCTTCATTTACCCCATCACTTACACATCTTTGGTTTCCAACCGTGTACCAATCAATAAAAAAACACGAGACCATTTATGTTTGTATTAACTTTCATGATTTGAAAAAGCATACCCTAAAGATAATTACCCCACCACTTTCATAGATTAGGTCATCAACACTTGTGCAGCACATGGAGCCTTATCCTTTATGGATGGCTTCTCAAGCTATAACCAAATTCATATTTAACACATTTATCATTGCAAGACTGCATTTACCATAGCATGGGGTACCTTTGCATATCGAGTCATTCCATTTGGTCCTAAAAATTCTTGAGCCACTTTTCAGTGGGCCATGGACTACATATTTCATGACTTGGCTCATCTCATCTTAGCATATTTGGATGACCCCACCGTTCATCTTAAGAAGCGTTCATACCACATCGAGGATTTTCACATACTATTCTATCATTGTTGCTAGTATAACTTATGTTTCAACCCTCTCAAGTGTGTGTTCTTCATCAATGTAGTGCACCTATTGGGATTCATCATCTCTCAACAAGGCATTATATTTGACCCTTTGAAAGTGAAATAAATTTTCGAGATCCCCCCACCACAAACCTTAAAGTAGTTGCAAATCTTGAAAGGTAAATTCAACTTCTTGCATCGTTTTGTTCTTGATTACAACACATATGCACGTGGTGTTATCAACCTTCTCCAATATTATATCCCATTTCAATGCAACGAAAAAGCTCAAAAATCATTTGAGGCTTTGAAATATGTGTTGTCACAAGCACCATTAATAAGCATGCCTGACCATAATAGGGACTACACCCTTTATCTCTCACCATCCAATGTAGCCACTATTGACATGTTAGTCAACAAGGCACCGATAATAGAGAACATGCCATCCATTACATTCGCAAAAACCTAATGGGGCCTTCTTTGAATTATTATCCAGTGGAAAAGATAGGCTTAGCCCTCATGCAATTCATATTGAAGCTTCACCTTTGAAAGTGCAAGCAATTCGTAAGATCCCCCCACAAAAAACCTTAAAGTAGTTGCAAATATTGCAAGGTAAAGCCAACTTCTTGTGTCACCTTGTTCTTTATTACACCATATGTGTAAATGGTTTTATCCACCTTCTCTAATAGGATATCCCATTCCAATGGGATGAACAAGCTCAAAAATCATTAAACACTTTGAAAGATGTGTTGTCACAAGCACCATTAATAAGCTAGCTTGACCATAACAGGGACTCACCCTCATCATCCAACGTATCCATCATTGGCATGTTAGTCCGAGAAGGCACCGATAATAGAGAATTCATCATATATTACGTTAGCAAAAACCTAATGGGGCCTTATTTAAATTAAGCGCCAACAAAAAAGATACATGTATACCTCATGCACTTCATATAGAAGATTCAACATTACATCATACTTCGAACTACCATAGTAGTTTCGAATACTAATACCATGCGATAACTACTCACACACCACATGATGAACCACAAGTATGCTTGATGGATCATCATCCTACAATAATTTTATCTTTAGTTTTCTTCCCATAAATGCAAGAAAGCTCATATCCTTACTAAATTCATCACAAATTTACTAATAAATACCTAGGGGTCCCTAGTGAGTGATTATTTCCCTGATGAACATATATTTGTCACATCGACTGACCACTCTTAGTATGGTGACATATTACTCGATCTTCGAAATCAGAAGTTCAACCCTCACCTTTCTCATGATTACCAATGGTTCATTTTCCACCAAACCCCGCGGTATATCCTCATAGGGGATGTACTATATAAAAAATGTGTTTCCACCATATTATCATGTTTCCTCACCCTTGAAGAGGAAGAAGGAGTTCTAAATGAGTGCCACAATGGAGCATGCGGAGGCCACCTATCATGGATGGAAACCACCTAAAAAATTATTCACGCCAATTTTTTTTGGCCCACACTCTTTCAAGATTGTATTCAGGCAATCAAGCAATGCGAACACTACCATTTTTATGCTAACAAGGCTCGATCACCTCCTTCTCCCTTACACCTGGTCATCACCATAGGCCCCTTCTACAAATGGGCATCAAATTTATGACCTGAAATAAACCATCCCAAGTGGGCTGAAACCATGCCCACATTCAACAATACCACTGATATTGCCACTCTTTTTCTTCAATCATGTTGTCACATGATTTGGAACTCCCAAGGAGCTTGTATCTGACCATGGAAAAAACTGTGAAAATGATATATTCCAAAAATTATCTCAGCTCCTTGAGTTTGCTTCCCCATACTACCCTTAATCAAACATTGAAGTAGAAGTTGTTAACAATGTTCTCAAAACCTTGTTGTAGTGTATGATGAAAAAAAAACAACTATCATCACATGCCTTTTTCCACTTTGTGGGTACATCTCACATCAGTCAAAACATCCACATGTTTTACTCCCTTCCATCTAGTACATGGGGTTGAAGCCATACTTCCCATTGAATGTGAGATCCCCATGCTATGCATTTTCATAGAAATTCTCCCTGATATTTCTAGGCTTAGAGAAAAGGATCATAAATTGGAACATGTTAATGAAAATTAGCGAGAATCTCTCCAACACAATGAAACCAATAAAAAACAAACCAAGGCATCTTTTGATCGCACTGTCACCCCTCCTCCTTCAATGAGGGGTATTTAGTATTCTTCTACATGTTTCCAACAAATCTTTAGGGATAGAGAAATTTGAAATTTTATGGAAGGGCCTTGATATTGTTAAAACTTTCTTCCTCAAAGGCACATACATTTTGGCAGAGCCCAATGACACATGTCTTAAGGACCCCATCAATAGGCTCTACCTCAAGAAATTCCATCCCTAACCACACACTCTCTTTTCACCTTATTATTTTGTTGTGTACCATGATTTACTTTTATACAATGGCCCCACCATTGATCTACCCTAAATAGTGTTCATATCATGTATCATGTATGGATCAACCACCATATTACTACCATGGGTTCGCTAATGACACTTCTCGAAGGTCGCAAAATTTCATTACAACAGCTTGGGCTATTTACTCTCTTTATCATACCCTCCTCCATAATAATGGTGTTTGCATCGATTTAGCCACCAATAATCAAGAAAAATATGACACTTTCATTGACCTCTGAGCTTATGCCTCCCATATAAGTATCTTCCATTTACATGTGTTCCTTGATTCCCAACTTGTCGTTGCACAACTAAATCATACCTTCCAAATTTTTGATATTTCATTTTTTATAAATACCTGCATGCCCAACTATTAGTACTTATTTTTGATCTTGTGACATTCTCACATATCCGAAGGCTTCAAAATCACGTCATCTACTACATCGCTAATCACATCGTAGACTAGTAAGTGTTACATACAAACCATCATTGAGATATAAAATCAAAACCACATATGATCCATCACATCATGTGCATGCATATCATCAAAATACATCATAAGAATGTAATATATAACATACACAACGTGTGATAGTAAATACATCCTCATATATATGTGTGTGTGTGTGTATGCCAAAAAAATAATGTTTAGATACACCATGGGGCTATCACCACCAAAAACTAGTTCATCTGTGAGAAAGAGGGGAGCATCCTCATAATTGGTTCTTCTCCTGAAACAATCATCAATATCTAAGGCCATGGTCAGGATGAACCATGATCATCTTTTCCCACACCACTTGCTGGAGGCACTCTAGTGTGGTCACCAAATAGACCACATCCTTACCCAACATGGCCCATCTTACCTTTGGTAGCCCCAACATGATACACGTCAACTGTCTCTGGGCATCTAAATCACTCTCCCAAGTGGCCCTTTCCTTCTCTACAAATCCCATTTGGTCCCGGAGCCTCTCATTCTCATGACGGAGAACATCTACCTCAGCCTTATTAGCTATGGATGCACCATCAATATGCAGACATAATCTATGCTAATAATGCTCCTATGGGGGGCTCTGCTGAGCATGAACCTACCCTGCATGGGCTGCATCTACCACCTCTCCTTTATCGGCTTCCCGATATCACAACATCCCCCTGTCACACTTTCTTAGGCCCACATATACAAATGAACATAAAGAAACATTAGTACACTAGTAATATATGATAAACATCATAATACATGAAAACAGATGCATATACAATGGCAACATACCTATTGGATCCAAAGTGTCTCCAGGAGGAAAAGAAATATCAGGATCCCTTAGAAGTTGATACTTATGTAGGGGAGCTCTAATATCATCCAAGGGTTTGAAAACCACCAGTTTTGGTCCCTCTTTGTCTAGTATCTACCTTTATCTTCCCACTCTCTCACAGAATCACGGGGACTTAACACCTCATGTGTGGATTGTGGGTACTGTTTGATCCACAAAAATCATGAGTCGGATCAGTGTGACCCTCTCATACAAAAAATTTCATAGTATAAACCTATAGCTAAAGTCACGGAGGTGCCCTTGTGCCGCCTAGTTCAATTGATTTATCAAAGTACGATGCACCACCTACTCCCAATCAAATAAATTTCCTTTGCACATCCACTCAAGAACGCTAATCATCCACTCAGAAATCCTATGTGGGGCAAACATACCAAAAATGTGGATGATCATCACAACCATTGCTCAACATTGAGATCCCCAATGGAGGCCATCATAATCCCTCCACGATCAAATGGATCAGGCTTGTACCCCTGACGGGCCCTATCAACTAACCATACATCACACTGAGTTGGCTCTACCAGAAGCACCTCACCTCATGGAATCATTCTTGTCATGAAATAGATATCGATCTCCACCAATATCAGAAACTTGGTCCCTCTAATATCAAAAACCTCTCTATGAGGTTGCCACTTGCCCACTGCAAACTGAAGAAACTCCTCGTGTCTAGAGTAGAGAGTTCTCTAGGAACTTGAGTAACCCCCGCATCATTAATTCCATGTGTGATTTTGGGTCGATCTCCATTACAATACATAGTGTAGGCCAGTCCCTCTCGTTCCATTTTACAACCATCTTGAAATGTAGGGTCATGTTGGTCATTAAAAAAAATAAAAAAATCAATTTGGTGCATGCTCAAAATTGTTCATTACATATTCGCGAGGGGCACGTGATTGTTTAGCTAGCAATCGCATGAAACAATCATATCCATTGTGCATATTTCATGTATAGATACGCAGGTGCCCTTGTTCCTGTGGGATGGATAACCACAAACACCATCGTGGATGTTCATATCACAAGCGTGATTGCATGCATGCCTATTATTCATACAACCACAACCTTCGTCACGGTTTTTCACCCTTAACTCGCGCAGGCCCCTTTTTCATGTGTTTTTTACAACTGTGATACCCTCATGTTTGTGTAGTCCCTAACCACAACTATGGTCGTGATTCTACCCGCGACTATGGTCATGACTATCAACCATTCACCCATGAGGATTTTAGGACATTGAACTAAAAAGAGTTGTAAAACCCCTTATGTATGTCATATCTACCCTAAGCTACTAAATTGACTAAGAGGGTATCATGACTAGTCACCTACCAATCCTCGCTAGCTGATAGGATGCTCTAGCTGACCACAAATGCGCAATATAACTCTAGGATCACAACAAGCTCCACATCAGTGAAAGTAAAAATGAGGTGAAATATGGGCCCCACTGCCCTTATATATGTCATTTTCACCATCTTTTGAAGGCTCGTTTGGGATCCCATGAGCTCCATTATTCAAAATGTCTGTCACGTTGGGATCAGGTCACTTCATTCTTTATCATCTTTCCCTCTATTTAGTTCACCAAAATTTCTGATTCGAGGCCTTTTTTACACTTAGAGTACTAATCAAGTGTGCCTTATTGTCATTTTAGTCATTTTTTTTTCAATATCTGAATTTTACCTTGCATATCCTTTTCGATGATGCTTTGACTTGGGGTCTTGGTTTTGAAGTTGCAGGTCACTTCTAGATACAAATTGAACTTGGGACCCCCTGACTACTAACTCACAATTAAGGTATCATTCTTTAGTTGAATGATAGGTTTCACACAAAACATTGCATATCCTAACATCATCTCTCCTGACTTAACCATAGGACCCATCATCTCGATCATGACTACCACAACCTTCCATTTCCATTCTTTAGACGTATACATTGGGCAATAATTATTTTACACACATGGATTTCCTCATTCAATAACATTATTTACACTATCAACATCCATATCCATTCTCTTCATAGTTCGGGAATCATTCACTTGCATCACTTTGAACTCAAGTTTCATTCCCATATATTTATGTGATTTCTTACCACCCATTTCCTAGTTACTCACTATGTTCAGATTATCATGAATGCACCACAACATTACACACATGGCCTATTACTCCCCCATGTTGTAGCAGTCCATATGCAACAACAACTAATTTTCATCCACTTCACACCAAGAATACCCAATGGGATCCCTGCCCTTCGAATTTAGTCTCTTGTGCCATCACGTAGGCCATTGTATCATTGGGGTAGCCCTTTTTGTGTTGTACATTCCAACCCTTTTTAAAAATATTTTGGCAAGTGTACAAATATTTTTTGGGAAAAAGATCCTCAACCATATTTGCATGCCCATTACCCAGTGGAAATAACTAATCGCCCTTGGTTGGATCCTTCACCCTCTATCATTCATTTCATGTCATCAAATCACCATCATGAATTCATCCCAATTTCCAATCAACATAATCATCACTTATTCCCCTAGATGTCCTCCCGACTTCAGGGACCTACTACTCAGCATTTATTTTTTAATGTCGCCACCTACCTTCATTCTCCAACCTTGGGAAGTTTCCAATGTCCATTACACGTTGTCTTCCTTATCCATTATGCTTTTGGCCCAACATATTACACTACCTATATTAACTTCACCTGGATTTACTGGAATCATCTCTTCCAGACAATTATTGCTTCTTTTTTGTTAACCTCAACACCCATTTTCCATACTAGAAGTAGTGCCTTGATTTTTCTTCCCATTATGGGTCAATCTTGTGTGAAATAGTCAGAATCATCATTTCCCATTGATTTCACTCACCCCTCTAATGTTTGACATCAACACATTTTTAACATCAAGTGTGTATCATACTCCATGACCATTGTTGTTCTCTCATTTATTCAAAGACCCATGCCTTCAAATGGCACCTCATTCCACAATTCCCTATATCAGAGACATGGGGGCGCTTACTTCATTCCATTTTTCACCAGGGAAAAAGAAAATTTCTTCTTCCGTTAATAGCACATCAGTTACCTCAGTGTTGATTTCACAATATTTTCCTATGTATTTGTAATATCTTAGTAAAAATCATGATCACAAGAATAAGACATGCCCACCTCATATAGACACTTTTTGTACAAGCAATTATTTTAGAATGGTGTTCTTTTGAATATTAGTAAGGGTTTTCCTGGTCCTCTGTATAACAAAAAAACCTCTCTCATGAAGTTAGCAGGGTCAAGCACAAAAAAATGTGATCTATTTCATATATATTTTTTCTCCTAACCTCATACATTAGGGGGAAATTGTTAATATGGAAAAATTGTACACATAATTGTATAGGTCATATGGCACTTAGATTTAGAAGCAACATGTATAGGTGTATCATTCTCTGTTGGAAACATCATGAAACCCAAAAAAAAAAAGGTTCTATGAGGTCCAATTGAAAAAATAAAATCTTGCAGGCGTGCCAAAGGCAATTTTTACCATATCCTCGAGGACCTTCACAAATTTTACTTCGATATCTGTAATGGTTTTCCCAAGTGCCAAGTCAGTGTCTTCAGACCACATTACATGAATTGGGTCAATTCTCTTTGAAAATATAGGTTCGACCAAGCACATCTCAAGCCTCATTAGTCTTAATTGGAAGAGATATCAGCCCCCAAGGGAATCCTCTTGTCCTTCCCCAAGTATCTTTCTCATTAATGATCAAGGGAGGGAAGGAGATGATTCAAATTCTATAAATTCAATGGAATGAAGATCCAAATGACAAGATACTTTTTTGCATTGCTATGCTATCAAAATTTCCCCAAGAAATCATTCATTACATTGTAGAGGAAAAATTCCATTAGTTTTAGAATTTTTCCACACTTCATTGAGAGAGAGCTATTGCAAGAAGATTAGAGAAGGAAGTCTGTGTTAAGATCCAATGGTCACCATTTCCCTCATTCATTCTCCTCAATTTTATTCAACACTTATTGTATCTCTACGACCAACAACTAATAAAGAGGAAATTTTCCCTAGAAACGTTTTTTAGCATGTTTCCCATTATTCTTTGTGTTTCTTCCATTGTTTAGTTTAGTTTCATTAATCATAGTGCACTATTTGGTTTATGTTTAACCTCTAACACCTTTTGTTTTTTGTGAATATTTGTAAGTAGTAAATAGCTGCAATGAAAGGGTAATTGGGACACCCTTGCTTCAAATTCCAATACACAATAAATACTACCCAAAACATTTATACTATGAAATCCAAAAAAAATTATGATCTAAGAGAAGAAAAATTAAAATATACACCAAGGTTAGATGATTGATCTAATCTTGTCCATCTAAAATTTAAACAACGAACCAATTACAACCATGCTTTGTATGGTAATTGGCCATATTGCTCTCCTCTACCTAAAGTTGAGACAAATAAATATTTTTTCAAATAATAGTCACATGAGTGTTGATTCTAAATAGATGCTAAAATTTTTGGTTTGTTTATCTTTTCACATGTATTCATTCCTCCCAAAAACTGAGTAACACTTATTCCAATTTTTGTTCCTCTTTATAGTTGATATAATTACTTAAATATTGTTGAAACAAACATATATAGTTTTTTGTATAGTGTGTGCATAGATGGTTATGCTTCCCAAAACTTCACAGGAAGAACTCATTATATATTGATTGTCATGCATGCACTCACGTGAACATTGTAGGTTCATAAATAGTTATAGATTTTCATTCTTCAATGCAAATTTTTCATTGAGGAATACTTTATTAACAAATAATTTTCATGAAAATGAAGGCATCTATATTTTTTTGTTGTGCATGAAATACATGGTTTGTCTCTTGATGATGAGTTATTAATAAAATAACTTTCATAGACAATGAACCACTCATTAAAAGTGGCTTGCATTGGGACTTCGTTTAGACGTCCCCTTAGGGCATACGATAATATCATTGAGTAACTGTACATTTAGATATTCAATGGAATTAATGTAAACATATTTTTTACATCAATAATTGTTTTATAAGGTGGTTGGTTGCATATATTTTATTAAGGGAAAAAATCCATGCTTCTAATGATTGTTTGGTCTAACATTGGAACATACTAAGTTCATTAATTTTTCTAATCATTGATTTAATGTTCAATATTTTAGGAATTATAATCTGACAATGATTGAATTTCATACCATCTATCATTTCACCCCACAAGAATGTCAAATAAATAATTTTTTTTTAAAGAAGCGCAACTTGAATAGGAAGCATACTATGTGTGGTTGAATCAACCACCTATTTAATCCTCACTATACCTCGAATCATTAATCTAGTCTATGGGAACACTAGTTCTTCACACGTCAACGATAAGGATAATAATATAGAGGTGGGTGTGGATGATTTCTTATGGGATATTCATACCATGAAGGGAATATCATTACATGCATTCCAACAAGATGAACTAGGGGGTGATTCTCTTATCATCAATACCTTCTTGAAAATCCAAAAATCTACTTCCAACACCCTTCTTTAGACATGGGTCAAGGTTTACCCAAATAGGTAAAAAAATGTTAATAACAACATGAAAGAAATGTATGGTATGTCAACCACTTGTTTATTGGCACTATTTAGGTAAATGAACATTAAGCCCCACATATTTTTACAAATCCTAACACGCAATCAACAATAAAAAGTG
This sequence comes from Pinus albicaulis, assembly GCA_034641835.2. Lineage (NCBI taxonomy): Eukaryota > Viridiplantae > Streptophyta > Pinopsida > Pinales > Pinaceae > Pinus > Pinus albicaulis. The sequence continues at coordinate 722,179,101 of CM076583.1, read as the reverse complement.
AGTCAGAATGGAGGGATTCGAAGAGATGATCAGGAGATGGAGTCATTTCGGGACCTTCTAACAGATCTTCACTTGGTTGACATACCTACCATGAATGGTATATATACTTGGAACAATCGTCGAGGTGAAACGCATCAGATAGCCTCTCGTCTTGATCGTTTTTTACTTTCAGAGGATTTAATTAATCTGGATTTGCATTTTGAAGCCTCTATTTTGCCTTCCTTAGGCTCTGACCATTGGCCTATCAGTTTGACTTTGGATATAAAGGATGTGCCTCACAATAAGCCTTTTCGTTTTGAACGGTTCTGGTTAAGGGACATTACTTTTCTCGATAAAGTAAAGCATTGGTGGCAATCGTCATAGATTCAAGGTAGGAACCGCATGCATACATTTCAGTTAAAATTGAAATATATCAAGAAGGAAATCAAACATTGGAATAAAAAACATTTTGGAAATATTCAGAACTCTATGAAAATCCTCCAGGATCGGATGAAACAAATTCAACAGGAAATCATTTTTAATGGCCGAACGGCATTTCTTGCAGAATAGGAAGGGCTTGTTCTCAGTGAACTAGAAGAACGACGGAAACAAGAAGAGATATTATGGAAGCATAAATCTCGTGTGCAATGGTTGAAGGAAGGAGAGAAAAATACCTCATTCTTCCACAAATCCCTGATTCAACGACGACAACATAACAGAATCTTCTCTCTCAAGGATGCGAATGGTAACAAATTTTTCAAGCATCAAGAATTGGAAGATTTGCTGGTTCGACATTTTCAAGCAATGGTGACTGAACCTGTGCATAACAGAGAAGAGGCTATTCGATGCATTACAACACATATTCCAACTATAGTATCTCGGGATCAAATTCTAGCATTAATGCGAAGTATTAGTTTTACTGAGGTGGAGGAAGTTGTTAAAAATCTTCCTAAATTCAAAGCTCCTGGCCCTGATGGTTTTACAGCAGAATTTTACCAGGCCTGTTGGTCTTTTCTTGGTCATGATATCTGGGAACTGGTTGAAGAATCTAGGCATTCATGGTAGGTTTTCCCAGGCTTGAATTCCACTTTTATCACTTTGGTACCAAAGCAAATTCACGCGGACACTCCTACAAGCTTCCGTCCTATTGCTTTATGTAATGTTATATATAAAATATTGTCTACTATCATGGTTAATTGATTAAAACCAATTCTTCTTGATATTATTTCCCCAGAGCCAATAGGTTTTGTTAAGGGAAGGCAAATTTTGGATGGAATAGTGACAGTCCAAGAGGCAATCCATTCTTTAAAAGAGCAGAAACGGCAAGGTATGTTGATAAAATTATACCTCTCAAAAGCTTATGATCGGTTAAATTGGGATTATTTGAAAGCAATCTTACTCTCTTCTGGGTTTGATGTCTGCTGTCTTCAATGGTTATTTTCCTGTATTTCAACTCCGAATTATTCCATTCTTGTTAATGGAGTTACTAGTCACACGTTTAATGCAACTAGGGGTCTTCACCAGGGTGATCCCATTTCTCCTTTTCTGTTTATCATTGCTACTGAAGGGCTTGGTCATTTAATTAAGGCCCAAATTGCTAATCATAGTTTCAATCGGCTGAATCTTTGGGGTTGGGATCTTACACTCTCTCATCAGAAATTTGTTGATGATATCATGCTTTTTTCTCACGTTTCACTAAGCACGGCCCTTTCTATTTTGCAATTCCTTAATCTTTTCATGGACGCTTCGGGAACCATGATTAATAATGATAAATCTAATATTTATTTTTTTAATACCCCTGCTCCTATTGAGCGCTTCATTGCATGTACTCTTGGATTTCAAATAGGTCATCTGCCTTTGAAATATCTTGGTTTTCCACTGCATTTGTCATCACTAAATTCAGCAAGTTGGGAGAGTTTGATTACTAGTCTACATAATCATTTGCAAAACTGGGCCCTTAGAGCACTAAATGCGCCGAGCAGAGTTATTTTGTTAAGATTGGTACTGCAAGCTATTCCCATCTATCAACTTTCTGGAAGAGCTACTCCTAAAAAAGTTTGTACTACTTTGGTAAATATTTTTAAGAAATTCCTTTGGCAAGGTGCGCAAAATACAAAAAAATGGGCATTATTATCTTGGGATACTCTGGTTAAATCCAAAAGAACAGGGGGACTTGGGCTCTGGGATCCTTTTATCTTAAATCAAGTTATGGGAGCCAAATTATGGTGGAGATGGATACAGGGAGGGCTGGACCTTTGGAAGCGTATTTAGGAGATTAAATATGCAATGCCTACGTCAGTTGTTGGAAAGTTAAAAATAGATTTTTCTCCAAAAGGCTCAAAAATCTGGAACTTAGCAGCGGCAAACAGGGATCTGATTCGTCATCATAGTTTCTGGGAAGTGCGTGGAGGGCAGACAACACTTTTTTGGGAAGACTCCTGGCAGCAACGTGAAAAATTATCTAGCAGATTGGATTTGGGTGAAATCTTCTTATTTACAAATTTACCTCATACAAGACTCATTCAACATTATTGGAATAATCAGATTAACGAACAATGGCGTGTATGGAAAACATGGGATCAATGGCCTCATGCACCTGATACGGCCCAATGGAGTAATTTAGATAGAGAATTGCAAACTCGAACCATAACGACAGCTACTGGAGAGGACATTTTAAGATGGGGATATCGGACTAAAGGTATGTTCACAATTAAAAAGGCCTATTTCCTTAAATTTCATAATAATCAGGATGTTGCTACGCCCATCTGGCATAAAATCTGGAATGTAAAATTTTGGCCAAAGATTGAATATTTTCTATGGATTTTAAGTCATAAATGTACGTTGACCTGGGATCATTTGCAACATCGATGTTTGCAAGGTCCTTCCTTTTGTTTCTTTTGTTGCAAAATGAAGAAACTATTGAACATTTATTCAACACTTGTCCTTATAGTAATGAAATATGGGAGCGACTTGCGTTGTTATTTGGCCGAACTGATCGTGTTATTAGTAGTGTTAATACTACTATCTGCACTTGGCGTAGTGGCGAGTATAAGAGTGAGGTGGTTAACAGGGCTTGGAGATTGTCGTTAGGATTTCTACTTTTGGGAATATGGAAGGAGAGAAATTCTTGCATTTTCAGAGGTGTCGAAATACAAGTTTCTCAACTCTAGAATGTTATTGTTGAGGATATCAGGGAAACAATTCTGGTGGAACGTTGGGGAGATGATAATTGGCCAGTCACAACTATGGAGACTCGAATCCTAGCTGCTCTTAATCTTACCCCTCAAATGCTTGATGCTTCCTTACGAAAAGTTCAACCAAATTTGAATTCCATTCCGTCGCAGTTTATTCCTACACTGCTGTGTTTTATAAAATTACATTTTGATGGGGCCTCTAAAGGAAATCCTGGACAGGCAGGGATTGGTGGTATTTTCAGAGATTCTTTTAGTCAGTTCTGTCGTCTTTATTCTTATCCTATGGGATATGTTACTAATAATGAAGCTGAATTGATGGCTTTAAAGTAGGGTTTAATTATTGCAATTCAGGAAGGTTACCAAAGACTTGTTGTTGAGGGGGATTCTGCAATGGCAGTTGGTATTTTGAAAAACTACAACAAGGCAATCCTTGGAAAAAAATAAGTAAGAGTTGGCAAAGAGGGAAACTGGTTGAAGATATTGGTAATCTTCTTCGCCAGGTCGGTTCAGTCATCTGCACTCATGTTCGCCGGGAGGGGAATCAGGTAGCAGATTATTTGGCGAATTGGGCTTGTAAGAATATCACCAGACATCTTGATATTAATGATTCCCATCAGGCTTGGGTTGTGGAATTATATCCTCTGCATTTTATTTTGGATCTAGATCGATCTCGTTCACCCCCGATCGGGGTGCCTAACTGTTGATCTGAGTCGTACGTATCCACGTGGTGGATGTCTTACTGCCTTGTGTGAAATTATTATGACGCCAGTCCTCTGAAAACCGCTCTCCACTCTATTTCTTGATTTGCATGTGCCAGCCAGCTCTTTGCATTAATATTCTGTCAGACGCATTAACACAGGATTATGTGCGGTGGTCGAATAGTCTTATGGTTTGTTTTATCGTTACTACCATTCATTCTCTGCCCAGACCTTGCATCAGCGCTCCATTGTAGGTGACAAATCCAGACTTCATAGCGTGAATTCTCTACCGCAGATTGTGGTATGTAATGGCAACTCTGCCTTCCATGCCCACTTTTTGTTTTTCAATTTTATCTCTATGCCCTCTGTTTTCTTCAGGCCTGCTTCATTGGTTAGAGGTGTATCATTTCTTTTTTTCTAGATGGTTTCAGAATGGGAATTTGGGTAATATATATGTTGAGCCTCACTTCCACAGTCCCCCTGGGTCGTGGGTTTATTGGGTTTGTTTCGCTCTCTTCCTGCTCTTTTTTCTTCAGGATCTTCAAGTCTCTTCTACCCCTCTGCGTTTTCTGAGCTTGCTTCTTTTTTTGGGGTTCATAGTGGACAGTCTTGCCTCTTCCCCTGTTCATGTTATTCTTGCCTCTGCCACTATTCATGTAAAGTCTCTCTATGGGCATTTTCTAGAATTTGGTAAACTGATTCTACCTTGCATGCATTCTGGGCTTCATACAGTGCATTATGGGAAACTATTCTTTATGTTTACTGCGCTTTTTTTCAACTGCACGCATGGTTATCATTCTCTTGTAAGTGGCAATGGTATGCTTCCGATGGTGGTTTTTTATATTACAGTGGGCTCTGTCTTAGTTTTAGTTATTCTCTGTACTTTTTCTTTTGTTTGGTTCTTTGTTACTCTATATGCCAAACGTCATCATAAGGTGCATCACGTTCTAGGTTGGTTCCTGATTCATTTATATGCCCATTTACATTGTAAAGATATCCGTGTTGGGTTCATAGCAATGGCGCTTTCTTCTATTTTATTTTATCTTCTTTCTGACGTAATTCTGGCCACATGCCTTTTTCCAAGTCCTTTCATTTCCAGTATGGTTAAAGGGCAACCAATGAAGCCAAAACGAGGTAGGCTGCCTCATCTAGGGGCTGGCACAAGTAGGCAAGGCAGGAAGTCTAATACAGAGGTGCTGCAAGATCTTGCTCAGGTTTATGAATCAGGGAATTTGGATAATATTAAGTCAAAAATTCATGGATGGGAAGTTCATACTGATAGTGAGGAGGAGGACATGGAAGCTCAGCTTTCTCAAATGGATTTTTTAACTGATCCAGGTAGTACTCGAGGTCGTGTTTCTCTTTTTCAATAGTCCATAAAGACTTACTGGAAGATGAAATGCCTTCTTGCCAAGGCTATGGCAAGTAAAGAGGATAAGAGTCTCACCTCTTCTATTCTATTTGAAATGCAACAAATGAAGATGGATATGCATGCAATGCTCAAATTATAGATTCAGTTGAATGATAGGGTGGGTAAGATTGAAAAACAGTTGTAACTCACTCACAACAGTTCACAGGTGTTAGGTACCACTGCTCATGCTCAGGTTTCTGTGGATCTTTCTGGTTAACTACTTTAGTGTTTTCTCATTTTGGAATATATTAGCTCTATTAGCTTAAATACTTGCTTTACTTGTAAATATTATGGACATTCTATAGCTCTAAATGATGTCAGTAGTAGGATAAGACAATTTCGTTTTTGGTCTGCATATAACTCGATGCGGTGGCCAACAGAATTGGTTTCCTACGGGCAGGTTGAGGTCACTGTATTTGTTTTTTCTTGTATGACTCTCTGCCCTAAATATTTTCGATAATAGAAAGGTAGTACGAAGCTTACAAAAAAAAAAAAACAATGAAAATTGAGTCCATCCATGCTTAATGGATGTGTGCATCTCTATTATCCACTAATTGTAGGTTACTCAAAGGTAAGGTACTTCCAAGTTTCAAGTACCTCCTTGATAGCTATAGATAGGAAAATCAATTGCTAAAAACGTTGGTAATTGAGTACATAACATATCACACATTTTAAATGATTTCATTCTATATAGGGGAAAACATAAGTACAAAGAGAAATGTTTAGAACATGGGCATGATAGGTATCCAAATTTAAAACAAAAAAACAATGGCAAGGACATGGTCCTACTCATAATATATTGAGGCACATTTCCATAATCCGAAGGATTCAACTACTCTTTCACTACAAAGAATTAGTTTTGTTACAAGAGTGCATGCCTTGAATAGAAGTGAGCTAGGATTTATGCAGATCCTAGTGTATTCAAAAGCCAAGAATCATATAAAGGTTACATGGCCTAATAAATTCAAGGATGAAGTACGAGACCTTTATGTGAGAATAGCCATGGATGGAATTAACACGCATTCCTCCAAAACACCATTTATTTTTAACTAGTGGCAGTGATCAATAATAATACCCCCCTATGGTTTTCCATGAAGAATAAATGTATTATATTTTATCTTATAGTCTCTAATAGAATACAAGTGATAAGAATGGGTGTCTACCTCCAATTGTTATTTTTTGAATTGAATAAATTATGGGGATGGGTACATGCATACAATAATCAAGACCCATCAAGGTAGGTAGGTCTTTTACATTTTATATCACTTGTGGATACACCACACATGATTATCTAGGACTAGAAATTTATACTTTTGAGAAAGTTGATTTATTTGTTTATATCCATAACATTATTTTACATAGTTTTATGCAACTATCTTATTTTATGATAACATGTTTCATATACAATAGAATTGTAGGTCTTGGAACAAAAGGGTATCATGGAAGTATCATCAGAAAGTGTTCCAAGTCCCAAATTTTGTAGGGAGGCTTAGACATCAGTATTCCAAAGATTCCAAAAATTGTTTGTGGAATCCCACTCAGTTTATGTTTTATTAAAATAATTAATTATTTTAATATAGACCCTAAGTCTAAACTTAGGGAAATTAAATAATTAATGGGTATTAATAAAACATAATGTGAATCTTCTAGAGAACGAAGATCAAGTCAAGTTTTAATATTGGCCATTGATTATACTTCTAATCTGGGTCGTTGATTTTTCAACGAGAATATTATAAAAGAAGGCTTGAGGTTCATTTGGAAAGCAAGCCGAGCACACACTCAGTAACCCAAAGGAAGTCAATTATGAAGGAATATAATTCAATTTCAGAGGGAGAGTTTCAAGGTAGAGTAGTAGAGGCAGAAGAAGGAGAGGGAGTCAGTAGTGAAAAAGAAGAAGGAGAGAGGGACACAGAGGGTCACAAAAGGTAGCGCAGAGTGCCCACACAAAGCCCACGTAGAGTGACATGGTATAGTGTAGGGACTACACAAAGAAGCATGCAGAGGGAGATAGTGGGTCTTCTGGGTGTTAGAAAATCTCCAGAAAGAACCGAAGAATTTATCTCAGGTGTTTTCTAAAGAAGTCTGCCAGTCTTTTCCTTGTAAATAATTTCATTGCTGAAGAATAAATATATAAACCCTCATCTGTTGCAACAATTTTCCCGCATTGGGTCTTTCTGGGGACAATTGTCCAAAAATCAGTGTGTACATGTGATTGTTTCTTATGCTTATATTTCTTACTATTCCTTTCTCTGCATATACATAATTGAATGCTGTAGTAGTATTTATTTCGAAATTTACTGGAAGAATTCTATAAATAACTTATTGAAGTAATAAGTAGGAGAAATAAATCTATCACTGCAGAAATATTTTCTGGATTGAAATTTTCACATGATATCAAAGCCAGAGATGAGTAATAGGAGCAGAGAACCGACGATTGAACATAGATCTAATGTTGTTGTAGCAACAACTTGGAAGGGTTCATGCACTTCTCCAGAGAAGAAGGGAAGCATGGAAGAACAAATGGATCACGATGTTTCCGTTCTGGCATCTAGATTGGAAGAAGAATTTTCTTGTGTGTCAAGCTTTGCTTATCTTGAGATCTAGTACATTGACAGTGGGGCTCTTGCTCACAGGACGGGAGTGCAAAAATGTTTCTCAAACTACCAAGAAGAGCAGGTGAACTTTAAAATCGCCATGGGAAATAAGGAAAAATGTACCCCTATTGGAAGAGGTACCATAGTATTTCAAATAGATGATGGTAATAAGCTTTGAGTCACTAATGTACTACATGTGCCTGGTTTGGGGATGAACTTACTCTTGGTGTCACAAATTCAAAAAAAAGGCTATGAAGTTTACTTCATTGGAAATAAAGTATACGTCAAACACCCAAGTTGGAAGAAGAAAGAAAAAAACGGAGTCAAGAGCAATAAACTCTACAAGTTATAGCTCGAATCCCCAATGGCACTGATAGACATCACTATTTAGAAGGACTTGAATTAGCTATGGCACAGGAGAATGGGACACTTGCATCATGGGGAATTAAGAATTATCAAGAATACTGTCACGGGAGTTCTAGAACTAAGCACCAAGTGAGACGATGTTTGCAGAGGGTGCGCATTGGGAAAGTATGCCAAGGCGACATACCATAGAACTAGCAATAGGGCTAAGAGTCTGTTGAGCTTAATACACTTAGACATCTACATGTCAATGTCCACGAGAGCTCTTAGTGGTGCTGAATATTTCGTCACCTTCATTGATGAACATTCTAGGAAGACCTGGATCTACTTTCTGAATACCAAGGACGAATTCTTTGGCAGATTCGAGGAGTTTAAAGCTCTAGTGGAGAATCTGACAGGAAAACGGATCAAGACATTGCGATTAGAAAATGGTGGAGAGTACATGAATAAAAATTTCACAGAGTTCTATGCAAGGGAAGGCATCAGAAGAGAGTGGACTGCTCCATATAATCTGGAGCAGAATGGTATTTAGAACTATTGTCGAAGCTGCAAGGGCAATGATGTACGATCAATACATGCCCAAATTTCTATGGGTTGAAGCATGTAATAAAGCTGTCTACGTACAGAATAGGATTCCTCATAATGCATTGGGTAATATCAATCCAAAAAGTGTCTTCCACTTTAGGATCTTTGGCAGTCTGCATATTGTCATGTGCCCAAAGAGAAGAGGAATAAGTTGGATACGATTTCAGAAAAGGGATATCTTGTAGGATATAGTGAGGGAAAAAATTATTACCATATATACATTCCCGAGAGTAGCAATATTGTGGCACGGTGGGATGTGAAATTCATGGAGGAAAGGGTCTTCAGAAAATCTCGAGAAATGCCTTTTGCTACGCAGTCTAAGGAGGCTCCGCTGGTCCAACCACAATGACATGTGGAGGGTAATATGAGCACTTCTCCAAGGAATGGGGATCTAAGGGATACATCTCTCGAGGACTTGAAAGAATGAGATCGGGTGGATCCACCCACTACCAGTGGTAGGACGAGCAGAGAATTACGACATATTCTGAGGGATGCAAAAGAGTTTTTCAGAGCCCCCCAAAATGAGAAGAGGCAGCACAGACAACCTGAAAGTTACCAAGCTTTGGTAGCATGGGTTAGGAAACCATCTAGTTTTCGGGAGGCAGCTTAGCACCAGGAATGGGTCGATGCGATGGTGGAGGAGTATAGCTCCATAATGAAGAATGATGTCTAGGAAGTGGTTCCCAGGCCTCAGGACAAATCTGTTGTAGGTTCGAGATGGATCTACAAGATCAAATATGTGGCAGATGGCAACATCGATAAATTTAAAGCCACGTTTGTGGCTAACAGGTATGCTTAGAAGGAAGGGATAGATTATGAAGAGACCTTTGCCTCGGTAGCCTGATATACTTCTATTAGATCTATGATATCCCTTGTTGCACAGATGGGATGGGAGATTCACCAGATGGACATCAAAACTACGTTCCTGAATGGGGTGATAAAAGAAGAAGTATATATTTATCAACCAAAGGGCTTCGAGACGCATGAGCAGAAAAATCATGTATGCAGGCTCAAGAGGGCCTTGTATGGACTAAAGCATGCCCCTAGAGCTTGGTGTGGTCGAATTGACAGTTACTTGCAGAAAATGGGATTTGTCAAGAGTGATGCAGATCCAAATCTCTACTTTATGAGAGTAGGGGATGAGCCTCTTATACTGGTGTTGTATATCGATGATCTATTTCTCGTAGGATCATCTAGGCTCATCAAGGATTGCAAGGAGAATTTAGCTGTGGAATTTGACATGAAGGATCTAGGGATGATGAATTATTTTCTGGGTTTGAATTTTGGCAGTAGAAGGGTGAGATATTCCTTGGTCAAGGAAGATATACTACATAAATTCTAAAAAGATTTCATATGGAGGACTGTCGACCCATGGCTACTCCAATGATTACCAACTGGAAAAAAAATTACACGTTCGAAGATGATGAGGCTGATCCTACATTGTATAGGCAGTTCATAGGTTCTCTGATGTATCTGGTAAACACGAGACCAGACATATGTTACACTATCAATACCCTCAGCCAGTTCATGGTGGAACCTAGGAGGGCACATTGGGCAATGAACAAACATGTTCTCAGATATTTGCAAGGAACAGTCGACCTTGGACTAAAATACACCAGAGGCCACAAAATTAGGTTGAGTGGGTTCACTGACGTAGATTGGGTTGGGAGTCCAGTATATTGGAAAAGTACCAGTGAGTATTGTTTCAATGTTGGATCGAGGATGACCTCCTGGTGTAGCAGGAAACAAAAATTTGTGGCCCTGACTTTCGTAGAAGCTAAATATATGGCAGCAATCATGGCTTCCTGTGAGTCCATATGGCTTTGGAAATTTCTTGTGAACTTACTCAAGAAGAAGATGGAGGCGACCAACATTATATGTGATAATCAAAGTTGCATCAAGCTCTCTATGAATCATGTGTTTCGTGATGTGTTGAAGCACATTGAAATCAGGTGTCATTTCATCAGATACTGTGTCCAAAGGGGAGTTGTACAGTTGGAGTACACTCCTACAGGAGAACAAGTGGTAGATATTCTCACAAAAGCTCTGGGAAATACTAAGTTTTTCTATTTCAGAGAAAAGGTGGGGATGATCAAGAATCCGTTTCAGTAGCAGAAATGGATAGGTGCAGGATTCAGAGGGAGCTGCAGTACAGATGAGGAAATAATAGTGATAGTATCATGGGCTACAGTACAGAAGGCAGCAGCACAACAGGTGAGGGGAAGCAGCCAGGTATCAACATCGCAGAGAATTCTTCAAGACAAAGCAGCATGTAGCATGCATTTTTGCTAGAACACTTTCCTCGCTAAGAGGGAGTGTTGATTTTTGTAGCATCAGAAAGTGTTCCAAGTCTCAAAATTTGTAGGGATTTTTGGACATTAGTATTCCAAAGAACCCATAAATAATTTGTGGAAATTCCACTCGATTTATGTTTTATTAAAATAATTAATTATTTTAATGTAGACCTAAGTCTAAAATTAGGGAAATTAAATACTTAATGGGTATTAATAAAAAAGAATGTGACTCTTTTAGAGAATAAAGATCAAGTCAAGTTTTAATCTTGGCCATTGATTAGACTTCTAATCTAGGTCATCGATTCGTTAATGAGAATATTATAAAAGAAGGCTTGAGGGTCATTTGGAAAGAAAGCCGGGCACACACTCAGTAACCCCAAGGAAGTCGATTATGAAGGAATAGAATTCAATTTCATAGGGAGAGTTGCAGGGCAGAGTTGCAAATGTAGAAGGAGAGGGAGTCAACAGTGACAAAGAAGAAGGAGAGAGGGACACAGAGGGCCACAAAAGGCAGCACAAAGATGCATCGCAGAGTGCCCACACAAAGTGACACAGTGTAGTGCAGGGACTGCGTAGAGAAGCACGTAGAGGGACGCAGAGGGAGACAGTGGGTCTTTCGGGTGTCAGAAAATATCTAGAAGAAACTGAAGAATTTTTCTCAAGTGTTTTATAAAGAATTTTGCCAGTCTTTTCCTTGTAAATAATTTCATTGCTGAAGAATAAATATATAAACCCTCATCTGTTGCACCGGTTTTCCCACATTGTGTTTTTCGGGGGACAATTGTCCAAATATAAATGCGTACATGTGATTTTTTCTTATGATTATATTTCTTACTATTCCTTTCTCTACATATACATAAGTGAATGTCGTAGTAGTATTTATTTCAAAATTTACTGGAAGAATTCTGTAAATAGCTTATTAAAATAATAAGTAGGAGAAATAAATCTATCACTGCAGAAATATTTTCTGGATTGGAATTTTCACATTGTGCACCTTCTATAAAGGTTAGGTGGTCCAACAACATTTGAAAGTTGTGTATGACTACTTGAAGGTATTCCTTATAGAATATCACCTTTATATAAGAGAAATTTATAATTTCAATGCTAAATCAAAGGTATAATATATTGTCATTGATAGACTAGCTTAGGGCATAGGGCATAGAAAAGGATAATGAAATTTCATATTTTATTCAAGTGAGTAATTATGTTTGTTGATAGTAGATTTTGAAACCATATGTTGAGAAAATTCCCATTAGAATTAAAAATAAATAGGTATTATTTGAGCTTCCATATTGGGAGCATATTAAGATTTCCCACTTACTAAACCCCATGCATATATTCAAAAAAATTTCGTCTTCTTTATGTATGCACATATAATCAAGAAAACGTAACATATTGAGTGTTACGAGAGATTTTATATTTTAAAATACTAAAAATAAGCATTAACTAAAAAAATAAAGTATATGGGAGGTAAATCCCTCTTAATCTTTTAAAGAAAGTGATATACGATATTTTTTTTACGAAATATGATCATTCTATACTGAAGGATGTTATATTGGGTGTTAAGGTTCCTTCTTTATAAGAGCTGGCTCTACAATGGTACTTAGCTATGATAAACATTTATCAATGTTGTTCAAACCACATGACCATCTAAAACTTCTAAGGGTATGTATCTTATTTACATGCTTCTTTTTCTATAGTGTAAGTTATGATATGATATGCACCCATAGTTTTATGCCAATTAATTTTGTATGTGTTTATTTTCTAGTGTTATCCTTTACTCATCCATTATTATGTGAATTGTGACTTCCCCTAAGATCTGCAATATACCATAGTATAAATTATCTACATTTGTGTGTTGGATTACGTCAAAACATATTCACACAACTAACATTCCAGGGTCGTGTTGAGAGATGGTTGAGATTTCTTGTATGTTTGAGAAGGAAATATAGATGGTTTTCATGGACTTAAAATTCCATTTTATAATTCACCTTTCTAATGAGTAATGAGGTTGATGTATTTGGTGGGGTCTCATCTCATTGGATGTTCTTCTTAGAGAGGTACATTAAAAATTTAAAGGGGTCTGCCTGACAAAGGGAAAAACCCAAGGTTTTGCATTGTGGAGGGGTACATAGTATATGAATCATTCTATTATACTAATGAGTAAATAATACAATCAATGAAAAACTAGGTGTAGTGGTTTGGAATGACCAAGGGGATGAGGACAAATTGAAATGATATATACCACAAACAAATTGAGAAAGGTGAATGATAAAGAGTAATTCACTTATCTTTTGTCAAATTTATATAAAGTGTTTACACTAAATTCAATAATATATATTTGATCGCATACTTATCATTTTGATTTCATGCACACATTAGAAAATTTGGAAATTGATTCCAATAATAAATTAATTCCTTACAATATAGAGGAAATACAAATATTTTCACATTGTCTAAAGAGAAGAGAAGGAAATGAGATAGTGATAAGAAAAAAATTCAAATAGTTGAATAATAGAATAATCCCTCATCTTTATCATTTAACAGAAAATATATCCATTATTTGCCCTAAAAGTTAGATGGTTGACTAAAATAAATAGGAGTATGGCATGTCTAAAAATTACACATATGCTAAAGAGTATTCACTAAATTGTTGGATGTGGAGCTTGATTATCTTCCTGATTCAGAGGTCTTGCATCAATCACGTTTGGATACCAATCTCGAATGGGGCGGGGGGGTTGGTGTTGGGGGGTGTGAGAGGATGCCCCCTCTTACTCTCGAGTCCAGGGAAGGCCCCGCATGTTTGAAGCCCCCCCCCACCCCACCCCCCTAGTGGGGGTTCGAGGGAAACACCCTCGAAGCTAAAAATAGAGAAAAAATTAACTTGTAAAGTATTGTAATTTCATAGTCAATATCAATCGTTCATTAGGAGGATAATCTGACGGTAGAAGTTTTGTTTAATTTAGGGTTTTTTTCACTATAAGGAAACCCCTTAGTTTATATGACGGAATTTTATTGTGGATGTGTATTATTATTCTGAGAGAGAGAGAGAGAGAGAGGAGGTTGTGAGAGAAAAGAGGACATTACAGTGCATTTTTTGTAGGTTGTATCCCATCATTTTGTTGGATAATATAAAAGGAAGGATTGGCTGTTTGTCCATGGATGTAGGCAAAATTGGGTGAACCACATATATCTGTGTATCTCTTGTTTTATGTGTTTATGTGATTTTGTTTCCGTAATTTTTTATGTATTTCATTGCTCCATTGATTAATTTATAACATAAACATTGGGATTAGGTATATCAACTATGTAATACTCTCTTTGTGTATATTATTGAACTTATAATTCATGTTTAAACTATAACATATACTGGTTTTCATTAATAATTAGGTTATTAGACATATGAAACCATTGATCATTACATTTTTATAGGTGAATTTATTCCCATTTATGTGGGCATATGGACATAATTTGCACTTTAATTAGGTCAATGATGGATGTGTCACACTAGATTATGGAGTGGAAGTCATGCTCAACTAATCTAGTCACTCTATCTATTGTAATTAAAACATAGTAGAGGTGAAGTTAGGTTATATATGAAACATACTAGAGATCATGCAAGTGGACTTCTCATTTTTCCATTGTGTTATTTTTCGGTGCAAGCAATGGAATACCTTCGATCAAAGCAATGTAAAGGAATATTGTTATAGTGGATTGATATGTAACAACTTTAGAAGTATGTGGGAGGAAGCTAAGGTGCTTTATGTCTTCCCAAAACACTTGACCCAAGTGATTTTTACTTAGATGTGTTATATAGTGATTGGTAGTTTGTACTATGACATGATATAAGGTCAAAATTTCCTTTTTAGAACACCATTGTTGTAATGCCAATTAAGGTAGATAAACAGGGTAATGGAAATGAAGAGCGATATGTGCATGTTTTATTTCAAAATTTATATGGTGGATGCGTCGTTTTAATATGGTTATATATAATTGGAAAATTATGCTATTTTTTTCATTTTATGATGTTAGATATGAGAAGTCTACAACCATTTAGAAAAATCATGTTGAAAATAAATTATGTAGTTTTGTAACATCTTGATTAGAAATAATGATAATGAAGATCACCCTTCCACTTTGATACCCTTATGATATAGATGTAATGTCACATTTTATGATTTTGGGTTTTTATAATTAATAGTGTCATGCCCTTTCACAAGGTGTTTTCTATTATTTAATATTGTTAATAATATGAACAATTGTGTTATTTATTAAAAATAATTTATTTATGGGTAACTAAATTTGATGAATAGATAGGAATTAAAAAATATATATGTAAGAGAAGAAAAATAAAAACTAGGTTCTTAAGAAGAATTTACAAGAATAAATTGAATATATTATGATTTGAGTCTGAAATGGTTTTCATAGGTTTGTCGAGTTAAAAGGTCAAGAAGGTTGGTATTGGGACAATTTTTTTGAAATTTAGATCTAATCTGGTTATACGCTGGCTAATCTAAGAGAAAGTGATTTTCATCTTCAACCCTCTTAGTGTCACAAAAGACAAGATTTGTCAACCCATGATGTTTTGAGATTTGACCAAAACTTAGTTTCACTATGGAGCTCATGAGAATTTGTTCTTATTTTATCAATTCTTATTATATTCTTTACATTAGTCAAGATAGAGGGATACTTTTGATTTTTGAGATTTTGGTTTGATCACTTCCTTATAATACCTTAGTTTCCTTTTTCCCTCTTATTATTTCTCCCCTCATAATTCTCCTTAAATTTTAATATAATAATATTTTTTATATTATCCTTATTTTACAAAATGATCTCCTCTTTTATCCCCTAGTTGTCTAGCCAGATTAAGCATTCTTATGCCATCCTTGCCATGAGCCGTGTTAGAGTCGGTATCTTCATCCCTCCGTCAGAGATCAAATCTCTTTTGTTGCATTTCATTTTAGGTGTCTCATTCAGTTCAATCAACTGCATTCCATTGGAGCATGGATCATCTGACGGAAGGATCTTTTCACTCATATCCCTCATGTCATGTACCTGCTGGTCTGTGTCTATTCATCCAAATCATTTTAAAATCAGTTACAGTCATGTTTGGTCCCTTGGTCAAACAAAGAGTCATTTTAGGGTTTTTAGGTCTCATTAGGTCTAGGGTTTCGTTAATTTAGTCTAAATAATGTATGACTAATAATGTCAGCAGGCACATGAGGGAGGCTCGAAATAAGTTTTCATTGCAAAAATTTCATCATCGTAATGCTTTATAATGATTCTTCTTCAAAACTCTATTTTAAAGAAAAATCGTCAATTTCATCCTTTGTAATAAATGTAATGTAATTTTCAAAGTTTTTCAGTTGTAAAGTTCTTCGAATAACATTTTCGTTACCTTTCACAAAATCATGCCCACGGTATCCTACAAAGATAGAAGAATAGTATCATTCTGACTAAGAATCTATAAAGGAAGCAAGCAATTATGAAAAATTTTAGAAGTATAATAAAATGACATTTAAAAGTAGTTTCAAATCAAAAATCAAAATCCTTTGTATATATAAAGTATTTCACATTTCAAAAATGTTTATAAACAAAGTTATCAAAGAAGCAAGGTCGAACACGTGGAGGCAACCAGGTCTTTGAAGAGCCGGAAATTGTGGTAAAGTTCACGGGCAACATGACATATAGAGACACAAAAATGCAAAAATGCTTTACCATCTCTCTCAAAATTTAAGCAGTTTTTTCTCCCTTGTTCCAAGTAAGTTCATAGAGTTACATTTCCATTTGATGTTGATTGATTAAATAAGGATTTAATACCAAAATTTCATCTATTACTCTTGTTAAATTGTTCCCCTTGAGGTTTTATAATTGGTGTTTTAAAGTGATTGTGGTGCCAAGTACTCCAACTCCATTCTCCACATGTGGTTCCTTTCCCATCACTGTAATATTACCATTACAGTCCTCCCCTATTCCCTTATATCCCAAGTCATTTCCCATCATTTTCCCCTTCCCATTTCATTTGTAAAAATTCCCAAAACCCCAAGAATCCCAAAAATTCAGCGGAAAAATTCAGTGGCTGTCCCTTATTCCTAAGTTTGTCAAATCAAAAAGAAAAGCTTTTCCAAAAGGCAAAATGCCACTTATTGAACTTAGGTAACACACACTATCCTATTTCTCCCACATTCCCTTCTTGCTGTACAAATTTGGCGGAGTTAAAACAAAGCCACTAAATTCTCATTCTTCATCTCATTCAAGCCAACACATATTGCAACTATTTAAAGGCTACAGAACGAACACGATACATCATATGAACAAGGAAATAATTGATTATACCACGGAAATACATGCACCTAGAAGACCAACAAGGAGAAAGAACATGCTAAGACACACTGAAAGACATATTGAGCATGAAATCATACTTTGCATTCAAAGAATCGAATCACGAAGGAAACTAAGGGCACTAAAGTTTACAAAAGGAAACACAATGGAATCAAATTTGGCAAAACTGTGGCCAGCATAGTGCTTGATGGTGGAAATTCAGCCCAAATTTCAAGAAATTTGGGAAAAATTTTGTCAATTTTGAATTTTTTGGCCTAAACACTGATTTTTCCACCCGACGCGTAGCGCCACTTGGCGCGCGCTTATAATTGGCAGCTCTTTTGGAGGAAAACTTTGCATTTCTAGATTTTTCATCAAAATTTATGCATTCCTATGGATTACCTAAGGATTTTGACAAGTTTTAGGTTTCCTAAAGGATTAAAGCTGCCACCTAAAAATGGCCCTTTTACGCCCTTTTGCACACGAGGAATCAATGAGAGATTTGATTTAGGAGGGCAAATGTGCCAGAGCTAGTACGAAGAAATTCCAATAGTTTCAAAGTGAAGCAGAGACGGAGACTTCAAATGAGCTATCCACCATTCAGTGCAACCTTGGAAAACCCCTCGAAGTAAACCTGCGGCACCATCTTGCACCCAGGAATTCCCCCAGGCGCGGCGCATGAGGAAATTTGGCCTATTTTCCTTGGCAGCTCGGAATGTTAACCTAGTTTTGGCTAGTTTGACTTTTTCATGTAACTCTTGATGTATCTTGATGTAATTTCATGACCATGATGTAATTTTGGCACATTTTTACTCATCTTATTGGATTCATTCACCAAAAAGTGAAATGTAAGTGAATGAATCAGTTTCCTATCATATAGAGGCAAGTTGTTTCATTGCCTATTTTCTAGTTCCTAGTTTAGATATGGTTGAAACAGCTCCTAGAATGATGAGCTCGACCCCTAGAGGCATGGGAATGAGTTAGGCTTGTCTATATCATGTAGTTCTTCAGTCATTTTCAGGGTTGGACTCTTGGGATTTCTTGGCACTTCATTGTACATTTCATCTATAATTTTAGCAGAACAGACAGGAGTTTTATGACTTTTCTTCAAGTCAATAGCCAATATGTTTTGATGGTGTGTTCTCTCTTTATTGATTGTAAGTTCACTGATGTTTATGTGTATCATTTCTCTTCTCCTTTCTTCTTAAATTAAACAAATGAGTGATAAAGGTGGAATTCATTAGCTTGCTTTGCTCTGCCTTCAGTTTTGTTTGATTTTCCATGTTTTCATCTGTTTGAAGAAGATTCTTGAAAGCCTCTTGCACTATTCAGCTCCTCACCAGTCTGAACTATCCATTCATTCAATCCAAAGCATCAAAACAATTTCCTTCCTTGCCCCATTCAGAACTCTGCAAAAACTAGGCCTCATCCCCGGACCCAAAACTGCCTTTCCCTTTGATTCCAACAAAAACCCCCAAAATAAAATTAAACTCCTTTACTTATATACCTAGCCTAAAATCAGCCTTTATTTCAAGTCATCTCAAGCCCCATTGATTATTTTTTGCTAAGATTGACCCGAAGAGAACCCTCTTCTGTTCTGGTAGGGCTAGCTACCGAACGGCGTGGTTTGATGTTACTCTGAACTCACCGCCTTTTAGCCTAGGGGTAGATTTAGGCCATAACATAGTGGCGACCATACTGGGGAAGAAAAGTTTGTTGTTTGCTTTATAAACTACAGATGGATCCTGAAGTTAGCCAGGTAGCCTTCGAAACACTCTTGCTTTGCATTAGCGAAAGTAGATGAATGCTGCTTTAGTCAATCTCCGGTCTAGTTTATGAACTAAACATCTGGTTTCCTCGGTAAGATCTAATCAAGTTCAGATCTGATTGTTGATGGTGAACAACGATCAGACATCGGAAGGCTGAAAACATTCACCTGGCTACTCTAAATCAGTTTCGAGATCAGATCCAAGGACTCCACTGGAGGATGAACCTGACCAGCAGAAACGTGAAAGGACAATATGGAAAGATCAGGTATTTAAGTTGGAATTTCATCCAAGACATTTTGTTCTTTGTCATAAATTATTTCTTCTCTTTTCCCGAGAATGTCAAGAAGGCTTTGCAAAGTATATTGCATTTGAGAAAAGATCCTCAGCCTACATTTGATTCCTTCCCTTTGAAGATTGTGAATACCAAATATTTGCATGCTTTTGAGCTTGATCAAGACCTTTCTTCCGAATCTTGTGATGACCATATTCAAACTGATGAACCTCAAGAGACCAGGACTGATTATATACCTTCTATACATACCCCTATACCTTGTAAAATTCCAGATTGATACAAGCCTCTGATTTTACCTCCTATATTCCATGCTTTCCCTGCAAATTATTACCTTTACTTGCCGAGGTTTGATGGTGAACACGACAACATCACTGTTGAGAGACATGCTCTGAATTTTGAGTCTTTTCTTGACCTTTTTGAAGTTGATGAAGAGAATGTCAGTATTAGGCTTTTTTCTCTTTCTTTACAAGGCAAAGTCAAGAGTTGGTTCAAAACCCTGCCTGATGCGAGCATCTCAGATTTCCAGCAGTTCGTCAAAGTTTTCCTCGACAGGTGGGTGATCAGACAGAACCCTTTCTTGATTATAGAAGAGTATGACCAACTGAAAAGACTGCCAAGGGAGACAGTACAACAATTTTCTGCCAGATTTAACCAAGTTTATTATTTCATGCCAGTTAATATAAGACCTCCTCCTGGATCTGCTCTCTTGCACTACCCGGGTGCCTTTGATCTGGAAATGGAGTTTCAGCTGAGAGAAAGGAATCTTGCAACACTTGAAGAGATGCAGAAAAGTGCAGTAGATGTAGAGGTTCATTTGCTGATCTGAAGGGAAAGATTGAAGGAAGAAGAGATGAAAAACATAGATCCAGAGAGATCGACATCTCTAGAGGTAAAGCTTGACATGTTGGTAAGTGCAGTGGAAGAGACGATGCAAAATATCGCCACAAGGAACGAGTATAGTGTTAAAGCTCATGGCTTGCTGATTGAAGAAGAACAAGTTGCTGATGCAAAACATTTTGTTTCTTATCCCAGTTGTCATAGATCTGATAATGATTGTTTTGTAGATCATCTTGGAGAAGGGGAGAATACGATGATAACAGTATGTATACTTTATAGTGTGTTTATGCGCAGTGATTTGCCTTAGTTTGTCGAGGAGATAGTAGTTATGTTCTCCAAGCAGGAAACAATCTTGCCGGAATAGAAGTAGTGACTAGTTTATGGAAAGGTTCTTTCGACATTTCCGATCTGATCAGCAGGTACGCCTCAGCTATGACAATGATGAGGAAAGTGCAGCAAATTTTGAAGTAAGTGAAGGATCTTTGCCTTTTTGTTTTGACTCGTTTCAGTTCATCAGAGACAACTTCCATGCAATCAGAAATCAACTGTCGACAAGTCTTGATCTGGATCATCTTGAGGGCAATAAAAACCTTGTTCAAGACTTCTCATATCCAGATTTACAGCCCCCGAATGCCATTGATTTTCAAGTTGCAGATGAAGACTTGGGAGCTGGCACATATGATCAAATGATACAAGATGATTCCGTACCATTTTGTTTTGAATCATTTCAGTTTTTGAAGGATAAATTGCATAGTAAATCTTCAAATGAGCAGCCTTTAGAAAATCATGTAATCTCATCGGAACCAATAGAAAATGGGTTGCAACAGTATTTTCAAGTTTTTCATGATCTAATAGCTGATGTGTTGGATGATGTCTGCAGTCAAAGCCTTTCTCCATTGACTATATGTAAGCTTGAAACGTGTGCTGATATAAACTTGATCTGGCAGCCGATCTCTTTGTCATTTTTAGCAGGAGTCTCGTTACAAAGCTCAAAACAAAGTTTTCATTCATGGTATGAGGAGAAGAAAAGTAATCCATTGGATGAGCTAAGTCCCAGTGTGCATGAACTTCAAGATCCTTATGCAGTGTTTTTGGAGGCGGATAGAGAATCCATAGTATTCAATGGATCTGTTCACAAGTTTTTATGGGAGTTGCCTTTCGGTAGTTCTCTCTTGTTGTTCATAAGCGAGCACTTGCGGAGAATCCAAACAGTAGCCAGGATGCTTACATGGTTACATTGGTTTTTTTCATTTCACTTGATCAGGTGATGAATGAAACTGTTAGAGTAGGTTTTGATGAATAAGCTTCATATTGAGCATATTTCCAGTTTGTCGGTTGTGTTTAAGTATCGAGTCAGTTTGTAGTTGAGTGAGAGTCAATTTGTGTCGTCAAGTCATCAGTTTTCAGTCATGCATTTTAGCTTGAGTTTTTTGGACTCCATAGCCCAATGGATGAAGGCACTTGTCTACTCTCCCAGAGATCTATATTTCTTGGCACCTCCAAGGAGCTACCATCCCCATTGGAGCCAATGTTAGAGTCGGTATCTTCATCCCTCTGTCAGAGATCAAATCTCTTTTGTTTCATTTCATTTTAGGTGTCTCATTCAGTTCAGTCAGCTGCATTCCATTAGGAGCATGGATCATCTGACAAAAGGATATTTTCACTCATATCCCTCATGTCATGTACCTTCTGGTCCGTGTCTGTTCATCGAAATCATTTTAAAATCAGTTATAGTCATGTTTGGTCCTTTTGTCAAACAAAGAGTCATTTTAGGGTTTTTAGGTCTCATTAGGTCTAGGGTTTCATTAATTTATTCTAAATAATGTATGACTAATAATGTTAGTAGGCACATAAGGGAGGCTTGAAATAAGTTTTCATTGCAAAAATTTCATCATCGTAATGCTTTATAATGATTCTTCTTCAAAACTCTGTTTTGAAGAAAAATCGTCAATTTCATCCTTTGTAATAAATGTAATGTAATTTTCAAAGTTTTTCAGTTGTAAAGTTCTTCAGACGCAACCCTGGTCACCTTTGCCAAAATCCCATGCCAGCTATCCCTACAAAGACAGAACATAAATTCATCATTCAGCTAAAAAATCATAAAGGAAACAAAATAGAGTTATGTGAAAAGTGCCAAAGTCTGCCACATTACAAAAGTGGGTTTTCTAAATCAAAAATCAAAATCCTTTGTATATATAAGATATTTTCACATTCAACAATCCATTTGCAAACAAATTTATCAAAGAGCCGAGTCAAACCGTGGAGGAGCGAAACAGTCTTTGGAAGGCCAGAATTGTGGTGAAGTTCACAGGCGCAGCGCACAGGGCCGAAGTATAAAAATTCATGCCATCTCTCTCAAATTTCAAAACGTTTTTGCCTCCCTTGTTCCAAGTAAGTTCATGAGATTTTGAAACTACCATTTGATGTTGATTGAGGTTAAATAAGAGAGTTTGAATGCCAAAATTTTAAACCCTATTCTCTTGTTAAAAAATTTTCCCTTAGGGTTTTATAATTGGTGTTTTAAAGTGATTGTGGTGCCAAGTACTGCAAATCCATTCTCCCCCTGTGGTTCCTTTCCCATCACTGTAATATTACCATTACAGTCCTCCCCTATTCCCTTATATCCCAAGTCATTTCCCATCATTTTCCCCTTCCCATTTCATTCGTAGAAATTCCCAAAACCCCAAGAATCCCAAAAATTCAGTGGCAAAATTCAGTGGCTGTCCCTTATTCCTAAGTTTGTCAAATCAAAAGCTTTCAAAAGGAAAAATACCACTTAAAAAGTATTCACTATCCTGTTCTCCCACATGGGTCCCTTCCTTTGGCACCGTATTTGACGATTAAAACAAATCACTAAATTCTCATTCTTCATCTCATTCAAGCCAACACACACCTTGTTAACCTTGGGCTTTCATGAACGGAACCTTTGATGCGTCATGTTAGAGGTGCGGTGATTCTACCACTGAAATACATGCACCTAGAAGGAAAACAAGGAAAATAACATGCTAAGGCACATGAAGAACCACTATTGGGCACGAAATCATGCTTGCAAGGCGCAAATCAAGATCCTGAAGGCAAAACTAAAGAGGGCACTAAAGCGTTGCAAAAGGCATGATAGACTCCAAATTTTCGCCGAAGCTTCTTTGGCCCAGCATAGTGCTTGATGGTGGACATTCAGCCCAAATTTCAAGAAATTTGGGAAACTTTTTGTCAATTTTGAATTTTTTGGCCTTAACACAGATTTCCCTGCCCGACGCGTAGCGCCACTTGGCGTGCGCTTATAATTGGCAGCTCTTCTGGAGGAAAACATGGCATTTCTGGATTTTTCATCAAAATTTATGCATGCTTATGGATTACCTAAGGATTTCATCAAGTTCTGGGTTGCCTAAAGGGTCAAAAACACCCTAAAAATGGCCTTTCTGCGACTTTTTTCACACACAGGAAGCAATGTTGGGAGATTTGATTTTTGGAGGGGCAAATGGCAACCAAATCCAGAAATTCTACTTGGGTTGGAAAGTAGACAGGTAGGGCTTTCAAACGAGCTATTCTACACTCAATTGGGACTTCAGGAAGGCCCTTAAAATCAGCCTCAAACTTGTGCTACGCATAGAGATTTCAGGCGCGGCGCATATGGAAATTTGGCCTATTTTTCACTCAACAGCTCAGAATTTCACCTAGTTTTGGCTAGTTTGACTTTTTCATGTAACTCTTGATGTACCTTGATGTAATTTCATGACCATGATACAATTTTGGCACATTTTTACTCATCTTAGTGGATTGATTCACCAAAAAGTGAAATGTAAGTGAATGAATTAGTTTCCTATCATATAGAGGCAAGTTGTTTCATTGCCTATTTTCCAGTTCCTAGTTTAGATATGGTTGAAATAGCTCCTAGAATAGTGAGATCAACCCCTAGAGGCATTGGAATGAGCTAGGCTTGTCTATATCATGTATTTCTTTAGTCATTTTCAAGGTTGAACTCTTGGGATTGCTTGGCACTTCATTGTACATTTCATCTCTGCAATTTTGGCAAAGGAATAGACCAGGGTTTGCAGCAGTCTTTGGGATCCATGTGGTTCTATGTTTTGATGGTGTATTTCTCTCTGTTATTTTAAGTTCACTGATGTTTTATGTGTATCATTTCCCTTCTCCTTTCTTCTTAAATTAAACAAATGAGTGATAAAGGTGGAATTCATTAGATTGCTTTGCTCTGCCTTGAGTTTTGTTTAATTTTCCATGTTTTCATCTGTTTGAAGAGGATTCTTGAAAGCTTCTTGCCCTATTCAGCTCCTCACCAGTCTGAACTATCCATTCACTCAATCCAAAGCATTGAAACAGTTGCCTTCCTTGCCCCAATTAGAACTCTGCAAAAACTAGGCCTCATCCCCAAACCCAAAACTGCCTTTCCCTTTGTTTCCAATAAAACCCCCAAAATCAAAATTAAACTCCTTTACTTATATACCTAACCTAAAATTAGCTTTTATTTCAAGTCATCTCAAGCCCCTTTCGATTATTTTTGCTGAGATTGACCCGGAGAGAGCCCTCTCCTGTTTTGGTAGGGCTAGCTACTAGACTGAGCATGGTTTGATGTTACCCTGAACTCTGCCTTTTTCAGCCTGAGGTAAATTTAGGAAATAACAAGCTGAAGGTGGTTTTGTCTAGAGTTATAAAATTTTTTAGGAAACCACTTGTCTTCACTACAAGGAAAATACCTTCTAGCAGAGGTTATAAAGGAGGTTTTTAGCGTTATAAAATTGGCCAAAATTGTCAAAAAAACATTTGCTACAACATCCATTTATGGTTATGAAGGTTTTCGCGGAGCTTTTAATGGAAATTCAACACAACTAAAAAAAAATGGGTGGCTGGAGGTTATTACGGATTTTTTTTCATTAGTGGGCTACTCGGTTTTGAACGCACCGGTGCGTACATCTAGAAGGTGGCCCGGGCTGGTCGAAGGAGAATGCACCGAGTCGTCAAGGTATAAAACTGCACCAGGCACAGTGTTGGTGATACAACGCACAGGGTTGTTCTAATTGGTCTTGGGATTTGTGCGGTGCCCATAGGTCGTCTCAACACACAGGTGCGTAGACTTATAGAAACGCAAAAGTGCGTGGTATCACACAAATGCACCAAGGTTTATAATTAGTATCGGTATTTGTGTGGTGCCCATAGGTCGTACAAATGCACCGGTATGTAGAGACACATAAATGCACCGGTGCACAGTATCACACAAACACACTGAGATTTATAATTGGTATCGGTATTTGTGCGGTGCCCAAAGGTCATCCAAATTTACCGGTGTGTAATTCCACATAAATGCACCGGTGTGCTGTATGGCACAAACACACCAATAGTTTTAATTTGTTTTGGTATTTGCGCGGTGCCCATAGGTCGTAGAAACACACCGGTGCACTTCAAAATACAAACGCACCGGTGTACAGTAACCGACACGCACGGGTTTTCATTTTGTATTTTTTAGAAACATTGACCTGTGACAGTGTCATTATTGTGATTGTTTTAAATTCATTATTCATCAAAATTCAACACATCTTATAACAATATTCATATTAATTGAATTTTTTTAATGCATTTGAATGTGATGTTTGGATTAATTTGTTACATCATATCATAATTATTGTGATTTTTAAAAATTCATTATTCATCAAAAGTCGACACATATATATCTTATAACAGCATTCATACGAATTAAATTTTTATTAGTGCATTTGAATGTGATGTTTGGATTAAATTGTCATACCATATCATCAAATTTCACATCTCTTCATTATAATATTTAATCATCCATAAATTTAATCAGTGGTGTTACATTTCACAGCGACAATGGAGAACGCAATAGAATAAATTAAAACATATTTTATTATATATATATATATATATATAAAATAGGTCTTTGTCATACAAAATGGGACAATTATTGGTAGCCCTTTGTCTTTCAATCGAAACACTATGTCCATTACATTAAACAAAATGTCTGATTTCACAGGATAATATTTCAAAAAATACAATGCCTTGCTTTGATATCCAAACATAGTGATCATCATTCTTCGCTTGAACTGTTGTCACTGCTAGAGCTACTTCCATGACTTGGGTTATTTTTAGGAATTTTTTATTCATGGTGTTGATTGTTTTCTTCTCCTTCACCTTCCATCTACAAACATAAAAATAAACTGTAATGAGTGTATATACATTGGTGAGAATAATGAAAATTGCAATATTAAATAATATACATCAATGTAAATCGAAAATAAATGACGTACCATTGCAATAATTGACTCATAAACTATACACATTCTTTCAAAGCCATGTAACATGCCATCTTTCAAGATTTCATTTGTTGGCACAATTCCATACTTTCTTTCCTGCAATTTTTATACCCCATAACAAATCATATATTTAATATAATTTTTTTTTTTTCTATTAATTATAGACAGAGCTAAGGAAAACAAGATCGATAGATGCTTAAAAATTCCACAATTAATTTCTGATATGCCAACATATACTCAAAACCCATATTTAACCCAATTTCAATCAATTCCTCTGATGGTTCTTCTTTGTATGTTAGCATTTTTTTGAAGACATTCAATGATAATTTTTGTAAAACAACTTAAAAAATACAAAAATGAAATCTAGTTAAGTTGTTATAAGGAAGTAACAATTACTCACAAACTTAGACATCAACCATTTTCTTCCTTGTCATCCTGTTTTATGTGTTAAATGGGTTCCATTTTCTTTTATTTTCTGCAAGAAAATACTTGAAAATTAATATTTAATGCTAAATTGTTTATTTATTGTACCTAATGATCGAAAAATTCAATGATTACATATTACATTTGAAGCACGTTGTTGTTGAGATGGCTCCACCAGCGATGCAATTTTGTCCATTTCTTTGACCATCTCCTTGTACACCTTTTTGGACATTCCTACTAGCATATTTCTGATATCAGCTCGTTCATCTTTTGAGATTTTCATAATCTTCCTGAAAATGTAACATGACAATAAAATATTTAATTTTTATATTGATATATGAAAAGTAAATATAACAAAAGTGATATTTACAAATAATTCTAGACAAACATTTAATGGAATATTACTTTTTCATTCCTTCTTTTTTTTGTACGTTTTTGCTATTAAAAGTCTCACATGTATCATTGACTAATTCTCTGGAAACTCTTCCTATATTTTAGATAAATGGTTCTTGGAATCATTGGATTGGTTTTTGTATTGTAAGTGGAAAGAACGTCTATACATTTGTTCCACTAGATCCCTCAAACTTTTGTAAAAGTTTTCCCCCATTTCGTTAACCTCCAACACCACTCCAAATGAGCTAAGGAGCAATTCATTTTCATTTGCATGTTCTATTTTTTTTCTTTTCTTAGAACAACATTCCTTTTCTGAGTTGTTGGTCCTTGTAGAACATTAAACAGATGTGAATTAGTAGATTGTTTGACACATGTTATCTAATAATTTTAAGTATATTATTAATGGAAATTTAAAAAAGAAACTCATATTGGATCGATAGTATTTTTTCATTCACCTGATTCATTCTTTTGCAATTTTTCCATCAATATTTTACGCTCTTCTAGTTCTAGATTAGAAATAATCTTATCGAGCTTCATCATTTTTTGGCTCTGCATGATACACAATAAACAATACATATTAGTTAAACACACATAAAGTTCAAAAATAATATTTTTTGTAAATAATTTACAAAGAACTTGCCTTTTTTTTCTTTTCTTGATGTGTTATCACTATTTTTGTTACTTGATATCTTGTCAGTCATTTCTTTATCAATCTGAAACTTGTACCATATTATTCATTAATATATTTATAAATAAATTGTCAACTTTTTAGGTACAAAAAAAATCTCAAGAAACTGGTGCCCCATTAATTTTGTACGCAATGACATCAGTGCGTGAAGGTATTATAAACGCACCACAAAAACCGTATGATAGACCGTACGGTGCTCAATGTCAACAAGGAGCACCAGTTTGTTACATGTTAACCACCGTACCGATTAACACAGAAAAAATAATAAAAATCGTTGAGTGTTATTTTTTGTAGCATAAAATGGTGCCATATTTTACATATGACGCACTGATAAAAAAAAATATTTTTTATTTTTTTATCACAGTACTTTCATGGTGCACTTGGATAATACAGTGCACCGGTGCGCTAAGTTACGCTAGGTGCACCGATAAAAAAAAACTTTTTTTTTTAAATTCATGCAAGGGCCGACATGGATTGGGATCCGACTATGCAAGTCATCCCATGGGTCAGATGTCTTAGGCCTATATTTAGCAATACAAACCCTATAAATGTAAAATGAAAAGCCCTAATTCTGAAATCATAGAAAGAGGGAGAAGAAAGGGAAAAAACAAAAAGAATGTAGGGTTTCTTTCTAAAATGGATTTTTTTTTGTCCAAAACAACACGTTTGTGGTGCGCCATAATGAAATAGCACACCGGCAGCATATTTTACATATGGCACATTGAGAAATTTTATTTTTAATTTTTTAATTTTTTATCACATTACTTTCGTGGTGAGCTGGGATAATACAACGCACCGGTGCACTAGGTTACGCCGGGCGCACCGATGAAAAAAAATTTAGTTTTTTTTAAATTCACGCAAGGGCCGACATGGATTGGGATCTGACTATGCAATTTGTCCCATGGGTTAGATTTCTTAGGCCTATATTTAGCAATACAAACCCTATAAATCTAAATTGAAAATCCCTAATTCTGAAATCACAGAAAGAGGGAGAAGAAAGGGCAGAAACAAAAATAATGTATGGTTTGTTTCTAAAATGGATTTTTTTTTTGTACGAAACAACATGTTCGCGGTGCACCATAATGAAATAGCGCACCGGTGCCATATTTTAAATATGGCGCATAGATTAAAAAAAAAATTGTTTTTTTTTAATTTTTATCACAGTACTTTTGTGGTGTGTTGGGATAATACAGCGCACCGGTGCGATAGGTTACACCGAGCGCAGCGATGAAAAAAAATCTATTTTTTTTTAATTCATGGAAGGGCCGACATAGATTGGGATTTGACTATGCAAGTCGTTCCATGGGTTGGATGTCTTACACCTATATTTAGCAATACAAACCCTATAAATATAAATTGAAAAGCCCTAATTCTGAAACCATAGAAAGAGGGAGAAGAAAGAGTAGAAACAAAAAGAATCTAGGGTTTGTTTCTAAAAATAGATTTTTTTTTTTTGAAAACTGCAGAAAAAGTAAAAAAAAAACAATAAACTTTGATTTTTTTCTTTTACGGCGTAAAAAAAAACTGCAAAAAAAGTTAAAAAAACAATAAACATTAATCACGAGATCGTTTGAAATTCTATGCTACAGGGTTTGAATCACCAGAGGTTTGGAATTATGATTGTCTGAATACTTTTGTTCGAACATATTTCCCTGCTGCATAGTGCTCTCGTGCTCTGTTTGCTCCAAGTATGTCTCCTGTAAATCTCTGGCTAAATTTTTTTGCAAAAATAGTGAAATAATGAAAAATGTTTAGTATTTAAAGAAATGTTTTATGAAATTAGATTTTTGAAAATATTTTGCTGCCCATTTTTCAATTTACCACTTTTTTTTCACTTAAAGAAAATAGAGTTGCGCTTCTTTTATTTGTGGGTATTCGTCACCAGTGCGTCACTTAATAACACCGCAACGGTGCGTCTATTTATAAAACGGCACCGGTGCGCAGTACCAAAAACGCACTAGTGCGGTGATCTATACATTAGCACCGATAACAATAAGTCCATTTTTAAGGCACCGAAATTACTTTTAGGTGTGTGCACCAAAATTTATTGTTGATTTTTCTCAAATGCAGGGAGAAAATATCATAATTATATCGAATGGAAAATTCTTCAAAATCTAGCTCATTCCATAATATTTCTCAATGTCCATCGTGGAGTTCTCCCTATCCATCTAGAGACGCAATATTACTTCAGATTTTATTTATATTTTTATTATCTAATTGAATTTATGTTTTTTATCCATGTCAATCATGTACAACTTAATTAAATTTATAATGTATACAAATATGTAGGTTCATGTAGATTCAACATTGAGTTTAGATGCTCAAAATATTCAAATAGCTCCAAAAAGTCAGAAGCTCTTATCAGGAGCTGCATACCGCAAGGCGTATTTGGTAGATGAAAATGGACAGTCACTTCACCCTGCCAATTGTAACAATATTGCATCTTCTGGCCACAATCCCAGGACAATGATGGTAATAATTATAATTGTTTGGTATATTGATTAATGTAATTATTTCAATGTCAAACCAATTTATAATCATGCAATATTGTCAACGTGGTTACTAATTGATATCATATATTTTGAACTAATCATGTTCAAATAATTTTTTTTAAATTATTAGGATTCTAGTGATGATGAGCGGCCTACCTACCATATTCCGTTGCACCCAATGACAATATAAAATTAAGAGAACACTGAATTAAGAGAAAAAATCGGAGGGGAATGATACCAATAATGGTTGAATCAACCGCCGATTCAATTCCCACTATGTCCAGATTCACCAATTAGGAATGAATACAACAATATTAGTTCTTCACAAGATGGAAATGGAGGCAATCAACTAGAGGTTGGTATGGATGATTACTTAAGGGATACAACTGCCATGGAGACAATGTTGTTAGATGCATTCCAAAATGATGATCAGCTAGGGGATGATGCTCATATCGTTGACAAATTTTTCGAAAGCCTTAAATTTGCTTCCACCACCCCTCTCTTTGGACCTGGTGGTCAATCAAAGTCTACCCAGTTGGGGAAAAAAATGTTAATATGCAACTTGAAAGAAAATTTTGACTTGTCGAATGCATGTTTCTCAAAACTTTTGAGGTAAGTTACCATAAAGTACTCCCTTATATAAATTTGAAATATAATCAATACACTGCAATGAACATTACAAATGGTAAATTTTATGAACGTTAATGATTATATCCACATTAATGTACATTTATTAATATATTTTTCCATGTTCACCAACTATAGGTTATTCAAAGTTAAGGTTCTTCCGAGTGATAATGTCTTGCCCGGTAGCTATGAAGAGGCAAAGAAATTGTTGAAAATGTTGGGTGTTGAGTACATATCATATCATGCATATCTAAATTATTGTATTATATATATAGAGGATAATATGCAGACAAAGAGATGTGTCCGAAATGTGGGCATGACAAGTATGATAAATAAAAAAAGAAGGGTAAATCATGTATTGGTCCTCCTTTTAAGATATTGAGGCACATGCCTATAATCCCAAGGATTCAAAGGCTCTTTCGTTGCAAAGAATTAGCTATGTTGCAGGGATGGCATGCCTCACACAGAAGTGAGTTGGGAGTTATGCGAATCCCAATTGATTCAATAGCCATGAAGCATATAGAGGATAAATGGCTTGAAAAATTCAAGGATGAAGTAAGAAGTCTACGACTCAGCATAGCCATGGATGGCGTCAACCCATATTCCCTCCAGAAAACCAACTATTTTGTTTGGCATGTAGTAGTGATCAATAACAATGTCCCCCCATGGCTGTTTATGAAGAATGAACATCATATGTTGTCTCTCATAGTACCTGGTAGAATAAAAGTGAAGAATATGGATGTCTACTTACAACCACTGGTAGATGAATTGAAGGAATTATGGGATGGGATAAATGTATATGATGTATCAAGACCCATCACAACAGAGAGGAGTTTTACGTTGTATGGCATATGTGCTTACACAACACATGATTATCCAGGCTTAGAAGTTTGCTTTGGTAAATTACATGTTTAATTCATTGATTTGTTTATATACATAACAATATTCTTTCACATATTAGTTATTTAATTTATTGTAATATTTGTTATGATCTTCATGATATTCTTTAACGTGTCATGCATATTAATTGTATACAATAATCTTGCAGGTCTTGTAACAAAAGGGTATTTTGGATGTAAATGTTGTGGACCTTCTCTGAAATCTATATGGTTCAAGGACCTACAAAATCCAGTGTATGATTTCTCTAGGGTATTCCTCCCAGAAGAACACCCTTACAGAAGAGAAACATCCTCTTTCAATGGTAAATGAGAGAGAATCCAAAGGCCTCCAATAATGACACCAGCTAAATGGCTTAGAGAATATGAGAGAGAGAAGGTGAAGGATTTCATAGAAATGTTTGATTCAAATGGGGAGCCTATCATGGAAAATTTTAGGGGCTAATATTCATAGGCGGGCTAATTTTCCATCATTTTTCCAAAAAAAAAATTGCCAATTTCCATTTTTTTATAAAAATGATTCGCCCAAATTTTACAATATAAAATTATTTTACGTTAAAATTCGCCAACATTATATAGAGAGTATATATAATATCATTATAAATTTGAATAATTTTACAAATACATCAGTAAACATTCTACAATTTGCATATTAGGGACTAGTGAGATTCGCCAATTTTTTAAACTTCAAGATAATTTTCAATCCTTAAAATTTTCCCTAGAGCCTATGTTCATTGATCCAGAATTATTCGACACCTATGTTGAGAAATTTCCCATTGGGATGAAAAGGAAATCTATCTTTTATAACCTCCCATATTGGGAGCATCTTAAGATGCCATAACCTGGGTCATGCATATATTTAAAAATGTTTCATCTTCTTTATGGAGGCACATATCATCAAAACAAAGTGACACATTGGCTGTTAGGAAAGATCTTATTACTTCAAAAACTAAAAGGAAACATTGGCCAAGACAATTAGAAAGTATGGGATTAGAAGCAGGCGTTGGTCCCTCTAATTCATGGTTTTTCAAAGAAGGTGATGTCCCATGGGTTTTTAAAAAAGATGATATTTCTTTGGCAAAAGAAGTTATAATGGGTGTGAGGGTGCCAACTTCATACGGGTCTTCACTACAGCGCTGCTTCACTATGGATGACCATTTGTGGGGTTTGAAATCACATGACCATTTGAATCTTCTAAGAGTACGTATAATGTCAAAAGCATGATCTTATTATTTGTTATATTAATAAATTTTATCCCATGCGGGGATCATAAAACATAGATAATTTTTTATATTATTGCACATGTTTATAACTTTGCAGTGTCATTATCCTTTGTTCATGCATGGGTGTGTGAAACATGAATTCCCTCAAGACCTAGGATGTGCCATATCTAAATTCTCTACATTTTTACGTTGGATCATGTCAAAGGAGATTCATGTGGCTAGCATTGCACGGTGGCGTCAAGAGATAGTTGAGATTGTTTGTATGTTTGAGAAGGAATTGCCGACGAGTTTCATGGACTTACAGGTTCATCTTCTAATCCACCTAGTATATGAGGTTGAATTAGTTGGGGTGGTTTCTTGTTGTTGGATATTCTTCTTAGAGAGGTACATGAAAAAATTGAAAGGTTTTGTTCGACAAAGGGAAAAACCCGAGGGATCTATGGCAGAGGGGTACATATCGTATGAGTCTTTCTATTATGCCAATTAGTACATCAAGCAGATCGATAACAGACCAGGTGCGGTGATTTGGGATGATGAAAGGGATGAAGACAAAAGAGAAGGGGAGTTGCTCCAAATGAGTGGAAAAAAACACTTGATAAAGAGTAAGGACTTATAATTTTTCAAATTTACACAAAGTTAATATTCATGTTGAACTTAGATATAATGTATATTTTGATCTCTAAGTACTATATAATGTCGGTTTGATTTCATTAGCGAATGCAGAAATTGAAGCAATCAATAAATTCGTTCTTTACAATTCTGAAGCGACACAATTCTGGGTCACATTGTATGAACAAAAGAGGATGAAATGGGATAGTGACAGGAAAGAATTTAGATAGTTGAATGGTAGAGGTGTGCCTTATACCGATCATTTAAAATAAAACATGCCAAAAATATGCCCCAACAGTTGGGTTGCTGACCAAGCCAAAGAGAAATACGGTGCAACCGGTCGTTACCCGCATGTTGAAGAGGATGCTCTAAACGTAGGGATTGGGTGCAACAACTCGGTAATAATATGTTTAATTTATATGTAAATTTGAAACTTAGAAGACATCTATATTTCATATTTTAACTGTTTGGTTATTATAAGACACATGACACTATGAATTTTTTAACTTTTTTATAATAGGTGCATTTGTTCCCATCTATGCGGGCATATGGACACCATTTTCACACAGAAAATGCCGATGCTGGAAACATCACACAACACTGTGGAGTGGAAGTCGATTTTGATCAATCTAGTTGATCTAGCCATCGTAATCAAAACCTAGTACGAGGGACGTTAGGTTACGTCGAAAAAATACAAGAGATCATTGAAGCGGATTTCTCTTCTTTCCAATGTGTTATTTTTAGGTGCAAGTGGTGGGACACCTTTGATCAGAATAATGTAAAGGAAGATCGCAATAGTAGGTTGATATGTATCAACTCTAGAAAGATGTGGGATGAAGCTAAGGAGCCCTATGTTTTCCCTAAACACTACAACCAGGTGTTTTTTTACCCAGATGTGTTGGATAGGGATTGGTGGTTCGTATTGACACATGACCCTAGATCAAAACATATTTTTTAGAACAATAGTGTTATCATGCCATGCGAGCTAGAAGATAATGAGGGTGATCATGAGAACCAAGAGTGATATGGTACATGTGTTATTTCATCAATATTTATACTTTTTAAGATGGGTTTTTCGAAATATTAATATAATATGTATTTTGAATTAATTGGTAATTTGCATTTTGTTAATGTTAAAATCAATATTTCACTTGCTAATTTGCAATTATGTTGATCTCAAAAACAATGGCGTACTGTATAAATTAGTTTTTTTTTGTATCTAAGATCATAATAAAATAATGATAATTCTAAAGTACATGAATTTATTTGCATTATTTTCTAAACTATATTATGTTACAATAATTCATATTATTCTAGATTTATTATTTTACAATTATTTAAAATTTTACAAATTTACAAATTTAAAAAATCTAATAAAATCATTTCACATTAATACAATTAAAATTTTACAAACATTTTACATACAATTACAATTAAAATTACAATTACAATTTTACAATTTCACATACAATTACAATTAAAATTACAATTACAATTTTACAAATTAAAATATTACAATTATAATTTTACAAATTTACATATATACCATTACAATAACAATTTTAGAATTTTACATACAATTAGAATTACAAATATTACAATTTTACAATATCATGATCATTTAATATTAAATTAATTAATAAACATCACATTCATGATAACCATCATACAAACATCATATTTGACTAAAAAACACATTCAAAATCGCTAACATCATTGTGATCATGATCATCTAACAAAACACAATTAAAATTATATATTAAAATCATCACAACACAAACATAAAATATACATCTCATGTCAAATAACTCATGCTATCACATACACATCTATCTACAAGTTGCACATTAAATGAACACATCTAACATGACCTAACAATATACACATCATGATGATCACCAACATGTAAATTAAATACAACTGTAACATGAACATAAAATAAATGGACCATATATACAACTATAACATGAACATAAAATAAATGGACCATATATATATATATATATATATATATATATATATATATATATATATATATATATATATATAACTAAATAATGTCAAAAATATACAATTGTAATATAAATGTCATGGATCAGTTGGTGGTACAACATCAAATATAGTAGTACTAGTCGAGGCCTGCTCAGTCAATGGTGCAGTCTCAACGGTCGATGGTCCAGCCTGCTCATGATCAAGAGTACTGCTGGATGCTGCAGGCTGCTGACTGGATGTGTTTGATGGTCCAGCCTGATCTCCATGATGACTGCTGCTAGATGCTAGTGGAGGCTGCTCATCGGGTGCGGCGCGAGGTGAACGATCATGAGATGATGAGTCGCTACTCGCGGACTGTCGATCACGTGTTGCATCTCGACCATGCCTATAACATGCAACGATCCTCCTCATCCACGTAACTAAGGTCGTAGCTCCTATGAAATGCTGCATCAGCCTGTACATTTCATGCGGCATGCCTCTCCACATCTGTAACAGCCTACCATCAGCCTGTATGTCTTTCATATGAGCGGGCCTGATGCCCGCCTCAACAATCAATGCAGTGAGTTGGTCGCCCAACTCCATCCTGTATCTGCTATCAAGCCGACCACACCTAGCAAAAGGCGGTACTGGCGCACCAGTAGGAGCAGATCTCTCTGCACTGGCCTCCTAATTATCCTTGGCATCTGGCATGCCTTGATCGTCATCAGGATCCACACCTGGATCATGTGGTGGTGACGGCATGTCCTCACCATCAAAATATGCAATGTCTGCAAAATATATACAAATACACTTCAATAATTAGACAATTTCATTACACAATTTAATAAAACCAAGTTAAAGAACATGTTAGAATAAATTTAAATAAAACAGTAATATTACCTCTATCATCCGATGGCTCATCAGTTGTGAAGAGGATGTTGGCACACCCTCGCCAATCCAAACCTGAATAAGGACAGGGGACCATAATGAAGGGATGCTCGTCAACACTAGCTAGCAACTCAAGTGCATCATTTGATATCCTCACTGGAAACATAGTCTCGCCCCTCTTGGGCATCATCTGCCCCCACATGTGCATCCGTGCCTTGAACATTGGCCTACGAGGCTGCTGAACAAAAGTAGGCCTCGTCTCTGGAAACCTCTCAAAAAATAAACAAAAAATCTCTGAAGAAAAAGGGAAGTTGACCCTCCCTTATGCATGAGCACGACATCTATCTAAGGTTGTACAGAGCTGCCACAAAAAAATGGCAAACCACTTGACAAGTCGTGGCTCTTGTACTAAAGAAACAACATAATATAGAAGCGAGCAACTAATGTGTTGCCTATCACTGGTGTTGTGTGAAATGGTCGAAATGAGAAGTGAGAGGCACTACACCTCCTCA
Source organism: Pinus albicaulis (assembly GCA_034641835.2). NCBI lineage: Eukaryota > Viridiplantae > Streptophyta > Pinopsida > Pinales > Pinaceae > Pinus > Pinus albicaulis. Next base: position 722,141,758 of record CM076583.1, on the reverse strand, counting down.
CTACCAAATGCACCAATACGTAACTGACCTCCAGCGACCTAAAAATCTGAAGGAGACAGTATTGATGCTCCAATGTATCTCTGGGAGTACACTAACTGACTCCCTGCTACATAGCCAGCTGGAACCTCTGGGAACGAGGGAAAATCCACCCCTCTCCTCGATAGCCCTGTAATGAAATATATATCCTCCTTAGTGGGCGTGTACCACTGGTTACAACCAACCCAAAAAGCATGTTGGTGGGAATTCCACCTTCGAATAAGATGTCTCAAAAAAAAACCATGGCCCTTTAGGGAAGTAGCCTCCTCATATAACTTGAGGAGGCCTACCTGCCTTAGGAGCCCTTGGTTAGCTGCTGTAATAGGGTGAGGGTACGCATCTCTCTCCCTCTATCATGCCTCCCACAGGCGAACCATGTTATACTGCTCTGCCTGTTGTTTTTGTTGTTCCCCCTCTTCTCTCCTTTCATGTCTCTGAATGATTGACATATTAAATATAAAAAAATTATTAAATGAGACATGTATTTAGAAATATACATATGTAATTTTTTTTGGAAAAAAACATCCTGTGCGCAAAAAAAAAACAGTCATGCATCGGTCTTGGTGCGTCTTTTTATGGAGCGCACCAGCGACGATGCACCAGATAATATTAAATGCACCAGCAGCGGTGCTCCCGAAAATGTGTAGTGCACCATTGAGTATGTATGGTGTCAGGAATGTGGTTTGCTGACTAAAATCTATGTCCCGGGGCGTATATTTAAGTCAGCGGACCAACCTCCTGCCATCATTACATAGTCAACAGTGTGGTCTTTTACCAGGCCGCACTGTTGACCTTGTCGAAATACGAAAAGCGGTGCGCTAAAAGAATACCCATCTTGGGGCAGATATTTTCGTCAATGCACCACGTTGCTGCTATTCCACTAGGTCAACGGTGCGACCAGGTAATCGACTGCACCATACTTTTTAAAATAATTTAAAATAACACAGTGCGCCTTCGGTACTGCCCCAGAACCGGTGCGGATACCGTTAGCACCAGTTTACTAGGCCGCACCATTGACCCTGTTGAAATATGAAATGCGGTGCGCTAACAACATTACCTTCCCTAGGGCATATATTTTAGTCAACACACCATGTTGCTGCTATTCCACATTGTCAACAGTGCGGCTGGGTAAATGATCACACCGTACTTTTTTAAAAAATTTAAAATAGCACGGTGCACCTATCGATACCGCCCTGGAACCGGTGCAGATACTGTTAGCACCAGTTGTGGTGCAGCCTGTAAATTTATAGGCAGCACCGCGAACCGGTGTGAGCCAAACGGCTCGAGTGCACCCCGTGACAATTTTTTTTTCTTTTAAATGGTTAATTTTAAGGTTATTTGAAATTCTAATCCGCTAAAAGGCATAATTATGGAAAAAAAAAAAGCATACTTGTAAATTTGGCTGTCGAGGAGGCATATTGGCTGTAGAATTTGCAAAAGAAAATTTTCCCACTGTTTTGCAAAATTCAAGCTGGAGATTGGTCAGCAATGCACAGCAGCAGTGCGTACAATGGGTGCAATGGGAGCACCGATGTTAGGGCGGCTCAGACAAGGATAAATTGCACCGGTGCTTGAGAGCTCTGGAGCACTGAGAAAAGTGAAAAATGTGGTTTTTTGGCCATAATTTTTTTTTTATTTAACCTTGTTCCAGTGCGTGGGGTTTTTATGGGCGCATCGGTGCGGTTGCTTAATACCACACCGGGGTGATTTCTGTTTTGGCGCGCTTTTTTATGATGCACCAGTGCGGAAGAGTTGTAAAGCATCGGTGCGCTACAGTAATACGACGCACTGGGTGGGTGTGTATGGAGCACACGGTGTCTGGTGTGCCAATGTTTTGTGTGCACTAGTGCTTTCTCTTGTTGAACAAATCGATGCGGTTTATGATGATAAGTGCACCGGATGTAAAACATCCGCAAAAACCTCAGCCAGCCAACCTCCTCTAGTAACCTCTGCTAGAAACGGATGTCTGGGGTATTTTTTTAAGGGGTTCCTCAAAAACATCCACTAGAGGGTCTTTTCCCTGTAGTGCTTCCATGTTGATTAAACTCTTCTAATGCATAATATGCCTAGTCATAGCCACACTTTCAAATGGGGAAAAGCTTTATCCGATGAGGAGGATAGGATAGGGAATATTTCCTTTAATATTGAGAATATGGGTTATAAACTACTTTTGGATCTTCTCTATCGTCATCCATGACTCTCTGTAGATATTACATCCCAAAACCTCACATCCATATAAAATAACAGGGAAAAAAATAGTCTCAAAGAGACTAGTTTTTCTTTACCCCATATCAATGATCTAATGAATTACAATTATTTTCAAGTACATATGATTTTTTCTCATCATCCTTTTTATGCTTATCTCAATGCTATAATTCCAATTGAGTTTGTGATGGATATTGGTTCCAAGATATTTGTATGAAGGAAATACCTCTAAGATGTCATATATATGAGTATAATTCGAGATCTTTGTGGATTTAATTATCATGAATTTTGTTTGGGGAATTTTTTACAGGTGAAATTTACAACTTGGTTATTTTTGGACATTTTCTAGAAAAATATTTAGTCTTCTCGTTAAAATGTTTCCTACATTTATATGATTCTATGATAATATTTGCAAAAAAATTACCATTTTTAATAGTAAATTACAATTTTTAATTGAATATTCACCTATATTCTATATGTATGATTTTTCAAACTAAAACAATCACCCAAAATACTATACAAAGGCATAATATTCAAATTCTTAAGAAATAATTTTCTTTTTTTGTGAGTATTAATAGTACACACATCTTGGAACAAATCCTTGGATGTTTCTTATTTTCTTTCCAAGATCATAAGGACTCCTCACAAAAATAAAAGTACCATTAACATAAGAAGAAGAGTGATGATTATACTACCAATATTAGGGCCAACACAACCTATTTATTCTAAACACTCTTCTAACTTATCAACAGTCTTAGGAGGAAAAGTTTGGATGAGTATACCAAAATATCCTTTTTACTATTGGTGAAAAAACAACTTAACAGCAAAGGAAAGTGTAAGATAAACTCCAATACCCTGAAAAACTCAATAGTTATCTTTAGATCTACACACATTGTTAGTGGAAAACTTGCATAATTCTCACATAATTTGAAAATAAGTGCTAAATATCACAAAAATGGAACATAATTGTTTTATTTTATTAATGAAAATAATACCTACAGAGAATTATTTACCAACGTGGGTCTATAAAGTCCTTCTCCGTGGGAGGGTTATTTTATGTACCTATGCTACACGTGGATGCTTCTCTCTCCTTTGTTTTCAAATGGGCAATGTGAGAAAATGGTAGAACCTATGGTGGAGAGCTTGGATGATGCAAGATTGGAATGACGATGATGATACTGAACATGTGTGTGTGATGAGGAAAAAACTTCTATATTTATAATAAAATTCTATATTAGACTAGATCTAGTCAAATAAGAAAATATTTGGTTGACAAGATCAAGATCTAACCATTATGAGTATTTTGTTATTTTTGAGGAAAAGATTAACGAAATGGTCAATAATATTTATTTACTTAAATAACTCAAAAAATAGTGATTAACTGAGTTAATTATGAAAAGTGTGTGAAATAATTAATAAATGAAAATGATTTATTAATTAAGGTCAAAATAAGATAGAAATAATTACTAAATTATGATTTAATTATGATTTCACTGGAGAAAACTGTAATAATTAAGGAATAATATATAAATAATGATTTATCTTATTAGTCCTCGGTGATATGTTCAAAATGAGTTAGAAATAATTACTAAATAATAATTGACTAATTATTTTCTAGGGAGAAAAGTGAAATGATCAAGGAACAATAAATAAATGATGATTTATTTAATTATTCTTATATATGGATGAAAAAAATAATTATTTTCACAAAATGGGTAAGTAGGAAAATAAAAGGAAATTAATTAAATGGATTTATGGTTTATTTTCAAGTGGGTAAATTAATTAAATAGAAATAATTTAGGAAAAGTGGTTCTCAGAATTATTTCCTATGGTGAAAGTGGGTTTTAATGTGTAAAACCCATACTACATGGTGTATTTTGATCATCCTAGTGGAAAATGGTTAGGTGATCACTTTTTGAATGATAACAAACATATATGCCAAAAAGGGTAGGGGACAAGGGAAACCCTTGCTTGAATCTAATATTGTAGAAAATTTCTTCTGAGAAACCTTTATTGGTCGTAAAATTGGAAATAATGTTTTCATATTGTTGGAATCACGATTTTCATTAGACCAAAACCCATAGGCATTAGTCTCTGCTACAATCGCTAGAGTTAGGATCCATGAGAGGCGGTTAGTCCATGTCGCGAAACAAACGGGGAGAGTTGAACCCAATGTCCAACAATCTCCCCCCCAATGCGAGCTGGGTGAGTTTCAAACTCGAGAGTCGTCGCTCTGATACCACTTGTTGGAATCACGATTGTCGTTAGACCAAAACTTGCAGGCATTAGTCTCTGCTACAATTTCCAGAGTTAGGATCCACAAGAGGTGGTTAGTCCATGTCGCGAAACACATGGGGAGCTTTGCACCCAATGTCCAACACATACAACCTTTTCATAAAAAATTTCAACTCAAGTCGAACCTTGGTTTCTTCCAACAAGTTCCAAAGGTTTGTTCTAGGAACAATGTTAAAATATTTTTTGAAATTAGTGAAACATAAAAGGATATCATTTTTATTATTGCAGCACTCCTCCACAATAATTCTAGGAGTAACAAGGTGGTTCATAGTTGAATGATATCTCCTACACCCAATTTGGACTTTAGCTCTTTTATCATGGTTTTCCAACCACAGGCTAATATTATTTTCTAAATAATTCCATTAAGGTTATCTAAAATGGGTCTATTCATTATGGTCCTATAATAAGAGGGAATGCTTTTATCTCCATTTTTTTTTTTTTGTAACTAGTTTCGCAACTACATGATACACACAAAGTTTTGTTTTGCTAGGGTAAATTTACAACAGGTTGTATTGAAGCTTTTATCAACTTTATTATCATTTTATAACATTTTCATAGCTTCCTTGCCTCTCAAACCTATGTTTTCCTTGGTTACATGCTCATTGAGTTGTCTTCTGTAGAAAAATCGGGACTCATGTAGCAGTCTGTAACCAACCCTCCATGCTCACTCGGCTTTGAAATAGATTCATGATTTGAATTATTTGGCATATTACAACACTCTTGGAACTCTGAATGGAACTTTGAGGTATAGAGACCTTGTATATTTTTTTGTTGATTTTCTTCAGAAATATTCTTTTTCTACAAATTAGAGTTTTGAATTTATAGTATTTCATTTCAAAAATATTCTTTTCCTTGCAAATACTATAGAATTGTGCAAGTGTGCTTCATTTGATTGCAAGAAACTTAGGTTTTTGTGCCATTTTCCTTTCAGTAAGTCATTTTCTACAATTATATTTTTCTTGTAGTATATATTAGTTAACTTGGTCTTTGTACATTTGGCTTTCATTTCAATGCTTCCACCTACATAAAAATCAATGAGAGAAAGAGATAGTGATTGTTGCACATAGATTGTTGACCCTCTTAAGATTGTTCCAACCCTAGGTTGATAATTAAATCTTAGTTCTTTGGGATTCATATCCATTTTGTTTCAATACTAAGGTCCGTCAATGCCTACAAACATTTGTAGTAGTGGGTACTGGTGTCTCTTGTAGGTTAGTGCCTACAAAATAGCAGATTTGATAGGTGTCTCCTTTAGATTGGCGCCTACAAACCAGAAAATTGATTGGTGTCTCTTGTAGGTTGATGCCTACAAAGTAGCAAATGGGATCAATGTCTCCTATATGTTGGTGCTACAAATTGATGTAATAGTAGGTTGGTTCCTAAAATATTTTTCATATAAATAAGTTTCATGGTTTTCTCCCATAAGGGTTTCCACAGATTTCTTATGTTACTTTTTCAGTTCATGATATTTATGTTTTATGATGTTTGAATGTAATTAAATAAGTAAAATTTTAATTATATTGCTTCACACCCTCTCTCAATATAATTGTGAATTCCAACATTATTGAGAAACTATAAGCTCTTAGGTTCATGTATTTATATATTATGAAAAATATTTGGTATATTTCTAGCCATAAAGTTGAGGATGAGCTTGGTTCTTGAAAAACCTCTTCCAAGGACATCATATGTCTTAAAAATTATGGAAACTCAAGTACATATTTGTTATGGAAATTTCTTGAGGACTGAGAACCATCCATGAATTGGAAGAATGAGCTCCCTAGTGACTCTGATCCAGGGTAAAATATTGATACCCTTAACCAAGACCTTTTACTTCGGCTGATAATTAGAATTGCATTTAATTAAGACGTTAAAGAACATAAATGAACAATTGTAGTTGTAAATAAAAGGAACATAAATGAACAAGATCATCAATCATAAGAACACGTCATTTGATGACGGAGTTCATCCAGAAGGGACTACATCTCCGGGCCTCGGTGTCAAGAGGGTTTAGGCCGCTGCATTATGTGTTGTAAGAGGAAGATGTACATGGATGTGTTACCCTATGACATACAAGGAAAAAAAATTGCCCTTACGCAGGAGTGGCTTGACTTCTTTAAGAGATGTTCCACTGCAGAACTCTCATACATAAAGAAATACTCCTATCAGTATGACCATAGATGACATGTAGCAAATAAGAGTATCCCTCCAATCCTAGAAAACAAGGGATTTCAACAATACACATATGAAATTGAGCATCCCTCCAATCTGGCATAAAAGGGACTCATACATGACACAAATCCATAGCTGAAAGCACATCAATAACAACACAAGGCAAGATCCCACGACTCATGTATCAACAGGGATCTGCAAGACATAATGCATCTCAATGAGAAATAAATAAAGAAGTACATGGAATCCACATCATATACCTCATGCTACCATTTTTTGAAGGCTGAGCATCTCTGCGGTTGAATCTGAAAACACCATCAATCTTGTGACGTCGAAAAATGTGAAAACGACTTCTCACATGTGGAAATCTGACACCAGCATAACGCACTTCCAAAAGTGGCTAAAAAATTGAAAACTAAAATGCATAAATTGAGCACGCCATCAGAATCATGGCGTCGAGTAGTGCAGAAATGACATAAAATTTGTCCCATTTGGACAAAGTCAAAATTTCGCCCTCCTGAAATTTGGCGTCAATCAAGGTTCTGCCTGCCTCTTTTCTGGCTCATGGTTCCACATGACCTGCAATAAAAAAAAGCATAAGTCTGGAAATCCGTGCATCTCATTGGATTATGTGCCCATGCTTGGCTGCAAAATAGCATCAACACTCAAAAAATTTATGCTCCATCTTTCTCCTCCTTGGCCTGGCGCACTTGCATAAATCTGAGTTTAAATAAGTTTTCTGGGTGGACTTTACCAAGCCCAGTGTTGGGCGCAGTTGGTAAGATGGTGCAATAATAGGCATGGGTTCGGGGGGTCAAATCCCACCCATGAGAATTTAATTCCTTTTTTAAACCCTAATTTGCTTAAATTAAGTTGCCGTTGGATGCCGTTGGGCTGTTAACATCCATTCAAATAAGCTGGGCGGAGGTTTCAAGGTCGAACCACCCAATTGCATTTTAAACTTGGCATGTTTCTTTAGAAATTTTTCTTACAGTTTAGCGTAACCATATATGGTTAACGTTTGATGGTGGCACATAACTCCATAGCATTAATATAGTTTGGAGTTTGTCATGGTTAAATGTGGTGTGAGACCACCGCATTTTTTTTAGATAACATATATTATATATATATATATATATATATATGTTGGTTTGGATTATAACCATATGCTTTGACCATATTCTTTTATGCACCCATTTACATATTCATTCAACCATATTTATCATATGGTTAATTTTTTATATAGTTATTTAAAATAACTATTTTAAAGCTTAATTGATTTTTTGGACCGTAGGAGGCAAATTAACTAGGAAAAAAATTTTCTCGAAATATAGCCTGAGCTTGCCGGAATCCGGTGGCCGGGTTTGGTCCAATTTGCGTCCTCTTTAAGGCTGCCCAGGCACCAAGTCAACCCAAAACTTTGACTGCTCGTAACTCCTTCATACAGACTTGGAATTGAGTGATGTCTGTGTCGTTGGAATCAGAAAGACGATATCTTCAAGATGAACTTGGTTCGAGAAATTTTCGAACACTTTGATTTTTGAGCCCTCTGTGCTAAGCCACTTGTACTTGTACTTGTTTAATCCACCTGGATCAATCCTCCCCACTGAGGAGCTTTTGGTCCTCCAAAAGCTTTACCTATCATCAACTGTCTGCAAATGTCATTTAAAGGCACATCCCCACATGACTCCTTCACCTAACGTACTTCGGAATCAAGATGCAAAGCCAACTCCTGCAACTGAAAAAATGAAATTTTTTGAAAAGGCACATCCCTTGAAGACTCCTTCACCTCACGTACTTCAGAATCAAGATGTAAAGCCAACACCTGCAACTGTGGAAATGTCTGAAAAGGCACATCCCTTGCAATTTGTTTCAACACAAATGTTTGAGAAGGCACATCCCTCGAAGACTCCTTCACTTCTGTCCTTCGAAATCGGAATGCCAACACTTGCCTAAAGCTGCAACGAACATTACATTCTCAATGTGACCAACAATGACCCAAATATTTCCATACTTGTGACGAGTTTATAATATGTACTTAGTGGTCAAGCTTACAGCAAAATGGAAATCATATCTCAACAAAATTACAAGACCAGACCTCATTGTCGCATTTTGAAGTGATGGTAAAACTCCTCATCACTTTTACATGAAATAAATGCATCAGACGACTCATAGAACATGACCAAAACATAAACTTCACATCTGGAAGTGATGGCAACACATCATCACTTTTACATGAAAGAGATCTAACACACAACTTATAAAACAAGGCCAAAAAAATGCCATGGTTGCTTAAACGAGTGATGGAAACACATCATCACTTTCATAATAAAAATGCGAAAAATGACTTACAAGCATGGCCATGACAAGCTTAACATCTCTAGAAAAAACAATCTAGAAGAACCACTTCTCATTTATTAAAATGAGTGGATCATTTCCCTGTGGCAAACTTGCTTGTCGATCGGCTCTTTCGACTGGTGTATGCACGGGTGCTTTGTCTTTAAGGCACTGCTCTAGATGAAGTTTCCAGCATGTGGCTCTTTGGTGGCCACTTCGGTCGTAATGGGTGCAAAAGTTCTTTTTCCTCCAAACCTTCTTAGTTGATTTCTTTCCCTGTTGGGAAGAAGAATTTTCTTGCCTCTTCCTCCTTTGTGCTGCCATCCTCTTCCAGCACTTAGAAATCACATGGTTATTTAAACCACAAAAATAACAAGTTTTATGATGCCATATTTTTCGACCGTGGTTATCAACATTCTTATAGTCAAAATGCACTCTGGAATAATGAGACTTAGTATACCTTCTGGGGTGGTCTCTGGTGCAATCATGATGATGGGAGCTCGCCTCAGTTCCTTCACTATAACGTACACTACCATGGAATGATGGCGAAGTGTCCCTATCATTCCTCTTCCTTGGAGAGTTCATCATTATTTGTTTTCCCTTGATTTCCTTCGAACATCCTTCGCCAGTGTACCCCAAACCTGCATAATGAGGTCGTTGCACAACCTCCAATGGTTCGGTTATGCCTTGGCCACGAATGCCAAGTCCTCCTCCTCTGTACCCCATTTTGGTGAGGAGTCTCATGCCGGTACCTGTGATGGGTATCTCCACACTTCCAACTGAAATTATATCATGTGAAGAAACTGAAGAAAAATCAACATTGTTTACGTTAGGTGTTGATCATGAAATAGATGAAGAAAGCTATTGTAAGCCCTCGTTGCGCTTCACTTCCGTCAATGCCTCTGACATGGCTTGTAGCATCTGCTGCATCTCCTCCTTCTCTTTCTGTAGGAATTCTTTTAAAGCATCATGATCTCTCTGAAGAGTTTTTTTGTTGCGTTTCAAATCTTCCCACGCCTCTGTCGTGGCTTGCAACTGAAGTTGCAACTGCTGCTTCTCCTCCTTCTGTTCATGTAGGAACGCCTTCAAGGCATCATGGTTTGCTTGCAGAATTTCATTATTGCGCTTCCAATCTTCCCACGCTTCTGTTGTGGCTTGAAACTAAAGTTGCAATTGTTGTTTGTCCTCCTTCTCTTTGTGTAGGAGGGTCTTTAATTCTTCGTTCTCTGCTGCTTGTTTTTCGTAAGCCTCATACAATATGTCTGCTTTCTCGGACACCCTGAGCATGGTTTCATACATGTCCTTGACACTCTCCATGGCTCAAGTCAGCAAACGTTCAATGTTCACGCTTGCAATCCAATCAGCAAGAATACCTACTCCGATACCACTTGATCTAGGGTAAAATCTTGATACCCTTAACCAAGACCTTTTACTTCTGCTGATAATTAGAATTGCATTTAATTAAGACGTTAAAGAACATAAATGAACAATTGTAGTTGTAAATAAAAGGAACATAAATGAACAAGATCAGCAATCATAAGAACACGTCGTTTGATGACGGAGTTCGTCCAGGAGGGACTACTTCTCCGGGCCTTGGTGTCAAGATGGTGTAGGCCGCTGCATTATGTGTTGTAAGAGGAAGATGTACATGGATGTGTTTCCCTATGACATACAAGGAAAAAAAATTTCCCTCACGCAGGAGTGGCTTGACTTCTTTAAGAGATGTTCCATTGCAAAACTCTCATACATAAAGAAAGACTCCTATCAGTATGACCATAGCTGACATGTAGCAAATAAGAGTATTCCGCCAATCCTAGCAAAGAAGGGATATCAAAAATACACATATGAAATTGAGCTTCCCGCCAATCTGGCATAAAAGGGACTCATACATGACACAAATCCATAGCTGAAAGCACATCAATAAAAACACAAGTCAAGATCCCACGACTCATGTATCAACCGAGATCTGCAAGACATAATGCATCTCAACGAGAAATAAATAAAGAAGTACATGGAATCCACATCATATACCTCATGTTGCCATTTGCTAAAGGCTAAGAAGCTCTGCGGCTGAATCTAAAAACACCAACAATCTTGTGGCGTCGAAAAATGTGAAAACGACTACTCACATTTGGAAATCTGACACCAGCATAACCCACTTCCAAAAGTGGCTGAAAAATCGAAAACTCAGATGCAGAAACTGAGCACGCCATCAGACTCGTGGCATCGAGTAGTTCAAAAATGACATAACATTTTTCCCATTTGGAAAAATTCAAAATTTCACCCTCTTGAAATTTGGCCTCAATCAAGGTTCTGCCTGCCTCTTTTCTGGCTCATGGTTCCACATGACCTGCAATAAAAAAAATCATAAGTCTAGAAATCCGTGCATCTCATGAGATTTCATGCCCATGCTTGGCTGAAAAATAGCATTAATACTCAGAAAATTTGTGCTCCATGTTTCTCCTCCTTGGCCTGGCGCACTTCCAGATATCTGAGTTTAAATAAGTTTTCTGGGCGGACTTTACCAAGCCGACCGTTGGGTGCAGTTGGTAAGATGGTGCAATAATAGGCATGGGGTCGGGGGGTAAAATCCCCTCGATGCGAATTTAATTCCTTTTTTAAACTCAAATTTTCTTAAATTAAGTTGCCGTTGGATGTCGTTGGGGTGTTAACATCCATTCAAATAAGCTGGGCGGAGGTTTCAAGGTCGAACCACCCAACTGCATTTTAAACTTGGCATGTTTCTTTAGAAAGTTTGCTTATGGTTTAGCGTAATCGTATATGGTTAACGTTCGATGGTGGCACATAACTCCATAGCATTAATATAGTTTGGAGTTTGTTATGGTTAAATGTGGTGTGAGACCACCACATTTTTTTTAGATAACATATTATATATATATATATATATATATATATATATATATATATATATATATATATATATATGTTGGTTTGGATTATAACCATATGCTTTGACCATACTCTTTTATGCACCCATTTACATATTCATTCAACCATATTTATCATATGGTTAATTTGTTATATAGTTATTTAAAATTACTATTTTAAAACTTAATTGATTTTTTGGACCGTAGGAGGAAAATTAACTAGGCAAAAATTTCGCCTGGAATATAGCCTGAGCTTGCCGAAATCTAGTGGCCGGGTTTGGTCCAATTTGCGTCCTCTTTAAGGCTGCCCAGTCACCAAGTCAACCCAAAAATTTGACTCTCGTAACTCCTTCATACAGCTCGAAATTGAGTGTCGTCTGTGCCGTTGGAATCAGAAAGACGATATCTTCAAGATGAACCTGGTTCGAGAAAGTTTCGAACACTTTGATTTTTGAGCCCTCTGTGCTGAGCCACTTGTACTTGTACTTGTTTAATCCACCTGGATCAGACTCCATTACTGAATTTTTTTATTTTGATGAAATATGCCTAAATGAATCCACTAAAAATATCCCATAATTTCATGAATATTATTATGGAAACTCTAATATAAAGTTTCTTCCATTTTTGTGATGATGTTTTCCTTCATGCCAAGATCACCATAGATTTTTCCTATCCATGCCAAAGAAGAAGGTTCTCAAAGAAAGAAACTAGTGTACAGAAATCCCATTGACCTATAAGGAAAACATCATCACTTGACAAATGCTTCCACATAAACGTTTCCCATGTTCTTTGGAGATACTTCAGAGGATGTGAAAATACTTTTTTTTAAGTTTGACAGTACCTGAAATATATATAATGTGGTTGAATATGATGTTATTTGTATATTTTTTGTCCCAACTCTACAAGTAAATTCTCATGAATGGTTTTATTCATTGCTTACTGGAACCATCACAATTTTGGAAGTATTAGATGATTTAGTTGTTGAGAAATATTTATCAAGGAAATATCCATATTCTCTTTTCTTGAAGATGGTTGAAATATAGATGGATGAAGAAGAGATGATTAAATATTTCACTCTTATATTTATGAATGTTCTTCATGGTATTCTTCAAGAAATGTTTCTAGATGATTTGATCAATTTTAGCCGCTATGAAAATTATTTTCTTGAAGCAAGAGGAGATTTGCGATTAGAAGGACTTAATGCAACGATCTCAAGTAATTAAATAAAATATCCATGAAAGTGGTGATAATCTCTTAAACTTTCTCATATGGTTTCATGAAAATAAATAGGGGAATTTAGAAGAGAAATCTAATACAATATATGAAAATTTCTCCACATCATGTTTTGTTCTTAAAGTAGAATGTGAGAACCATAATGTCTCAATTAAAGAAGAATACCATTCACCACTTTCTCCATGGGATGGAAAATTTGACCTCTCATATGTTCAGTTTGAGAGTAATATTTTCAATAAGTCCAAGGATGGATTTGATAAAATTTCACTAGTTGCACTTCAAGACTTCATTAAACACAGTCATAAAGGCTCAATGGCTAGAGTTGATTTATACAGAGCCAAATGAGGAATTCCATCGTGAGATGACCAAGATATTTCACTTTACATCTAACTTTCAAGATATTTATTTCCGATATTAAGTACAATCTATTAAAAAAAATAACTTTCTACCATCAACAACAAAGAGACATATACAACAAGAGGGATGGATGGTATTTTTCATTTTCAAGGAAAACAAGATTGTTGGCAAGCAACAAGAAGCAACCCTCCAATTATCCATGTTTTTTCAACATCAATTCATTTTTGCAACTTCATCGTGGCAAAGTTGTTATTGTTTTATGGGGGGGTATCTTTGAAAAATTTCCAATAAATAAAAATTTCAAACACCGTTGGGAGAAATATTATAAATTGTGTATGCACATGACTCCATTGGAAGTCTAATTATACTCGGGAGCTAAAATTATCTCCATGCATGTTAGGGTAGGTAGATTTTGTATGTAATTTTTTTATTTCAATCAAGTTTTTCTAATAAGAAATTGTCATATTGGGATGATTCCATGGCTAAATTGAGAAGGAAAGTAGTAAGATTATGGTATTCATAGCAACCTACAGGGGATCATTGTCCCATAGTTGGAGCCCAATCTTGATGTGTTTCCATGTCACATCAAATCAAATGATTCTAAAACAAAAATATTTCAATTGGTTTTAATATTCTTCACTCAAAGGTTAGCAAGGAGGGTTCATTTGAAAAGAATGAGGAAAATAAAACATATCAAAAATAAATAAATTTCTCATGTTCATCTTCTCCCTCGATAATACTATCTCTTATATGCATCTATCTTTTTACGAAATAAAAATAAAGGTCATATGCCAAATATATCACTATTTTTCCTCACATATCTCCATCACTTATGTTTATCATTATTTCTATTATTCATATAATTTCTTTATTTTTCCTTTCCCTAAATATATATTATTTAATGTGGAATTACCTTGCTTCTTCTCCCTTTTCAGTTAGTTGTTTTCCAATTTGTGCAAAAGTATCCCCCACTTCATATTCCTCTACACACTCTTCTATCTGCACATAACCATTTATTATATTCCATACTTAACCATTTTCAAGGACTTATGGAAGGTTTTTCATGCCACACCCCCCACTTCATATTCCTCTGCACACTCCTTTCTATGAAAATAATAATTTATTATATTCCTCTGCACACCTCACATTTACATTGTAATTATTTCTCATATCATTTTTATCCTAAGTTATTTTGGATTACCTCCTTATGACAAATGGAAAAAAGTTGGGCATATGACTGGGAAATGACTTAGCACAATGACTGGGTGATCCAAAATCTTTTACTTAAGATGTGTTAAATAATTACATGTGAAAATTTCAGCTTAAATAAGAAACTTTAAAGGCATAAACATAAGAAGAGAGAAGCAATTAAAATAATTCAAGAAGACACATAATTGATATCGGAGTTCGTCCAGGAGGGACTACATCTTCGGGCCCTTCTTAAATAGTGGGGAGGCCCTCTTTCATTAAGTGGCAGTAAAAGTGAAAGTATGAGTATTAAATAAAAAATTACAACCTTATACCTCCATAGCTGAAAGTGCTCAAAAATTGGAGATCTCTGATGAAGAAATGGACAACACCGTTGGATTCATGGTGTCAAGAGGTGCATAATTCATATAAAAATTGCCTGAATCTGACGAAGTGAAAATATGGACCCTCTGGAAAATGGCTTAGATCATGGTTCCACCCCCTTCCTGCACAGTGCTCATGGTTCCACCTGTCTGGAACTTTGTGCCCACTCATGGCCTGCCTGGGCGCACTTATGAAAATCAGGTTTATATAATAAAATGTTGGGCGAACTCCCCAATGAGTCCGCTGGTTGAAGTGGTTAGGATCCGCCATGTGGGGGAGGGGGTCGAGTGGTCAAACCCTGCCCCCTCCGTATTAAGGTTGAAGTATGTTTTAATAAACCGCGCCATTTTTTAATAAAGAAAGTATGGGGGGGTCACGCCCGCATTGGGTGGCCCACCCCCTTAACTCTCGTCGGCTCTGTGGTCGTGGCATGAAGGTTGGTTTGCAATGGGGTTCACAACCCCCACCACCATATATAATATACGGTGTCGTCATATGCGAGCGAGGTCTGGCGGGGTCATGGCCGCCGACCCCAATTTAATGTGTTTGTGTTATGTGGTCGGGGGTCCATCAGGGTCACGACTGCCAACCCATATTTTTAAATATATGTTGTTTAACCGTTGGATAGGGAGGGCGAGGGTAATGGCCTGCACTCCTAAATTTTTTTTTTTTTGATCTTATAAACAAAATGCACCTTTTTAAATCTTCATAAATTTGACCGAAGGAGTCAAATTAAGGGACCCAAAAATTCGCCTGGAATCCGACCGGAGTTGGCCGGAATCCAGTGGCTAGGTTTTAGCAAATTTGTTTCCTCCTTAAGTTGCCACATCACCAAGTCAACCCTCAAACTTTGACTGCTCCCAACTCCTTCATACGGACTTAGAATTGAGTGTCGTCTGCGTCATTGGAATAAGAAAGACGAGATATTTAACTTGACACTAAGTTTTCCACATGTTGGACACTTTGATTTTTGAGCTTTTGTACTCAAGCCACTTGTACTTGGACCTGTTCGATCCACCTGGATCATTCCTCCCCACTGAAGAGCTTTTGGATCCCAAAAACCTTATCAATCAACAGGCAAGTGATGGAATTGATCCCTCACCTTCTCCTTTTCAAGCCATTTAGCTTTACTTGGGTGCATCCCTTTGAAACCAACATAGAGATATTCCACATCTCCTCGTCATGAAGTCCTAGTTATTTGATCGAGAATGATGTCCTCTAGCAATTCCTCGAGATAATCTGGTGCAAAGTCATCCACTGTAGGAAATGATCCTACCTCCTTGGTTTCCATAATCAATGGTGGTTCATAAAGCTTCAGATTTTTGACATTCAAAACCAATTACATCTGCATGTATATAGGAAAATCAAGTCGGAAAGCATTATTCCCAGTCTTCTCCAATATGGTAAATGGACCATACCAGATTGGTCACAATTTCTTGCCTCCCCCATTCATTCAATCCTTTATTATATGGAACCACACCTTGTCACCAATTTGAAATTGATGGTCGACTCGGTGCTTATCATGTTGGGCCCTATATCGGGCCTAACTCTTTTCCGATTGCTCTTGCACTACTTGGAGAATTGTCTGTATTGGTTGGATGAACTATTGTGCTTTGTCCCTGTCATCTCATCCACTGACATCTTCATCCCTTCCATAGATCATGTCAAAAGGGTCCTTTAGTAAGTAACCAAAGCATGTCTCAAATGGTGAACGCTGCGTAGAGGAATGCACTGCTCGGTTGTAGGCGTGTTGCACATATGGAAGATGCTCATCCCACAACTTGGGATGTCTGCTACAATAGCCCCAACACAAGTGTACCACGGTACGGTTGAAAACCTATGTCTGTCCATCGGTTTGTGGATGGAATGCCATACTTCTCTTCAGCTTGGTGTCCATCATTCGCCACAAGCTGCTCCAAAACTATCCAAGGAAGCAAGAGTCTCGATCTAACACAATCGATGTGCGCAACCCAAAGTGGACCCAAACATACTGAGAGAAAATATAAGTAATATGATCAACAGTGACCTACTTTTTACAAGGCATTAATATGCACATTTTACTAAAGCGGTTGAAGACAACATACAAATAGTCATGACCAATTATAGACATAGGAAAACCTCCTACAAATTCCATTGACACACTTTCCCATGGACGAACTAGAATAGGGAGTGGTGTGTAGAGCCCGAGTTTTCTATTAGAGGGCTTTGAAATAGAACACATAACACATCTATTTACAAAACATGTTACAATGTTTTTCATATGGGGCCAAAAGCAAAACCTTTGCAAATGACATAAAGTTTTTTCGACACCAAAGTGACCAGACACAAGAGAGGTATGCGCCTCTCTAATTACATGTACCCTTTCTGTTGTGGGTATGCATAATTTTCCAAGGTGATACAACAACTTCCCCTGAAAATGATATTTGTCCACCTGTGAACCATGAATTAGTTTTGCATATATTTCTTTAAAGTCAACATCGTTAGTTTATTTTTCAGCATAACTTTCAAAAGATAATGAAGCATTATGCAAAATAATAGAAGCAGCAATAGGAGGGCGAGAGAGCATATCTGCTACTTTGTTACTAGTGCCCTTCTTATTCTTTATTACCAGATGAAACTGTTGTAGAAACCCCATCCACCTGAAATGAAAAAAATGTTGTAGCTTGGGCTACAACTGAAGGTATTGCAAGGGCTGGTGATCTGTATGGATAATGGTTTCCATGTTGATCAAGTAGTGTTTCCACTTTTTCACACTTTGTACCAAGGCATACAATTCCTTGTCATAAGTGGGGTAATTGATGACAGTATAGGAGAACTTCTCTGAATTGTAACATATTGGCTTCTTCTGTTGCAACAATACAGCTCCCATGGCGTACCCACTGGCATTGGTTTTGATCTCAAAAGGCTGCTGGAGATCGAGAAAAGTTAGGACTGGTGCGGTGTTGATTTTCTCTTTAAGTGCTTCGAAGGACTTCTGTTGCTTTCCTCCCCATTAAAATTCTTGTTTTATACTTTTCAGTGCGTGTAAGGGTGGTGCAATAATGGAGAAGTTGGTAATGAATCTCCTCCAATACTGTACTACACCTAGAAAACTACGGACCTCTGTTACATTGCTAGGCTTAGGCCATTTTACAATCACCTCAACTTTGGAGAGGTTTATTTTTAATTGACCATTACTGACAATATGACCTAGGTAAACCAAAGAGGTTTTCCTGAACTCACACTTTGAAAATTTTACGTACAATTCTTCCCTCTTTAATACATCAAGCACTTTCTTTACATGTCATACATGTTCATCCCAAGTCCTACTAAATACAAGAATATCATCTAAATACACAAGGACAAATTCATCAATGAAAGGCCTAAAAAGATCATTCATGACTCTCATGAATGTGGTTGCCGTGTTTCACGGTCCAAATGACATCATCATCCATTCGAACAATCCCTACTTGGTCCTAAAGGCGGTTTTCCACATGTCCTGCTATGAAATTCTGACCTGGTGACAACCACTATGCAAATCCAATTTGGTGAAATAGATAGCATTCTTTAATTGATCTAATAAATCATTAATGCGAGGGAGAGGGTATCGATTTTTCACCGTGATTTTGTTTAGCGTCCGATAATCCACGCACATCCTCCATGTGTCAACTTTCTTGGGTACTAACACAATCGACGAGCCGCAAGGAGAAGTACTTGGCCGAATGAACCCTTGGTTCAACAATTCCTTTACTTGCTTTTTTATCTCCTCCATCTCGATAGATGACATCCTGTACATGCCAATATTTGGCAATGGAGCATCATGTTGCAAATGGATCTTATGTTGGATTTCTTGTTTCGGAGGCAATCCTTTGGGTTCCTGAAACAACTCATCATAGTTAGAAATAAAATCACATATTTCTTGTTTATGAATCAGATCACATCCTTGGAAAGCATCAGATGTTTCTGTATCTTTTACTCTCACAACCATGAAAAAACACCCCTTTCTTGAATTCACCAATCTCTTCATCTATCCTGCACTTACAAGACTAGCACTGATATTGGTTTGATGAGCTCTTACAATATACTCTACCCCATCTTTTGTGATTTCGTATTTATTTCCATGTTGAAAGAAAACTACTTTCCTGTCGTAAAGATAGGGACTCCCTATCACAATACCATAAATATCCAATGGTATGACATCCAGTTCTACTTCGTCCACCAGTTTAGAAGCAATTACAAATTTATCCTTACATTGCTTGGTTACATTTAGTTTTACTTTGTCATGTATCCATCCAAGTGGATAAGGTTTCAGATCAGGCTTAAATTTTAAGCCTAACTTTTTAACCAAGGATTTTGAGATTAAATTTTCTTGAGAGCTTGAATCAAATAGAGTTTCTACTTTTGTATGATTTATGAAAACTCTAATATGAAACAACTCAATTCTCTTATGTTCATTAGGAAGAGGCTCATCTATTGAACTAGTGCTTTCATGTGATTCAGAATTAACATGAAGAGAATGAGTACCTTTTGTGCCTGCGGCTGTGATCAATGCCTCATTGCCAGAGTCAGATCCAAGGTCTTGCTGCGCGATTGCTACCGTCTTTTGCTTACCCTTTCCTTCATATCTCTTTGGCTTCTTTTATGGGTACAACTTTCAAAAATGATCGTCGTCATGACCTTCCTTTTTGCAGTGAGTGAAATAAGGCTTTTCTCCTTCATCCTTCTTTGTTGATGCCATCTTCTTTTCCTTTCCCTTTCCTTTCACTTTGAATTTTCCATTTGAAGGTTTAAAAGGTGGTTTCTTTGAATGATCATCCTTATCATTTCTGCCCATGTTTTCAAGATGAATGGCCTTTACACTGGCCGAGTCAATGGTAGTAGGTTCAAACATTAACAATGAATGTCTAATGTAACTATGAAATGACCCAATATACTTAGTTACCACTTCAGGTGAATCTAATGAAATGCCCAAACTTAGTGCTTGTTTTATAAATTCCTCAGTAAATCTTTGCATGCTTTTTCCTTTACCTTGCCTTAGGTGTTGCCACTCCATTAAGGATTTTTTCTTATAACTCAAGGGATAGAATTGATCTTTAAGTGCAACAATAAAATTTTACCATAAGGAAAGAAGGTTACCCAAATTACTATTGCCTCGAAGTTTTCTCTCCCGCCAGATGAGACTTATGCCATTCAGTCGAAGAGAAGCCAACTGGATCTTTGCCTCATCCTCCAAAATCTGTTGAATCCTATAGTAGAGTTCAAGCTGCCTAATCCAGTTGTTAAGTTTCTTTGCATTACTTTCACCATTATACATAGGTAGATCAAATTTTACATATAACTTAAAGAAAGGTTTATTAGATGCATTTCATGAATTCCTATGATGATGGTGAGAAGAGGAGGAAGAAATTTCACTCGTTGGAGGAGAAGGAGGTGGATCTCCTCCATTATATCCATGCCCCAAACCATGTCCTTCTGAAGCATTCTCCCCTTCTTTCTCTAGTTTCTCAAGTCTAGAGAAAAACTTTTTGACCCGATCTACCATGGTGTAGAAGGTCTTGCGTAAGTTGAGCTCCTCCTCATTTCGAACATCGTCATCCATGTTCCTTCTCCGATGTGCACGTCCCCCTTCGAGATCAAAAGACCTTAGTGTCCCTTCACCTCTTCGTAGCCTATCTCTACTTAGAATACAAGCATGTAATTCACATATACAAACACCTGCTCTGATACCACTTGATTCAAAATCTTTTGATTGAGATGTGTTAAGGAATTACATGTGAAAATTGCAGCTTCAACAAGAAACTTTAAAGGCATAAACATAAGAATAGAGAAGTAATTAAAATCATGCAAGAAGACACAGAATTGATATTGGAGTTCGTCCAAGAGGGACTACGTCTCTAGGCCCTGCTCAAATAGAGGCCCAGGCCCTCTTTCATTAAGTGGCAGTAAATGTTAGTATGAATCTTAATTCCAAGCGTACGAAAAAAGACCACTTTAGCTGTGCATAACAAACATACCTTACAACAAATATGGCTGCTAATATCCTCAGATCTGCAGTTAGGTGATCAAGATAAATGCTGCAAAAATCTATATCTATGCATTAAAAGACATTAATTAGTAGAGAAACAAGATTTACTCCATGCATCCAATAGACAAGACAAGAATATGTTGAATGAATTTTGTATTAATGGCACCTGGGAGGAAAACACAAGAGGGTGTTCCCTGTTCTCCTCAATGGGATGGGTTCTTGTAAGTCCTCAGCACTTCAGATCTAAAATTCCTCTCTCTTGATGGTGTAGAAAACCCAGACAAAAATGGTAGCAAAATATGACTATCATGGTGGATCAATAGTCAGACCAAAAGTATAGATCCATAGTGATCTTTAGGCAAAAAAAGGTGGTAAATGAATGGGAAAACCCTTCTATTTATAACAAAATATTGAGTTATTCTAGATATTGGTGCATAATTAAAATATTATTAACCAAATCAAGATCCAACTTTTATGGAATGTTTTTTTATATTTGTTGGAGGGAAAATGAATTTGACTTGGGTCAAATCCCTTTATTTGTAAATAATAAATAAATAAATGATCTATTTATCATTTTAAGGATGTGGTTGAGTAATAATTAAATAAATAATGATTTATTTAATTATTTAAGGGTGATTTAGTCATATTCAAAAAAGAATATTATTTAAATAAGGTTTAAATAATTATTCTTAGGAAATAATAAGATAAATAATTATTTATCTAGTTAATTTCCCTCTTTTGGGTTAAATATAATCGGGAATATTAATTAAATTGTTGTTTAACTAACTATTCCTTGAGGAAAATCAAACAAATGTAGATTTATTTAATATTTCCTTATGGGGTTTCCTGTTTAGACCATGAACAACTTAATAAAGGTGGTTTACTAAGTTATTTTTCATAGTGAATGCAATTTTACTTAGAGTAAAATTGGTCTTACATGGTGTACTTGGCTCCATCTAATAACAATAGGTTAGATGACCAAAAAATGGTGTAACAGATTGCCCCCTAGCGTGCGAGCGTTAGGACCTAATCGTATTATCGAAGTACGTTGTAAGAACTCAATCACTAGACATCGAAGGGGAATTCAAAGAGAGAGAAGTATAAGGTAGACCAAAGTGCTGAAATAACTAGACCTTGAGGAGGCGAGACTTACAGGTGCGACAAGTCTCTTTGATGAGTGAGTACCTGTGCTATAGGTGGCAGGGGAGGCATACCTATGCCTGCCGAGGCAAAGTACAAAAAATAAGGCGTCTAGTAAACAAAGGGACTGAACAATATAGTACATGCTGGCATAAACATGAGCCAGATAAACAACATGATAATGAATCCCACATACATATTGTGCTTGGGATAACAGCCAAGACTTGTACAATAATATCTAAGTATATGAGATATAAATACAACCTAGATGCCCCTAAACATAGGAAAGGGTTTTGAAAATATGACTGATACATGAAAAAAAAAGGTGATGCAAGCAGCTAAGGCCGACATCATCAAATGTATGGAGTTGCATCAAAGGCTGTAATGAAGAGGTCATCCGGGTATGTGGGGGGCTACCTGTAGGGCCACCCCCTCATGAGGGTTGAGACATCTCACACACACCCGAGAATAACCGATATCAGTTGTTGCACCACTGAACCATCGAGTATAGGATCTCAATCATGCTGAAAGGAGCTGGAGCTGAGAAACAATCAAGTCAAAGGGAAATAAGGATTCCATTTTCCTGATCTGAGGCACCGAACAAGAGTAGAAGCTGGAACCAAGGTACACCGCCCTCTAGACCTGTCTTCTGGAATGAATGAGTTGATGTCGACAAAAGGAGGTCCGCCATAGGTGAGGCAATAAGGGATCCTCAACTAAGGCACGAGAGAAAATAGTAGAGCGATTGACAGACTGACACCAATGATAATGATGAAATGGGGGGTACTAAGTAGCAAACGGATGACTTCCCTTGTTAGAGCATAAAGGTCATGGATGACTTGGCAGCGACTAACACAATATCATGAGGGATAGGGGACAGTGGGACTGAAGGCCATAATGTGCGACATGAGAGAGGGACCAAGAAATGAAGGATGGATGACTATAACGATATGCAAAGGGACTCGGGATAGACTCCATGAATTCAATGATGACTCAACTTAGATACTCTAAACAAGGGTGACTCAATGGTGCTGCCACACCAAAAAGGTCCAATGGGGACCATAAAAACATGAGTACAAGATGGTAACTCATGACGAAAGTTGACACGAGCGTGGAAAAGTATGGAGGCAAAGTAGTGACCCCAATACAAGTGTTGCAAGTGAAGAAATTTGATTTTGAGGAGGGGTGAAGTGACGCTTCTTGGAAACAATATGTCCTAGTGAAGTATCAAATCACTAAAAACTAACAGATACCCATTTGAGGGCAGTGAGAGCTTTCCAACAGTACAGACGGTTCATCAAACTGAGCTACGTTTTGGCTGCAGCAGGCGAAAGAAAAATCAGGGGTTTTCTTTTAATAAGGCATTTTCCATCCAAATTCACTCATTTGCAAGTGGAGCTATGGTGAATGTAGTGAGGAGAGAAGGCCCTAAATATTGCGGCGATTGTAGCAGACAAACCGACCATTGGAATTGAGATCCGTCAGTTGTAGGTAAGAGGCCTAATCCTACTCTTTCATTTCAGTGGATTGAAAGTTCAATTTAGGTACCAAGAGCTCATGAATAGGCCAGGTCACACTTTTTAAGGTCTGTTCTACGACCTGGGTAGCAGGTACTGGGCAGAAAACTGCGACCCGTCCCAGGAAATAACCTGAAAAGTGTGACCTGTCAGAGAAAGGGGGTTTCAGTGCTCTTTTTGGCTGAGATCTGGGATTTTTATGGTTGAGGGGCATAGGTTCCCCCAAGCATGTTGTGGTCATGCCAAAATTTATTTAGAAAATGGAGAATCTAAACACCTTTTAATGATGTGGTGCACCATTTGTTTTCATTATGGTATGCAGTTTGAGAAAGGGAATGGAGGATTACCAATCTCTTTTGGTACTGCATATATGAATCAAATGGACTTAAATTTTCTAGATTGGCATACATGGTGTCACTATCCCAAAGAGAGGATTTGGAGATAATGAACTGGTGCTCTCCCAGAAAACTCACAGGTTGGTCAACAACAATGTCGAAGGGACTGGGTTGTTTATGTAATATGAAGGAATGATGAGGGGTATCATCCCTAGAGTGATCTGAAGTGATATGGGACTCTAGAGGTTCTTCTAAATGTGGAAGAATAATGGTACTAGAGTCGACATGACCAGATACACTAGGAGAGTTTTGGAGAATTTCTTCTCTTGGTTTCTCAAATATGGGTGCCCCATTACCCAAACATTGGGTGTCAATGTAATTGCCACAAGGTGTATGTGGTTCAAATGCATGGGTTTTATGTAAGGGGGGATAGATAAAGTCAGGGGTGGTGGCTACTTCCATAATGTCGTCATCGTAATAGAAAATGGGGTGATTGGTGGAAGAAATACCACCTGACGCGGCAAAGCTACCTGACTCCTCATTATGAGAAGAGAGGTTCACATGCACATCGTCACAAGTGGTGATAGAAGAGTAAGCAGATAAAGGATCTATCGATGTTGAGCCTTGGGTGATCGCTGAAGGGAGGTCAGGCGAAACATTAGAGGAAGTCTCCAAGGGGACTTCCATCGAGGGTCTCATGGATGATGATAGGTAGCAAATGGTGGATGAAGGCTCCATCATCTTGACATCAGGAGGGGGAATATCAATGGGAGCATTCGTGTCCTCTGGTTTTTCCAAAGCAAAATGCTCAAATAAGGGAGCAGTGGACTCGTTGTGCTTGGCCTCAAATTGGCGAACCGCTTCCAAAGAGGAGTGGCACTCTTCAAGGCGGGGACAGAGGTGAGAATAGTGGCCATGGAAATCACACAAAGCACAAGGGTGATTTGTGCGCAAAGACTTGAGTTTCAGGACTGAATCGGGTATAGTGACATATACCTCTGGGATATCAGACTCTGGAAACGTCTCATTGACCATGGACTTAAGGTGAGGAATCTCCGAACAAGTATGGGTGGTGTGACCAACAACATCACACAAAGCACACTGGATGGTATGCTTTGG
Source organism: Pinus albicaulis (assembly GCA_034641835.2). Taxonomy (NCBI): domain Eukaryota; kingdom Viridiplantae; phylum Streptophyta; class Pinopsida; order Pinales; family Pinaceae; genus Pinus; species Pinus albicaulis. Next base: position 722,116,551 of record CM076583.1, on the reverse strand, counting down.
AGGCCGAGGAGGGGCAGGGTTTGTCGGGGCAGCCTTGTCCTTTGATGCCCCCTTGCGAACTTTTCCCTTCTTACCCGAAGCAGTCGCAACAGAAAGTGGTTCCTGTTGAGGTGATTGAGGCACTGTTGTAGTAGGAGAAGTCATGGGGACCAATTGAACCGGGGTCAAAGCAAGATAAGATTTGGGTTGGCCAGGCGAGGTAGCGGCTGGAGGATCTAAGTACCAGACGGAAATCCCAAGGGTCAAGTTAGGGAGAGAGAGGGTAGCCATAACAGGTACTGTGTACACTCCTGGGGGAGGAGCTAGGAATGGTATCTGACCAAAGAGGTAATGGCCAGGCGGGACAGATCCTAAATGGTTAAGGCCTGGTGGAACCCTTTCAGGAGGGTAAATAGGCTCATGGATACCAGCTGAAGGGCCAATAGGAGGTCTAGAAGGCTGAATCGAAGAGCTAGGAGTAGGCTATGAAGGGCGAGGAGGCTGCTGACTAGCCCAAGCGGGCTGCTTGAGGGCAGCCCGAGACGATTGCATCATGCAAACATTTGATGAGCTGGGATCAGATACAGGAGGAGGAAGACCAGGGAATGTACCAAGCAATGAGGAATCTTTGTAGACTCCAAGTGAGACACTAGTCAAAGGATCGACAGTTTGCTTATTGGCCACTGAAGAGATGGTGGACTCAGGGGAGGTCTGAGACTTCGGTTCGTAATATGTCAATTGGTCAATGGTGACTATCTTTCTGTTATGACGGAAGGAAATCTTGCGGTGGACCACAGAATGGACAACAGACATTGCATACATGTAGCTATGACCCAATAGAATGTTGTAATCTAAGAGGGAATCTATGACTTCTACGTCAATGAAAATAGTCTTGCCCGCAACAGTAATAGGAAAATTGCGGAATAAGCCAATGGGCTGGGAGGCATGGACATCCCACGCTCAGAGAGTTATCATGGAAGGAGCCAACTCAGGTGATTCAAGTTTCTTCCAAACTGAAGCAGACATCACACAGGTGGATGCCCCCTCATCAATAATGCACTGGGAAACGTTAGCATTCTAGATCTTGACTGGGATTTGGAAGGCGACGCAAGCAGGGAGAGGAGGATGTTCTGACTGGTAAACATCAAAGACAATAAATCGATCGTCAAAAGGATCTATAGTGCCCATGGTAGATAGTATAGCTTTTTGTTGTGAAGGGCATGACTGGAGGAGTTCTAGTGTTGAAATGGTAGCAGGAGATTGTGCCAAATCATCTACTATGTTAAACGAATGGGCAGCTTTTCCGGAAGGCATATTGGTCCCTTAGGGATCTTGGTATGAACCTCCGCCTTAGGCTGAGGGATCTGCAAGGGACCATTAGGTGTCGAAAGAGGCTTTGTAGAGACCGAATGAGGTGGCTCAGGGACAGACGTAGCGGGAGGCTTGTTGTACTGACGGGACCGAGTCTGAAGATTGATGTCTATGGTTAGAGGTTGAGAAAAGTTCATCATGAGAATCTGGTAATCAGAGGTACTAGATGGAAGAGTTTGAGTGGCCACCTGTCCTTCAGGTGGTTGGGTAGCCAAAAATCCTTGCTGAGGGAAAGGATTAGTAAGCACAGCCGGTTGACTAGGCGCAAAATTGGGAGGGACGGAAGGGGAGGCTTGCTGTCCTTGCAACGTTGCTTGAGACTCCCACATCTGCTTCATCTATTGTAAAAGAGGAAAATCATGCGTGTAATGATCATAAACACCACAACAAGAACAAGGTTGGTTCGTGGGAACATACCTGTCCTACTTGGGCTGAGTGCCCTATTGCTGGTTACCAATGTTAGGTGCATTATTTTGAGGATTAGGTCTAGGATTACCGAGAGAAGATTGATTTTGAGTGCCTTTCCTCATCTCTTTGGAGGGAGGAGGATTAATCGCGCCATGTTGTGCATACACCTGCCCCTGAGGGGGTGGTGGCTGTTGTTGCGGGGGTTGAGAAGACAAAGGAGGCAGAGGTGCCAATGCTGGAGGAGCTAGAGCACCAAGCTGTGGATACGGATAATAAGGAGGTTGGGTAATAGTGTGGTAAACAGGAGGTTGGGAAAAAAGAGGAGGCATGCCGTATCCTGGATACTTGCTACCAGGAGGGGGAAAAGTGCAGGAGGTGTTGCCCCCCCCCCCCCTCAAAAGGAAAACCATAGTCCATGGGCGGTTGAGCATATGGATTAGAGAGAGCTCCAACGATACCATGAGCGGCATGAGGTGCCTCCGATGCGTTGGAACCATCAGGTCTGGGAAGATCAGGTAGAACAGTATAAACATAACCCGACTGAGCATAGATTAGGTCATATTTTAGTGTCATTTTGAGAGCGGCTTCTTCAATTTGAGTAAAATACGATGTGATATCTTTCCCGATAGGAGGCAAGAGAGATCTAAGGAACTAGTGCATGTAGACAAGGTCTTTGAAGGTAGGGGATTGACATAGGCTCTTTCTTCTCCGCCATTCTTGGACATGATCGGATAGGCGGGTCACATATGATTGATGGAAAGAATTCAAAAGTTTGATACCAGTGTCATAACGAAAGGGGAGCTTGAAGTAAGACAAAAAAGCCCGGGCAAGAGTCACAAAGGTGGTATGAGAGGAAGGGACTTGCTCAACATACCACTTAGAAGCTTCACCTATAAGCGTACGTTGGAACAACCGAAGACGGATAGAGTCATCGGTAATGTAGTTAGACAAACACCACATGTGGAAAGATCGAACATGATTTTTAGGATCTTCTCTAGCAAGGCCTTCAAACTTTGGGATGTCAGAAGGGAGCTTCATCAGCATAGCAGGCCAACTAGCGTCATGGTGTATGGGGTCGTTTATCAACTTGTCAAAATTGTGGATGCTGAGGCCTACCATGAAGGGAAGCAAAGGCGCAACTGGGGTAGTGTCTGTTGCGGTCCCACTAGTGGTACTCCCGGCATGAGGGCCAGGGTTACCACCAGCATTAGGTGCTGCACCAGACATGGTGAAGGTGTTAGGGGGAGAACTGAAGGTAGAATGAGAAGGAGAACCCAAAGGACCAGAAGAAGAGTCGGTGTGCAGACTCGGTGGAGGACTAACTCGAATCCTACGCGGAGGAGTAAGTCTTCCTACCGTAAATTGAGGATGAAGGCCAAGAAGTCTCCGGGATAAACGCCTTGGTGGCCCAATGATGATGACACAAACAAAACACAAAGGAAAAAGAGACCGAAAAGGGTAGGGAGGTGCAGGATCAACTGATTACAATGTCGAAACAAGGGCAAAGAGGTGTAGGATCAATTGATTTCAATGTTTTAGAGTCTTTTCTTGGCAGTATTAACCAAGCCCTTTTTCGCTTAGGGTGTGTGTGCAAAAGTGTGTAAATTTTAATTTTTAAACCCAGAAATTTGTAGAGAAAAATAAAAAGTGTGTTGTATAGTTGTAAATAAACCTGCAAATGACAGTATATAAGCCTGCAAAAACAAAAAATAAACAGCTAACAATGTAATAATATAAACCCAAGGAGGCGGGTCTCTCAAAAACTAGTCTATAGGTAAGTAAAAAATTAATCAAAACACACTAAAAAAACCAATATATCTAAGGTCAAGAGGGAAAGGGATCTAAAGGACAAAATCTGCTGGAAAGTGGTGCAGAAAACAACAACAAATCAGGGGAAAAATTGCTGTAAAAAGAGGTGGTGAACAGCTATCTCTTGGAGGGAAATAGAGTGAACCCTAGAGGAAAACCCAAACAAAGATAAATGAGGTGATTTGGATGGATCACAAGCTGATATGAAGCGGATCTGAAGGTGAGGTATCAGATCTGAAAAAATGGCTGAAGACTCTGAAATTTCAAACAACCTGCAACAGTAAAAACTTTTCTACAAAAAGTGGAGGGTACTGAAGCCCTAGGGGTCTAGGTTCCCACTTAGTTGAGCAAAACAGAACAAGTACATTTCCAAAATAGGCCGAGACGGAGGTCATACAACCCTGAACAGAGGCTCAGACAAACCCAGAAAACTTTCAGAAAAATCCCTGGAAAAAGTCCAGGTCGCATTTTTTGACCTGTTTTCAGCAGAGTTCATAGTTTTTGGGCCAAAAAGTGTGACCTGCACTTCCAACACTCTCAGCGGAAAATTTCAGAAAAAAAAAATTGTCGTCTCAGCTGCGGCTGATGTCTGTCACCTGTGCAATAGGTCCGAAAACACACGGAAGTTAGAATTTTTATCGTTTTAGGGTTTTATAGGTTAAAAACAACATCAAGAAAAGAAAAAACAAGGGGCTGAAGAGAAATCCTATGGTTTGAAGCAGCTGGATATGCAAGGATCAGAGAAACGACAGCGGTCGTAATTGTAAACCCGTGTGGAGTCGCTAGTTGTTAGTATGAATCTTAATTACAAGCGTATGAAAAAAGACCACTTTAGCTACGCATAAAAAATAGCCCTGATAGCAAAGATGATTGCTAATATCCTCAGATCTGTAGTTAGGTGATCAAGATAAATGCTGCAAAAATCTAGATCTATGCATTAGAATACATTAAGCAATAGAAAAAACAAGATTTACTCCATGCATCCAATATACAGGACAAGAATATGTTGAATGAATTTTGTATTAATGGCACCTGGGAGGAAAACACAAGAGGGTGTTCCCTGTTCTCCTCAATGGGATGGGTTCTTGTAAGTCCTCAACATTTTAGATCTAAAATTCCTCTCTCTTGATAGTGTAGAAAACCCAGACAAAAATGGTAGCAAAATATGACTATGATGGTGGATCAATAGTCAGACCAAAAGTATAGATCCAGAGTAACCCTTAGGCAACAAAAGGTGGTAAATGAATGGAAAAACCCTTCTATTTATAACAAAATATTGAGTTAGTCTAGATATTTGTGCATAATTAAAATATTATTAACCAAATCAAGATCCAACTTTTATGGAATATTTTATTATATTTGTTGGAGGGAAAAGGAATTTGACTTGGGTCAAATTCCTTTATTTGTAAATAATAAATAAATAAATGATTTATTTATCATTTTAAGGATGTGGTTGAGTAATAATTAAATAAATAATGATTTATTTAATTATTTAAGGGTGATTTAGTCATATTCAACAAAGAATATTATTTAAATAAGGTTTAAATAATTATCCTTAGGAAATAATAATATATTTAATGATGTATCTAGTTAATTTCCCAGTTTTAGGTTAAATATAACTAGGAATATTGATTAAAATGTTGTTTAACTAACTATTCCTTGAGAAAAATCAAACAAATGTAGATTTATTTAATATTTCCTCATGGGGTTTCCTGTTTAGACCATGAACAACTTAATAAAGGTGGTTTACTAAGTTATTTTCATAGTGAATGCAATTTTACTTAGGGTAAAATTGGTCTTACATGGTGTACTTGGGTCCATCTAATAACAATAGGTTAGATGACCAAAAAATGGTGTAACAGTAAAAATGAAAGTACAAGTATTAAATAAAAACTTACACCCTTATACCCCCATAGCTAAAAGTGCCTGAAAATTGGAGATCTCTGATGAAGAAATGGACAGCATCGTTGGGTTCGTGGCTTCGAGAGGTGCAGAATCCATATAAAATTTTCCTGAATATGAAAAAGTGAAAATCAAGACCCTCTAGAAAATGGCTCAGATCATTCCGCCCCCCTCTTGCACAGTGCTCATGGTTCCACCTATCTCGAACTTTGTGCCCGCTCCTGGCCTGCTTGTGCACACTTATGAAAATCAGGTTTATATAATAAAATTTTGGGCAGAATCCCCAAGGAGTCTGTTGGATGAAGTGGTTAGGATCTGCCATGTGGGGGAGGGGGTCGGGTGGCCAAACCCTACCCCCTCCGTCTTAAGGTTGAGGTTTGTTTTAATAAATCGCGCCATTTTTTAATAAATAAATTATGGGGGGGTCAGGCCCGCATTGGGCGCCCACACCCTTAACTCCCATTTGCTCTGTGGTAGTCGTGGCATGAGGGTTGGTTAGCGGTGGGGTTCACAACCCTTGCCACCATATATAATATATGGTGTTGTCATATGCGGGCGGGGTCCGGCGGGGTCATGGCCGTCAGCCCCAATTTAATGTGTTTTTGTTATGTGGTCGGGGGTCTAACGGGGTCATGACTGCCGAACCCTATTTTTAAATATATGTTGTTTGTCCATTGGATATGGAGGGTGGAGGTCATGGCCCTCCCTCCTAAAATATATATTTTTTTGATCTTATAAGCAAACTGCACCTTTTTAAATCTTTAGAAATTTGACCGAAGGAATCAAATTAAGGGACCAACAAATTCGCCCGTAATCCGACCGAAGCTGGCTGGAATCTGGTGGCCGGGTTTTAGCAAATTTGTTGCCTACTTAAGCTGCCACATCACCAAGTCAACCCTCAAACTTTGACTACTCCTAACTCCTTCATACAGACTCGGAATTGAGTGTCGTTTGTGCCATTGGAATCAGAAAGACGAGATCTTTAACTTGACACTAAGTTTTCCACATGACAGAAACTTTTATTTTTTAGCCTTTGTACTCAAGCCACTTGTACTTGGACCTATTCGATCCATCTGGATCACTAGAAAATAAGGTCAATACCAAGTTGTAATTATTTCTCATTTCATTTTTATCGTAAGTTATTTGGGATTACATCCTTGTGACACATGGAAAATAGTTGGGCATATGACTGGGAAATGACTTAGCACAATGATTGGGAAATAATTTCATAACCAAGAAATACATTATGCATAAGCTATGCAAGCTTCCATGCATCTTTATACTTCATACACAAATAATATAAAGAGTTTATTTCTTTATAAATAATTATAAATCCCCTCCCATAATGCATGTGGGACAAGTAAAGAATATTTATAAATTGAAAGGCCAAGATTTACGTGAAATAAATCAATAAAGGTTGAGCCGTGAATTTCCATAGGCCATAACATGAGTCCTTGATCTCCATTTTGGACAAATGAGAGCTTGTTGGAAAGAGATAAGAATTAAATAAAATGTTGGAAGTGGTCTCTAGGGATAAAATTATAATTATTAGTTTATAAAAATAAAATAATAGCCATGACTAATTTTGGGTCTATCACCAGAGTATTTTTTTTAATGATTTATAAAAATAGAAATTTGGAATATCTAAACAAGGACCCATATTGGAGGACGAATTCCTAACTTCATATTTCTAAAACTAGATATTTATTATTTATGATATTTAAATGCATGGAAAATTTTAGGGGCTAATATTCGCAGGTGGGCTAATTTTCCATGGTTTTTCCAAAAAAAAGATTCGCCAATTTCCATTTTTTTTTATAAAAATGATTCGCCCAAATTTTACAATATAAAATTATTTTACTTTAAAAACCGCCAACATTATATAGAAAATATATATAATATCATTATAAATTTGAATAATTTTATAATAACATCAATAAACATTTTATAGTTTTCATATTAGGGACTAGTGAGATTCGCCAATTTTTTAAACTTCAAAATAATTTTCCGTCCTTAAAATTTTCCCTGTTTAAATGCGTGAAATTATTTTATATCTCTCTGAATATCTAGGCCATATTCTCTTTATTATGTCTATTGAATTTGCTTCAAATGTGTCTCCTCATCATGCATGAATGGATGCGTATAGTGGAATGAATCTTGAAAGCTCATTATTTCATGTTATCATTATTTTATTTTTATTTTGAAAACACTTATTCCACTCATAGGTGCATGTGATGGATATCTATATTTTTATATTTAAGTTATTTGAATATTTGAGTGTGTGCAAAGAGGATTACGGCCACTATAAAAATGTATAGGGAACCTGAGAACATGCCCTAGATCGTTGACTATTTTCATTTATTGAAAGACATAAAAGAATTGGCAACTCCACTCGGGAGATATGATTTATATTCAAAAAAATTTGATACTTTCTTTTAAGAATCATAAATTATTGAGAAACTAGAACATCTCTAGTTAGAGTTTTTATTTATTGTGAAAAATATTTGGTATATTTCTAGCCATATAGTTTAACATGAGCTCGATTCTTGAAAGCATTATTCAAAGGGTGTCCTTTCCTTCAAAATTATGGAAATTCAAGTAAATATTTGTTATGGAAAATTATTGAAGAACAAGAACCATCCAAGAATTGTAAGAATGAGATCCTTGGTGACTCCATTATTGAAGATTTTTATTTTAAGAAAGACACCCAAAAGAATCCACTTAAAATATCCCAAAATTGCATGAAGATATGTATGTTGAATTTAATGAAAAGTGTCTTCCATGTCATGATGATAGTCTTCCTTCCTCACCAAGCTCAACAATAATTGTCCAAGCCATGGAAAAATGAATAATTTTAGAAACATCAACTAGTGTACAAAAGTACCCTCAACCTATAAGGAATAAATCATCCCTTTCCAAATTTTCCACAGACATGTTTCCCATGTTCTTTGGAGATACTTCAGAGGTTTTGAAAAAAAATTGGTTAAGTTTGACAATGCCTGTGATATTTATAATGTGGATGAAGATGATGTTGTTTGCATATTGTTCATCCCAACTCTACAAGAAAATGCTCGTGAATAATTTTATTCATTGATGCTTGGAGACATCACAACCTAGGAAGTATTAGAAGATATATTTGTTGAGAAATGTTTCTCAATATAATACCTATTTTTTGAAGATGGTCGAAATCAAAATGAATGTGGAAGAGAGAATTAAATACTTCATTCTCACACATCCAATCTAGGACTCACATAGCCAAGCCAGTATAAAACTTGACAACCTCCAACCAACAATATTGTGTCTTCCATGAGTTTGATTACCCTCATAGGTATCTCAGGCACCCTTCCAGGCCTCACACATCCAAGGTACAAAACTCAATGGAATCTATCCAACAATCCTATGGCTTATAGGAGTTCCAATACCCTCACAGGTCTTCTAGGTAGCCTTACAAGCTTTCATTTCATCACTATCACCATGCTTCCAAGGTCATATTTCCATAATCAATAATAGGAATATTTTTTACTAGTGAAAGAATACACCTATGTAATTTGTTCATAGTGCCAAACATGCCTCTTTTGTATACATGCATATCTCATGCCACTTAACACTTCCCCAAGCCACCTGTAGTGGGACTTAATTAATTTTCATGTGCACTTTTTATGATAATTAAATCATAAATGCTTCTTTTACTCATTCATGGAGTCTCAGCCCCCCATTCTCATTTCATCTTTTCAATCTACAATAGTTATATTTTATTAATATGAATGTGTTGCATAATTACATTACCAGACCTTCTATCCTCAAAATATAAAGCACGTACACACGGGCATACCAACATAAAAACACAAAATACTCATGCATATGGGCACAAAAACCCCATAACACATAAACACACATGCACATGGGTGGCACGACCCTCAAAATATATCCTTGACCCACTAGGCTACTTGGAATGTTTCGACTCACCAGCCTAGTTCCACATATACATGTTATTTTCATCCTAAGGGTCGAGCAGGGGTTTTACATTACCCTCCCCATTACTTAGGAACTTTCCTCTGTGCAATATATATGTACATATATACAATATTTATCCAACAAGATGAGGGTATTCCTCCCTCATCACATCCTCATGCTCTAACATAGAATCTTCAGGACCAAAATGGGCCCACTGCACCTTTACTAAGGTGACGACTCAATTCTATAACACCTTGAATTTCTCGTCCAAATTTTCACTAGTTGGACCTAAAAATATCCCATGGGCTTTACTTAAATCATATTCCAATCAATCATACGGTTAGAATTAGGAGCATACTTTTAAGCAATGAAACATGGAAAACATTATTTATGGGAATGGATTTTGGTAATGCAACCTTATATATGCAATTGAATTGATACCTTCTAGGATCTCAAATGGTCCATAATACCTTGTTGTCAATTTTGCACAATTGCCCAGTTTCAAGGAACGTTTCCCTACCCTTGCACTTAGGAATACATGGTATCCAATTTTGAATTCCTTGTTTGAAATATTCTTATCTTCATAATTTTTCTATATATCATAAGTGGCCTTCAAATTTTGTTTAATTTTTGGTACCTACCCTTCCACTTCCCTGAGAAAATATGGATCAACATGGTCCTATCAACTAGGTTATCCCAACTGATTGGTGTATTCAATTTCCTTCCACACAATACTTCAAATGGGTTCATCTTCAATGATTCTCGATACCTATTATTATAGGAAATATCCACTAAGTGAAAATATTTTTCCCATTTCAAGGGTTTGTTCATCATGTAAATCTTCAACATGTATTCAATAACATGGTTAACTCTTTTTGTTTGGCCATCTGACTCTGGATGGTATGTTGTACTAAATCAATCCTAAATCTCTTAAATGGGCCCATCAAAAAATTGGATCTAAACTTTAGATCTCTTTCTGAAATAATTTCCTTGGGCACACAATGCAACCTGGCAATTTCCCTCATGTAAATCTCAACGACATTGGCTACATTGTGCATTGAATTCATTGGAATGAAGTGGGTAGCCTTGGTGATTTTATCCACCACAACCATGATGGAATCATGTTTCTTCATTGTTCTAGGCAAATTTGTAATGAAATCAATGGAAACAATTTCCACTTCCACTCAAGAATGGGTATTAGTTGTAGCAACTGCGTTGGGTGCATATGCTCAATTTTAACCTTTTTTCATTCCAAGCACTTGGATATATAATTAGCCACTTCTTTCTTCACTCATGGGCATTTTTTTCTAACTGTTTTTATTTCCTTTTGATACCCTAAGTGCTTAGCATAAGGAATTCTATACATCTCATTCAACTCTAAATTTTTCAGCCCCAAGGAATTAAACACATAGATCCTACCTTAACTCCATGTTATTTAATTTCATAATCCTTATATTTGGGCTACACTTCATCTTGTTATAGCATGCTTTTTATTTCCATGTATTTCTAACATACATTCCCAACCTCTAAAAATTTGATTTTTAAGTTATAATTTCATTTGCTTAGGGTTGCAACATATATTTCATGCACCCTTATGTTGAGTACATCAGGAAATCTGTTTTCCTTCCCCTTTGTATGATTTGTTTCAAAGTAATAATCAACCAAAAATTCCAAGCATCTGATTTGTCTAACATTAAAATGTGGTTGTCTAAACAAATTATTTAACCCACTATGGTCAGTTCTTAACTAGAACATATTTCCTATAGGGTAATGCCCCCACATCTTTAAGGCATGTATAATGTTTTCAAGCTCCAATTCATGAGTGGCATAATTATTTTTATGTTCCTTGAGCTTCTCGGATTCATAGCATATTACATTCTCGTTATGCATGATAACTCCTCCAAGTCCTTCTTTACATGCATTTGTGCCCATAAGAAATTCTTCATCTGGGTCAACTATCTTCAATATAGGTGCACATGTTAACAACCCCTTTAAATCCTGAAAGGCCTCTACACATTTATGATACTATTCAAACTTTTCACCTTTGTTTGCAAGGAAGTA